>JAYKKI010000040.1:18707500-19307500 GCA_039881145.1 Druceiella hillmani
AATTTCAAGGTTAATAATAACCAAAATATTAATATGCGAAGCAAAACTTTTATACTCTTTTTACGAAAATTACGCGTCCCGAGGAGTATGAAATTTGGCACAGTTAAAGTTTATATGGAGAAGAGTGCTGAAAGCTAATATTTTTACATAGAAAGAGATATATAGATTTTTATTAGAAATACATGCATTTGACACACACACGTGTACACACACATATGTACTATTTTGTTTATGGTTGAAGTCTATGGTCAAACTGAGATTAATATTATTTGTCCATAGTCTTACTGAATGTCAAAAATAATCATAATTATGATAATGTCATATTCATCGTCATATATTCGCATACACATATTAATAGACCAAACGCAAATTTAAATAATATTAATCGTTTGCAAATGAAAAAGTAATTTTTAGATATACATATAAATGTGCACTAAATGTAATTCCAAGACTTTTTCATAGTTATGATTGTGGATTAATGGATTTACAATGCAGGTTTTGCAATGCGAAACGTTTTGAATCTGAAGTGACTTTAAGTGACAGGACTGAATTCATTTAATGTTGCCAAAGGGTAAAGCAAAAAATTATTTTGAAAACATTCACAAATATAATTCATCATTTGCTATGGTTAGCTCAGAAGCTAAAATTTGCGGGACAGTTACAAGTGGAGTGTATCATTTCAAAAACATGATGTTTTTATTACAGATCAGGTTCAATGAATGCGGCATATGGTCCCTCACCATGTTGTGCGCAATTTGATTTTTACGATGTCGACACTATCAATTATATATTATCAATTATAGATTACAACAACATTTTAATCAAACATGCAACAACAATATAATGCGCAAAATACCTCTTGAATTGGAACGCAGTTATCCTTTGGTTCGGTCATTCATTGCAATGAAACATCATTGTCATAGAATTGAAAATAAAAAAAAGACATTTGTATGCTCATTAAAGTAAATCATGATTTAAATCAACGCCATTTCAATGATGCAGTTCAAGCTGATGTAGCAGTAATATTTAGTACAGTTGATGGTGAGCCACCTTTGAGCGAAATATGATTTCATTTTCAAAAGTTAATAGTATCATCAAAAATATCTCAATTTTAAATTCATCATTATACCCTTGAGTACGTCCATTACTTTATCCAAATCGTGATACTGGGTGGCATATCAATATTCCTCATAACGTACCAAATATATCTAATTCAAGAGCACCCAGAAAAAAATTAGCCATGCTTCAGTATGCAGCCTATCGACTTGCGATTAGAGAAGATTTCAGCACCATTCACAAAAAAATATTTCTGCACTGGATAGTTGATGTGTATGTGAGAATAGAGGGCTCAAGATTACATTGCATTTAACAAAATCAAACAATTCTTAGATCTGAAGTTTACGACAATTTAACAGACTACATAGAATTGAACATCAATACCAGTAATCTTGGCCGTAGAATAATTTTACCATCTTCGTTCAATGGATCTCCCTGAAATATGTATCAGAATTATTTAGATGCAGTATCATTTATAAATTTCAAAAAGCCTTCTTTATTTATTAAAATGATTTGCAATCCAAATTGGCCGGAAATAATTCACAATATTGTTTTCGGTGAAACTGCTAATTTTATACCTGATATTATGATTCGTGTATTCAAGTTCTTTGAAAACATTAATGAGGGCCTTTTACAAAAAAATATCTTTGGTAAATTGAAGCACTCATTTATACAATCGAGTTTCAAAAAAGATGATTGAAAACATCCTAAATTACATAAATATGTTGTCAGACATATGGTGCCTGGTCCATGCGGAGTAATTGACCCTAATTCTGTATGTATGAGAGACGGAAAATGTGCAAAAGATTATTTAAAACGTTTTAATGAATTTACATATGAATCAAAATGGACATCCATTATACGGCGTAATAATGGTTCAAAAGTTTGCGGTAGTTGTTATATATGTTGTACTATACAATCCATATTTACTTGCCAAATTTAATTGTAATTTAAACGTTGAAGTTTGTACTTTAGACAAAAACGTTAAATACATAAATAAATACGTATATAAAAGCCATGACAGTGCATCTCTTGAATTATATTCAGGGAGAAATGAACAAGGTCAAAATATACAAATTGATGAAGTTACAAATTTTGTAATTGTTCATTATGTCGGATCAACAGAAGCCGTATGGCGCATCTATGAATTACCAATGCATTTTCAGTCACATGTTATCGTCAGACTTGATATAAATTTACCGCGTAGACAGAATGTGTACTTTTGATAAGGGCAAGAACGTCAAGCAATTGAAAATATAAGACACAAAATTATTAGCATTTTTTAAATTGAATCGGTCAGATCCATCATCACGAGAATAAAATTAAATTGAAATTCCTTTTCTTTATATGTGGAAAGATTCCCGAAAAAAATGGAAGAAAAGAAACCGTGGAGGTCACAAAATCATTGCATGCATGTATGTAGTATCACCAAAATACATCGAAGTTTTCCACTAACGATTGCTTTTATTACGTGTCTGTGGTTCAAAATCATTTCAGGATGTTAGAATATCTATATATTAATACGTGAAGCAAAAACTTTGGACCCCTTTTTACAAAAATTACGCGGACGGAGGAGTATGAAATTTGGCATACTTATAGTTTATATGTAGGTATATATATATATGTAATATTTTTCAATAATAATGCTTATAAATTACATTAAATCAATAAATAAAACATTACACACACTACCATGCATTTGACACACACAAACACAAGTATTATATTACACGCAAACATACGACTCTATGGTCAAATTGTTTCTTTTGTTTATCATTTTGTCTACACACATAGAGTACTGACATAGACACAGAGTACTGTCTTATATGTTTACTTTGGTCTTACTGAATGTCAGGTTAGCGCGGAAACTGTCAAAATAAAAGCCCACATTTTTTATATTACAACAAAAGACATGGCTGTATGGTCTAGATTCCTTTGCCTTCCGTCTTTGTAGGGAAAAAATGTAACAACTAAAATTATTGAAAATCAAACAGAAAAGTTTTATTTGTCCCATTTTGCATTTAATATAAAAAAATACCACGTGACATACCGCTCGCTTGTACAAATTTATGTAATATAAGTTCTGTAGCAGCAATCCAGCAAATGTAACAATATTATCATACAGGTAAAAAAATATATGATTTGTTATTGCTGGTTCAATGCAATTATTGTATTTTTAATTAATGCTATAAAAATATCTTTTTTTTCGATTTCAGTAATTTCTTATACTTACAAGAAAAGTAAATCTGTTGTTGCTGGTTCAAAAGTCTTTGGTATTTTTTATTGTGGAGACAAATAAAATCTTTTTCTCTTCTTGATTTTAGTAATTTCCTGAAAGAACTTTCATTATGCCTCGACGTAGAACATTAACGGGTCGGAGTGAGAGACAAAGAAGAAGGAATTATCCTTATCCAAATACTGTTAACATTATACAGAATGAAGAAGTGATTTTGAGAGATACATTTAAATGTGCACAAAATGTCACTCCAAAAGTGTTTTTAAGTCATGATTGTGGATTAATGGATTTAGAGTGCAGGTTTTGCAATGCGAAACATTTTGAATCTGAAGTGACTTTAGGCGACAGAACTGCATTCACTTCGTGTTGTCATAAAGGTAAAGCAATATTACCACCATTAAGTCAAAATTAATATATCAAATCATTGTATGATGCACTTACTTCTAATGAACCTTTAACAAAAAATAAGTCGAAAAATTATTTTGAAAATATTCGAAAATATAATTCATGTCTTGCTATGGTTAGGTCAGAAGCCAAAGTTTCCGAGGCAGATACAAGTGGAGTGTATCATTTCAAAATACATGATGTTTTTTATCACAGATCAGGTCCAATGACTGCTGCATATGGTCGCTCACCATGTTATGCACAATTATATTTTTATGATGTTGACACTGCTATAAATTATAGATTACAAGAAAATTTTATTCAAACATGTAACAACACCATAACGCGAGAAATTTCTCTGCAATTGGAACGCAGTAATCCTTTTGTGTGGTCATTCATTGCAATGAAAGATCATTGCCAGAGAGTCGAAAATCAAAATAAAGGTATTTGTTTTCATTAAAGCAAATCATGATTTGGATCTACGCCACTTCAATGATGCAGTTCAAACAGATGTAGCCGTAATATTTAGTACGGTTGATGGTGAGCCAGCTTTTGAACGAAATATGATTTCTTTTTCAAAAGTTAATGGTGTAATTAAAAATATATCAGTTCTGGATTCATCATTAGATCCTTTAGCGTACCCACTACTTTTTCCCAACGGTGATATTGGGTGGCATGTCAATATTGCACATAATGCACCAACTACATCTAATTCAAGAGCACCCAGAAATAAATTAACAATGCTGCAGTATGCAGCCTATCGACTTGCAATTAGACATGATTTCAGCATGTCACACCATTCGCAAAAATTGTTTCTGCAGTGGATAGTTGATATAGAGATATATGTGTGAGATGTATGTATGAGAATAGAGTGCTCACGATTACATTTCATTCGACAAAATCAAACAATTCTTAGGTCCGAAGTTTACAACAATTTAACAGACTACTTAGAATTGAACATGAATGCCAGGAATTTTAGTCGTAGAGTAATTTTACCATCTTCATTCAATGGATCTCCAAGAAATATGTATAAGAATTATTTAGATGCAATGTCAATTGTACAACATTTCGGAAAACCGTCTTCATTCATTACAATGACTTGCAATTCAAGTTGGCCAGAAGTAACAAACAACAACATTGGTGTAGGTGAAGCTGCTAATTTTATACCTGATATTATTGTGCGTGTATTCAAGTCAAAGTTGAAAGCATTCATAGAGGGCCTTATACAAAATAATATCTTTGGTAAAGTTGAAGCACTCATTTATACAATTGAATTTCAAAAAAGAGGATTGCCTCATGCTATCATTTTACTCACTTTAAATGAGTAAGGTAAAATTGTTAATGCTATAGATATTGATAAAGTTGTATCTGCGGAGATTCCTCACATTGAAACATATCCAACATTACATAAATATGTTGTAAAACATATGATGCATGGTCCATGCGGAGTACTTAATCCTAATTATGTATGTATGGGAGATGGAAAATGTATAAAAGAGTATCCAAAACTATTTAATAAAACTAAATGTGAATCGTTAAATGGGTATCCATTATACAGAAGACGTGATAATGGTATTAATGCAGAAGTTCGTGGTAGTTGCCTTGACAATTGGTACGTTGTACCATACAATCCATATTTACTTGCTAAATTTAATTGCCATATAAATGTTGAAGTATGTACTACAGTTAAAAGTGTCAAATACATTTATAAATATGTGTATAAAGGCTATGACAGTGCATCTGTTGAACTAGAGTCTGGTGGAAATGAACAAGGTCAAAATATAGAAATTAATGAAGTTACCAATTTTTTAATTGGTCGTTATGTCAGATCAATAGAAGCCATATGGCGCATCTATGAATTACCAATGCATTTTCAGTACTATAATCAGACTTGATATTCATTTACCGCGTCGACAGAATGTATACTTCCGAGAAGGGCATGAACGTCAAGTAATTGATAATGAAAGACAAACAAAATTATTAGAATTTTTTGAGTTGAATCGATCAGATCCCTCAGCACGAGAGTATAAATATACTGAAATTCCTATGCATTACGTGTGGGAAGATTCCCGAAATAAATGGAAGAAGAGAAGCCGTGGAGGTGATAAAATCATTACAAGGATATATGTTGTGTCACCAAAAGATATCGAACTGTTTCACTTACGATTGCTTTTATTACATGTCTGTGGTCCGAAATCATTCGAGGATGTTAGAACATACAATGAATTTGTATACCCTTCTTTTTTGAAGCGTGCCATGCTCGCGGAATAGCTTCAAATTATAATGAATGGCGGGAATGTTTAAATGAATCAAAAGAATTACATTCACCAAAACACATGCGGAATTTATTTGGTTAATTTGTGCAATAAATGTGCCAGCCAATACATTAGCGTTATGTAATGAATTTAAAGTATATCTTAGTGAAGATTTTCTAAGAATTTACAACGAAGAAGTATCCTTTAATAGAGCTCTATTAGAAATTGATGATATTTTGAATGTTCATAATTTGTCCAGTCAAATTCTTGGTTTACCAGTTCCCACATACTCGCAGAGAATAGAAGAAGAAAATACTATTGATATAATAGAACAAGAGATGCTGTTTGTGAGTATTATGAAAGTGCAAATATTGAACAGCGTAATCTCATTGATCAAGTTATTCGTGATATTTTGTATCACGATACTGGATCCAATGTTTTTTGTTTAACCGCTCACGCTGGTTGTGGCAAAACATTCACTCAAACAGCATTAATTCACAAATTAAATTCGCTTAATCTTCGTTGTATTCCAACTGCGTTCAGTGGCATAGCTTCAACTTTATTACTTAGAGGTAGGACTTTACACAATGTGTTTAAATTGGCTATACCCATTTTAGAAAATTCTGTATCAAATATTACTGCAAATAGTAGCTACGGTAGTTTCATAAATTCATCATCATTGATAATTATCTTACCAGTGATCCAACATGGATCACGTGGAACTTTAATTGAAAATTGTGTTAAAACTTGGCATGAATTTCCTAATTTTCATAAAGTTACATTTACTCGAAATATGAGAGTTTTACCAAATGAAATAGAATTTATAGAATTCTTGAAAAAAATTGATAATGATGAGGCCCCACAATTCCCTCAGTTTGGTAAAAATGTTATTGAAATACCTCATCAATTAATAGGAGATAAAAACAATATTATTGATGAGGTGTATGGAGATATTTCCAATAACATACTCTCAGAAAATATATTGAACTCTGTTATTTTAGCATATACAAATGACGATTTTACTTTGATTAATACTGATATACTTAATCAAATTCCTGGTGAACAGTGAACATATCATAGCTATGATAAAATAATTTGTGATAATGACAATGACATCAATAACTATCCGGTAGAGTTTTTAAATTCTTTGTCTATTAGTGGTTTACCACCGCATAAGTTAGTATTGAAAGTTAATTGCATAGTTTTATTGATCAGAAACTTAAATACTAAGGACGCATTAGCCAATGGAACAAGAATGCTCATCAAATTTATGCATCGAAATTCAATAGATTGCGAAGTTTTAACTGGGACCGCACGCAGTAAGAGAATTTTGATTCCACATAAAAATTTAACGTACTCTGGAACTATTTTACCGTTTAACTTTCAAAGAATACAATTTCCTATAATACCTGCATTTGCGATGACAATAAATAAGTCTCAAGGACAAACATTCCAAAAGATTGGAATTTTATTGAATCGGCCAGTTTTCACACATGGGCAATTGTATGTCGCAGCAAGTAGAGTCCGTTCATTCGATATTTATATTTCCGAATATAACGGTCAAGGACGTTTAGCAAACGATGAAAGAGTTTTTACAAAAAACATTGGTTTCAGAGAAGTTTTAAATCGTTAATTATATTATCGTAATATGCGATAAAAAATGCTATTCAATGGAAAGCATTATTTACCGCATAATTTTTTTATTTCGCATCATCTTACAGCATGTTCTGTTTCAATAATTTTTTTTAAAATAGGTATTCTTTATTTTTCTCCTTTTTGAATTCCATATAATTTATTTTTTTTAAATAGGAAAATAACAGCGTTGGCGAAATCTGTGGTTATAGTAGTATATAGTCTTTGACAATATAACCTTAATGATGTTTGAGCATTATATTTTAATAATTTATATTAAATAACTTATAATTTAAATTTATTATGGTTGAATTTCGACCACTGGGCGACCACTAGTTTGTATAAAACTGCCATTAGCCATAATATTGTCCATAGGTTTTTGGGTATCACAATGCATGTCAATTTATACACTAGTGAATAAATTGATATGCATTGTGACTTACGCACAGGAGAAAAAAATTTATGAAACAGTTACTTTATTAAAATGTCTTGTGAATTATAATAAAAAAAATAAATAGATGGAATCCCAAAAAAAATTGTTTTTACCATTGTTGATAATTGAGATTATGTATTATTAATTGGGAAAAGAAAATTTTAGTGAAAATAGACAGTTGTGTTTAATAAAAGGTAAAATAATGTACATAATTATGACTGGAAAAAATAGATGATAACAATAAAGAGAGAGTGATAATGATTTTAAGTCGAATTAGAATAGTAATCTAGAATTGTAAAGCACCTAAAACAATACATATGATTATTACAATAATCAAGTGAAGAAAGAAAACACAAAAAAAATAAAAAATAAAAACGAATATAATAATAAACGTAGACACGTACTTCGAAGATATTATGTTTTATTTTCCTTTACGGTGCACCTCTCCGATAAGTGCAAAGTACATCTATTATCATACTTTTCTTGAAAAGTCTAATAACTTTCGTACAAATACAGTAAAAATGGAAATTTAACGATGAAAATATTGATGCAATATACAGCGAACGGACTACTTGTGGAATTTTTATGAACATGTCTATACTGAAGTGTCAATAATTACGCTTTAAGTGAATACTGTTCTTAAATTGATGATGCTATCAGCTAAAATTTGCGCTATGAAGATATAGGCCGCAAACATAAAATGACGAATTATTAAATTTAACAAATTTACGAGAAAAGCGGCGATTTTATACTTTATTTGTTTACTTAAGTTCAAAGTTGGTCGCATCTGATGTGTTTATTATTTTTACGAGTTAATAAAAAACAATGCAATGTATTTTAATTCATTTATCGGATGACTGTGAGGAAATGAACATTTTTTTTATTATTTGTGTATTAATTATGTACATAAGAAAAAAATGCCATTCAGCAATAACTGATATCATTTTTAGGAGGTAAACATAAAAAATAACATAATTAATAAAAATAAATGACGTTATTGATTAATTTAACAAAGAACGGATTTAAACAAAATTTACTCAACACGAGTATCTCCAAATTTGTTGATTCTCGAAGTTTTTACATTTTCTTCGAATTTATTATTAGTTATTATACATTCAACAAACACGAAGTGGAAATATTCACTATTGATTTGGAATTATTTTTTGGTCGTTAAAATATCAAATTTAAATATGTTTATGTTAAATTTCGCTAAATATCAAATTTCAATATATTATTTTTATATTATTTTACTTAAATTAATTTTATTTTAATGGGTTTTACCTGTTTATCAATTTTTCAAAAATATAAGTTATATAAAAATGTAACAAATTTTCAATCTTTCGATATTTGCTCTAAGTGAATGACTCACTAAAACTTCGGCGAAAAAAAAGAGAAAGCAACGAGTTTTAGTAGTGATGAGGATAACAAAATTAAAACCTAACCAAATTAAATTTGTTTAAAAAATTAATTGAGTTGAGATTGTAATAAACAGCTGCTTTCATAAAACCAAAGAAAGAAAAAAACAAAGAAATAAACAAAGGATACATTACAAGATCTACCATTTTTTAATTCAAATGTTTTCAATTAACCCAGAAAGTAATTATAGAAACATACAATTGCCACAATTTTCTTTAAAAATAAAACTTAGGGACAGACGTACAATTAAAAAACTATTAAAATGTAATTACTGCCAAATAATTGTTTATTCACAGCGGCATTTGGTTCAAATAAGACGCCTATATATGAAGTCAATATAATGACTAGTACTACCCGAGACAACTATAAGAATCTATTGTGAAAGATATTGTTCGCTGCCTTTTATAATAATACGACGTATCATATAAAGGAAAAAAGGAAAATGTTTATTTCACAGCTAGATCTTATCAGAATATCATCAGCATATCCACTTATTAAATACACGTGTCAAATACAAAGCGCATAAAAAACAGCAAGTTCATATTAAATATGGTTGGAATTGGAGTATAAACTTACTAGCGTTTATTCTTATTTAAAACGTTAAATAATTTATTTATTTCCTGTTTTTGATATTACCTTATATGAAAAGAACGTCAAAAATTGTTTGTTCATTACTCAGACTGACTAAAATAATTAAAATTATTTAAATGAATTTTTGGCATAAATTGTTTAATACGAATTTGTTTGTTTATATGTCATACTCTCACGCCTCAACTACACACAGACACGGCAGAGCTGAAGATATTAGATACATTTATCCCGAAGTAGAATTATATTTTTTTCTAATTAAATAATCTAATAATGTAATAATTTTTTTTCCAAAAAATGATTTAAAATATATTTTTGGTCTCATAAAATGATGAAATATTGAAAAAAAACCACTGCAGTAATTTTTCGAGAAATCGATTTTTTACGTTTTGTCATGAAAATTAAATGAAAATATTTTTAAACGAAAGAATACGCCTTGATTTATCTACAAAAAAAACTTTCAAGTACAAAATTTGATCCAAATTGGCAGGTGGTTTAAGTGGTAGATCCCGCAACTGGCATCTAGATATGGATGGACATTTTTTAATTTTGTTTTTTCTTGCTTTGTTAGTACTAGAATAAATTTCTATCAACCTTTGAGCTTAAATTTTGTGGGCGAGTACAAGACAATTTACTCTCCTTATATCCCGGACTTAAAAAACAGATTTCCAGTACTGCCATTATACTTATCTTACATTAAGAATAAAAAAAAAACAGTTCATGGAATGAAACTATTCGAAGCGAAACTATTATTTTGAATGTAATAATAACTAATTTAAAAAAAAGTAAAATTTGTCTATAAAGATTATTTTCAAACAAAAATATTTTATTCCATCAATAGCCCTTACTTCGCATTTCGGTCTACCATGACGGTCCACCGTAATATGAACAAATGTTTTAACCAAAAATGTTTTTAAAAATTGTATTTGTTTTTCAAAGTTAGGGTTAGAAAATAATATAGTTTAATTTGAGCCGGCATAAAAAAGTTAAAAACGAAGAATATAATTTTTTAAAAATTGTTTACAAAATGTTTTGTAAACAATGATTTATGTTTTTTTGCTTTCTGGAACTAAAATATTGTAGGGTTGGAAATGTCAGAGCGCGCAAACTACAGTTGTCCACGTAAAAAAACAACTTGACCTTAAATATATAGTGTCCATGACCGTCAGTTTCTGTGACTTTTTAATCCTAGCAGCTTTTTAATCCTAGTAGACCTTCACCTGATACTGTGCTATCTTAAAATATAACAGGAAATTGTTGAAAGTAAGTGGTGTTAATAGTATAAACATCGTTTCAACTGCGCTGTACATCGTTAAAATATATTCCTCAATAACATTTTAAAATGAATCAGTTTGAGTTAAGTTCCATAGCTTCATAGTTAAGTTCTCGAAGAGTATAAGTAAAATACCGAAATTCAGTATGACTCGATGTGGAGGTAGGCTATTGGTCCTAAACGAATTCAGAAAATATATCGTGTATACCACTTCGTTCCTCTCGATTGACTTTGACATTCTGATGCTTAAATGTGGCCAAGACGCTGCAATCACATCTTGACCATATTTACGCATCAGAATGGTTCATCCACGCACCAAATATTTGTTTAATACAGTGGGTATGTGCATCATATTTGCATACCAAACAAATAAATTATGAACTAAAAAAAATAAAAGAAGAATAAATTAATACTGAAATTCAAAATTAATTAAAATTAAAAATTAAAACTTAACGATAATCACTATTCGTTTATTTATTTATTTATTGTTTAAAAATCCTATGCTCAACTTACAGATTTACCCAAAGCTTTAGACACATGAAAGTACCATAAAAAAATAATTCTGAAATGTAATACAAATAGTAAAGAATAAGATCAGTTGTGAACTGCTAAACAACTCCATAACCGCACTCCCATAGCAGGAAAAATATGAAGAATGGATGCATCTCGTAATATGTGTTTATACGGAAGACAAGTGAACACCGTTAGATATTCGTACGCGCCCTTTGAAAGTGAAATAAACTACATCATCGGCCTCTCGTGTTGACTGATTAGATGCATCCTTAATGGTTATTATAAGGAGCAAAAAGCGTTGCTAAATAATCAATATCGAGATATTAACAACGTAACGATTTAATAATTTAAAATAATCAATATCGAGATATTAACAACGTAACGATTTAATAATTTAAAATAATCAATATCGAGATATTAACAACGTAATGATTTAATAATTTAAAATAATCAATATCGAGATATTAACACCGTAACGATTTAATAATTTAAAATAATCAATATCGAGATATTAACAACGTAACGATTTAATAACTTAAAAAATATTATCATTATAAGCAATGCCATCGATGTTGAAGGGATTTATAATCGACTATGCCCATTATACAATCTAAATCGAATAAATCAGGATAATACGCACATCTTTTGTAGCACAAAAATCTATTGAACTTTTTTATTATATATATATCTACTTCATAAGGAGACCAGATGACAGCATTCGTTTCAAAAATACTATGGACTAAAAAATTGAATAATTTACGATAAAACGGTTACTATTACGATAACGATAACAAGTTACTATACAACGGTTACAGTAAAAATTATCAATATCGATCGCTTTTTAAATGTGTATCCGTGTGTTAACTGAGAGTGACATTCGTTTCTTGTTTGTTGTTATATGTGGTTTTTCCGACGACCCTATCGAGTCCGCGAATTTCATGAATTGGTGTGTTATATCTTTTATAGATGATATAATGGGACACAACAAGCACTTTTTGTTTAAGCATGTTTAATACAAATTACAAGATTCCTCATTTGTCTGGTAGAAAATTTATACAAAGTTTTAAGGTTTTTTTTCATTTTCTCTATATATCAGTTATATCTATATAACAGTCAAAGACTGAATCACAATAAATTATTTGTAATACTAATTACACATATCTCTAAACTGTTTACCCCATTTTATACTCCATTCTCTACATTTACAGACAAACAGCGCTGCAGTAATTATTTATAACCTCACAATTAAATGAAACTACGTGATGTAGTATTATTTCTACTTTCTTTAATTTATTTACCACAACCTAGGTTTCGTTGTATTACAACATCTTCAGGTGGGATATTAGCAAAGATAGAAGATATTGTAATACAACGAAACCTAGGTCGTGGTAAAGAAATTAAAGAAAGTAGAAATAATACTACATCAAGTAGTTTCATTTAATTGTGAATAATGAATTTCTACAAAATTAACGCCAAATATATTCAATATTTATAACCTAGTATTTCAAATAAGTATGATTATTTTTTGGTGAAGAATATATTCATATGATAACATTGTAAAAAAAACTGTGTCTGTATACTGAATATTTTTAAGTAGAGCTAAGTACTACCTACTAAACACTCGCTATCAAACCTAAAACATTTTTAGAATTCTTGCCTGCTCCTCTCTTTGTCGGATTGTATGTTTGTCTCTGTGCACGTTAATTTCAGGAATGGCTGAACCTATGGATGTGACTTTTAGTGATGTGTTTAGATGATCTTGGGTTAATATTTAGGCTTATAAAGATTCGCAAATAAAAAAGATACGAAAGGTCCGCCAGTTATTGTATGTGCACGCTAATACAATAACTGGCGGACCCGACCTGGGTGATAACGCCATCTATTAGTGTTTTTAATAAACTTTATTATTGCTCTGCTTTATTATTGCTCATAGAGTCCTGTAAGAAAAAAAAATGCAAAAAAATTCCTGATAACCTTTCTTACTTCGAATTCGCGCGAACAAAGTCGGGGACCCATCTAGTTAATTAATAAATTAGTCGATCAAAAAGATCAGTAAGCCGGAGGCCGAACGAATGCTGCAAGTAATTCGTAGCAGAAGCCAAGTTACATACCGCATGTTGAGCTACATACGTTTGCCGATTATACAACAATATTAACTCGGAAAAAGTCAAGCAACGAGCTAAATAATACTAACGTTGCTAAATCATGTACTGCGTAAATGACAACTTTAGGCCATTTATAGCTGAAATGAAAATATGGCAGCAAGAATAAACCAGACCAAAAATTTACAACGTCCGAAAAATTGAACGAACAAGTACGAGTTTGACGAAGGTCGACGGTGGATAACAAAACAAATGATCGAATCATTCTGTATATTGACAACAAAAGTAAATTATTGAAAACAAACGGTTTGCGAGAGAAAAGAGTATCAATCATTTTTTTTAGGAAAAATTCAATATTAAAATTGCTTTGGAAAACATGGATTGCAGGGGTGAGATTAGATTGTATGTGTAATGCCATTTCCAGTTAACATATTTTTTTATTAAATTGTGTAGGAAAGACTATTTCATTCAAATATATTTTCGAGAAATATGGGGCAGTATAGAAAGCAGCATATTAGCAGTTCAGTCAAAAAACAACTTTTGTACATATGATAAAGTAAAAAAGAAAATAGTTAATGATAATGTGAATTTTCAGCTTGCATTGTTTAGGTTTTCAGAAGCCATATTCAAACATCAGGTTTTGAATCAAGGAAAAAATTATAATTACCGCCTTACCGAATGTGACATTAATATCACTTAATACATAACATAAACTAGGTACATAAACTAACGATTTACTGCTAGATCGATGATTGCATATAGTAGGAAAAAAATAAACTTCAATACTCTCCTTCTGGAGTGAATAGTTACAGTTTACAAAATACACATGTATAAATAACACTCAAAATATATGCGATAGCAATGGATCTAATAAAACGATGAGATCAATAAAACTAACCTGGGCTTACATTAATAACTAATTATATTTTTCACATTAGAGCCATTTAATATTCAATAATAAAGAAAAAGACTAGCTGTACAAAGTAGGTCATTCGATTAAGATCCATAAACATACGCTTGTGAAAAGCACGTAAGTCACATATGTATCGATTACTCTAGGCGTCGGACTGAATACATACACATTTAATAAATAACACATATAAACGTATCGACAAACAGTGACCTTTTAAAATACTCAATCACATAAAGGAGTATGTTCCGTAACGATGATTTGCTAAGAAAGAATATGAATAAATATTTTCCGTATATATTTAATTATCCAGATATATACTTTATTTTCTTATTTATATTTTTCATCACTAATATGGAAACTAAACAAAATATTGCCCACGAGTCTTCATGTACGTCATGTATGTTTTATGTAAAAGAGTATTTCAGTTGTAATATTTCGTAGACACTCACAGTATTAATTCAAATATTAATTTTATAATAACATCATAATAAGTTGAATAAATAGAGATATTATCTAATTAGGTTTGTGTACATTTGGAGTAGTAAGACCTTGACCTTTATTCAAAATATTTAGTACATTTTTAATGCTCAATGCCGCGAATAAGAGCAATACAGTGTATTAAAAGGTTAAATTAGACAAAAATATTATGTAGAGAGGATCAGATTACCAAAACAAAGGTGAAATGGTCTACTTGCTTACATAAGATTTATTTCTGTACGCAGCATGACGCATTTGATATCTTATTATCATTCGGTGGAACACTCCATTAAAAGACAAACACGCCCCACAAATATCAAACAAATGACCGCACGCCCGCATGCTTGCGTAGGTGCCTGGGTCCGTGCGTGCATTCGTACGTGTGCTTGTGCGTGCAAGTTCACGTGTGTGTTTGTGTGTATAAAAAGTTATTAAAAAGTAAGGTCTGCTTATTGTTTTTATCATTATTTCACCTTAGGCGGTCTATGTCTTTTGGTTATCTATTTAAAATAAGGTGCGGACACTCGGCGAGGTGTAACAGACACTGATAATAAACCTCAGCGATCTAGGTACTCTTCTTTTTCTCTTTCAGCAGTGGGACTTTCTATTACCCAGTAGTTTGCACAAAGATGATCTGTGTCCACTGTTAGTTCTCCAGTTTTTTTCATGTTTTAAGGATGTTAAAAATCTTTTATCGAAGTTTTTGAAAATCTTAATTCTTAACACATGACTTACTTTTTAATTGACGTATACAATATATTTTTCACACGTACGCACGCACGCACGCACGCACGCACGCACGCACGCACGCACGCACTCACGCACACACACACACACACATATATATATTCACACATAACCTTTATTAATTTTATATGGATGTACTTGATATTGAATATATTTGGCGTTAATTTTGTAGAAATTCATTATTCACAATTAAATGAAACTACGTGATGTAGTATTATTTCTACTATCTTTAATTTCTTTACCACGACCTAGGTTTCGTTGTGTTGTAATACAAACTTCAGGTGGGATATTAGCAAAGATCTGTATTACAACATCTTCAGGTGGGATATTAGAAGAATCTTTGCTAATATCCCACCTGAAGATGTTGTAATACAACGAAACCTAGGTCGTGGTAAAGAAATTAAAGATAGTAGAAATAATACTACATCACGTAGTTTCATTTAATTGTGGATGGATGTACTTTTTCGTATCAGTTACTTTTATATTTTATAGTGGTACCAAACACATAGCGCTGAATGAATCTAAATTTTGCTTTCTTATGTCTTACAATACTTAAGAGTTTATGCACATAGATAGCTCTAATGATAAATACCGACAATATATAAACTACGAAATAGATCTGAACATTATCATGAGGGGCAACTTAAAAGGAGTTCGTATTAGTTTTAGTTTTATACTAGTTATTTCCTCATTTAGGCTATAGAAAGAAACTTCCATACTCGTAATAGAAACATTCATGTGTGCAAAGATAAGCTCACATGTAATATTTTCTTTAGGTTAGATCATAATTAGGTAAAGATAGACTGTAACACATTATGTGTTACGTTATTAATTCTTGCTTATGTTAGAAATGTCTATCCTCATATAAGTATTATGATATATATATATATATATATATATATATATATATATATATTATATATATATATATACATATATATATATATATATATATATATATATATATATATATATTCAAAAACGTATCATTCCATTTTGTCTGAATGTGTTTTACTTCTTTGTAACATTTATGTTCATTATAATGCCGAAAATAAACCGTTTTATATAACTGGTTTCTTTTTAACTCCTTAAAAAAATCAAATCATTAAAAATAATTAATCATTTATGGAAGTGAAGTAGATTTATCAAATCATTTACAAGCTTCTGTATAGAACCCAAATATATCTTAGTTCGCTGTGCAGATTTTAAGTAACGTAAATAAACTCGTAAATTGACAAAAAAATATATAATTAGTCCGATTAACACCGGTACCGTGTGCGAAGCCGCTTTTTCGTCGAAGCGAGAGTCACGAAAACCCGAAAACAATGACCTGCCCCCATCCCTACACACGAATTTATTAATAAAACTGCAAGCAGCCGAAAAAATCGTGCGTCCCCCCGGAAACAATTTTCCGGAAAGGCCAAAGCCGGACGCAGGCCTCCTTTACATCAACGTAGCGAGCTCGGCTTTAAAAACTACATTTCTATTCGACAAATTGCGGTTTGACGTGACTCCGTACAAGTTTGGTCGAGTCATTACTTTGACTCTTGAATAGAACTCCCGCAGTTACTTAATAGCTCGGTGGCTATATATCTAGTTTGTATATCTCCAGCTAATTTGGAGTACACCTCACTGACTGTCGACTAGGACCGGGTATAATTAAGTTTTTAGTGGACATTGGACTGTAAGTATTGTTTTGGCTTACTAAGCTTTTAACCCCGAATTCTTCTAATAAAAAGTGTTTCATAATCTAAACCTCACAAAGAAATCAATCTACATGCGTCATCAGTATCTATAACTTTATATGTTAAGCATAAAAATCTGGTGGTTTAAATTTCAAAAGTTGACAAGATTTCTTTTGCGGGTCTTCCATTCTGCTTAGTTTTTTTCATTGCATAAACTATTACTTAGTTCTGACCAAGTGATAATTAGGTGGCGTAATTTCAGATGAATAACTCCTATAAAAATCCTATAATTTTTTGTGATTATGTTTTGTGATTGATTATTATGTCTAACGTTATCGGGGAGTTCAAACTCGGTCATGTTGAATATTTAGTTTATTATCTAGTCGATATAAACTGCTGACAGTAAACCTTTGTGATAAATAAATATTTTGAAATTCAATCAGTAGTACTAAAATGTCCATGCAATCAATTATTAACGTTTGCATGTGTGCTGTTGATTCATAAAAAGTTCCTAATTTTTTCACTCAATTAAAATTAATCAGCGGCGAGCAACTATGTACTACGAGTAATCTCATCGTCGGGTAACTTTTCTTTTCTTTTGATTCTTTCATCATTTTGTGTATATCTTTTATTATTTATTGATTAGTATTGAGCTGATAAGGAAACAATTTGAATAGATATAATTTAATAGTTTCAGAGTAGGATAACATTTTTCAAAGTAATCATAGGGAAATAATAATACAACAATTTAATTGACTATGATTTTTATACGGAAAAATCATTTTAAGGCCAAATAATTAGTGACATTAAATACTCGTATTAAAATAAACTACTTATATTAATATTCAGTTCACAAGCTTTACTACATATGAGGTTATTTATATTAGATGATCTTCATGGCATAACACTCGACAGACACGTTATATCCATATAAAACGGACGACAAATATGGCTCCGAATAGCGTTTACTCGGAAACTAATAGAGCAGAAATATAGAATTGAAGAAAGCACCTGTATGAAAAAGATAGCTGCAGCGAAGATAATACAATAACTTTGTCTTTTGTGGATAATTTTGGTTAATATAATGTTTAATATTACACTGATACAAATTTAATTACGTAAAGTGATAAAAGTGGAAAAGTTAAGGGAAAAAATATTTGTTAGTAATCATCTAAAAATCAAGCGTAAATTAAATATAATCTGTGCTATTAAGTGTCGCAAGAAGTTATTTACTTGAAATCTAAAAGTTGAGTTACCTTGAAATTTTCATTAAAGATTTGCTAAATAATCCGTTTGGAGAAGGGCTTGGTCATGGGATTGATTTAGATTTCAACTCTTTTATTAATATGACTTTAATATTAATAATTTTGATAAGACTAGTGTATGTCTCTTTCTTCCTCTCAGAACTGATTAGAACTTGAAGTAGAGACAATAGATCATTTACAGTTGACACCAATGCATTTTTGCTTCAAAGTATTTCTTTCGACAGGATATCGTACGTACCAACCATATTTTTATTCTTTACAGAAGTTTTGTTCTAAGACCAAAATTCAATCTTACGTCTCCAATCAGATTTACGGTTCGACGCTAAATCCTGAAGTGAGTGGGCCATTATATTTTATACGCTCGAAGTAACGGTTCAGTCTCCTTACGTGATGCGGTCTGCGTTTAAATTTTTGATGCAAAACTGTTCTGATTATAAACGAAATCTCGCGATTACATTGAAAGAAACATTCTATTTTTTTTTCATTAGAAATTGGGTTAAAATCGTTATTTTTGTAAACAATTTAGTAACGAAAAAATAATTGGTTTAATTTGTAAATATAATTGTTGCGTATTACATATAATATTTTAAATAATATATTTATATCACATATGAACAAGAGAATAATTTCGTTTCAGAGTAGGATAAAATTTTTCAAAGTAATAATAAGAAAATAATAATACAACAATTTAAATGACTATGATTTTTATACAGAAGAATAATTTTAAGGCCAAATAATTAGTGACATTAAATACTCGTATTAAAATAAACTACTTATATTAATATTCAGTTCACAAGCTTTAATACATATGAGTTTATTTATATTAGATTGTCCTCATTATACCAAGCATATTACTGTCCACAGCTTTAAAAATAAAATGCGAAAGTATAACAACCGCAGCCTAGCCCCATTAAAAAAGTGTCACCAGATAATTCGCTATTTATATAGAATATAGCTTAATCACAACAAATTAAGTACGATAAATTATGGTTTTATAAATTAATTTACTGAAAACACTACAATTGCTGTAAAGAGAAGATCTTTAGTTATTAATTCTTTATCGAATTACCACGATTTCTCTGTTTTTTAAAGTAAATACCATCTATAGGGATAGGCATTTGAGTGTTGAATTTGGTTGAAAAATTAAGTTTTATGTATTCATTTATTTATTTACGTATTTCAATGTGTCCAATTGATACATATGACAGACTACGCTACGAGACTATGCTACGAGAGCAATCTAATACAGCCAACCATAATACCAATCCAGTCTCATTCCACGAACGGCTGGGAATCAAATCCGGGTCCCCGCGGTGCGCAGCACCATCAAAGGCCATATGCCAACCTAACACACCACGGTGACGGCGATAATACTCATTATTGTAACCTTACTACGCATACTCAGCTGATACGAAGCCGCGTCATAGCCGATTGCAATCGTACCTGCACAAAGCCGACCACATTGTACATAAATAAAGTCGCATATTTATTAATATTTTTGAAGTTAAGAGAAATTTAATAACACCTCATATATCAAGTCTTTTAGGTTGCCGGAGAGAACAAATGATCGTAAATACGTATGCATAACACTGGATATCCTTTAAGTCACCAATAAAATATTGAGATTAAAGATAAAATTGCCGTAAAACTAATTTTGTTACATAAGACAGTTTTACAATTCTCAGTCATTTTAACCATTATTCAAATAGTAATGTGACTTATTAATTTATCTCCACCTACTTAATTCCGTCACATCCTTTCAACAATACCACAAGAGATGATCAAAGCAATTTTTCAAGAATCAAGAATAGCTAGTTAGGTAATCTGTTATACTGTATAATATGACGTTCAACAATTAATTGAAAAAGACTTCAATGAATTGATAGCATAATTTGACAGTACCACAGCTCCATTTCAACAAAAACTGCGACAAAAAGTTTATAAACGGAAAGCGAGTGATGACATTTATGCCTTTTTTATCCTAAAGTATGATCATTGTTGCACCCCTATTCATTAAAAATAACATTGCGTTTCGCATAAGGATTCATCTATAATACCAGGTGAGCTTTTTTTGTATATTTACGACCATTTGTCGCTCCAACAACCTAAAGGACTTGACGGATTTTGATATACGAGGTGTTGATAAATTTGTCTTAACCTCAAGAATGTGAATAACCATACGAATTTACTTGTGTACAATATGGCGTAGACTGTGCAGCTACGATTGCGATTGGATATGACGCGGACGCGTATCAGCCGAGCAGGTGTAGTAAGTTTACAATAAAAAGTATTTTTAAAAAGTTAGTTTACAGTAAAAGGTATTAGTAAAAAACAAAAAGCCTGTCTATGTAAAAAAATATACCTTTATACAATGAATATGAAATGATATGAAACAAGTTTGACTAAAATTAATTTTTTGTTTCAATGTTTTGCAGGCGGGGTCCAATTACGAATAACAAATGGACAAAGATTCTAGCTTGATTTTCGAATAGGCGGGTCTATAAATAATTGTTGTCACAAAATTTTGACATTGAGTAACAATGTTTTTTGTTTTAGCACCGTCGGGTCGGGCGTTTTTTTAATTTTTTAAATATTATTTTCATGCTTATTTTTTAACAATATTGCGCATTGTTGTCGACAGCATCGGAAAGTTTGTTTATAAATATTTCTTCTTTCTTTAAGGTTTACCCTCCTTTAATATCATTAAAATTGAAAGAACTCACGCTTTGCCTTTGACTACCCCTTTCAAACAAAGGACCTTATGACTTTGGTTACTACAGAAACAAGCTCTCTAAAATAAGCTGTCCACTATACTTTCACCGAGAGTCGACTTACATCGAAATGTCCCACTGTGACCTGGTAAAAATTATATAAATTTTCGTCTCACCAAACTACTGTAAAAATAAACGTATATCTATTATATGTCAAATCGTTTAAAACAAATGTTTTAATTTCTTATTATTCCATTGGACTCGGCGTTTTACATCTTAATGGTTTAATTAAAAGGTTGATCTTTATTGTTACTAATTTATGACTAATTATATATTAACAAATGTTTTACAATCGCAGTCTTTTAATTACGTTAATTTTTTCTGACATATATTTCTCTTTTCCATAAGCGCGATTTAGTAAATCGATTATAAGGGAAGAAATTTTCCATAATAAAATTTTGGGCAACATATTTAACTTGTGTAATAATATATACGTATACACTGAAAACAATTCTATTTTTTTATCTGCCAGGTAGCAAAACAATTTTGTTTAGTTGAGATATATTTTTGTGTGATAAAGTGTATACTATTATCATAGTTGAAACGAAGTAATGTGTTATGAGAAGAAAATAATGCATAAATTTTTTTCATTCAACAATAGAGAATATATATATATATATATATATATATATTCTCAGCGGTGACTGCTAAAAAAATTCTTGAAATATTAAGCTGCGAGATACATTCAATATATACACAGCATATTCGAATAAATACTCCAGACGAATATGTACTGTATGGTTTAAAATGTGTCTGTTTCTTCCAATATTTCGCTTTATATTTTAGTATCCCAAAACACATATATGGTTATTGAGACCTTCAATTGTGAGTGTTCATTACTTTTGCTAGCCTAGTTATGGTAAGAATATTTTGATAATAAAACTTAACATAGGCAAAAACATATAAGAATTTCCAAAGTCTACAAAAACAAATCAAGCAAAGAAAAATCTTGGTACTTTTATGGGAATTGTAATAATCTTACTTCTTAGATTCTTAGTGGGTATTAAAATTGTTTCCAAGACATACTCAAATCGCGGAAAGATGATAACAAATCAAGAACGCATATATATATATATATATATATATATATATATATATTTATTTATTTATTTACTTTTTTTTCTTTTTTATAAATAAACTTAAAAATATTGAAGCATTTATTGAGTTCGTATCAGTAATAGCGATATAAAAAAATACTAAAATATGAATAAAATTGCCATTAATATCTCAAATTTTCACTGCATTTGATAACACCTACCTTCTCAAATTTTCACTACATTTGATAACACCTACCTTCTCAAATTTTCACTGCATTTGATAACACCTACCTTCTCAAATTTTCACTGCATTTGATAACACCTACCTTCTCTTTCGAAAACTCATATTGAACATAGATTAATTTACTTTTATCTCTAAAATTTACATAAGTGTCTTGTGCGCCAAAAGGTTGATTTTGTGATCCACTTTTGTACAGGTATTCCTATATTCAATTGCGCTGTGAAATTGTATAAAACTACATAAAACCTTACATTATTAATTAATGCTTAATGCAAAATGAGAGCAATCTTTTTAATCTATATAAACTTTTAAACTAATTTTTCTGATGAACGTTGAGTATTTTTTAATAAAAAATTTAAAAAAATTAATTTATGGCAAAAATAAATATGAAAATTAAAGAAAATAAAGACTTGAATCATTTCATATAATTAGTATAGTGAAGCCTTATTTGCAAGTCTATAGTTCGTTTTTCACGCAGTCAGAACATAAAATTCTTTATTGGAAAATTTCCATTTCTATATTTTTATTTATATTTCGATAAACGTATGTAAAGCTATTCAAATGTAAAGTACAAAGGATTAGCTAATTTTATTTGCTATTAAAGAATATTAAGTATATTCTCTAGAAAAAGAATATTAATACAAAAGCGACAAGAAAACAAATTGTCTTTTATGTGGCAGCTGAGCATCTAAAAACTGTAAGAAAAACAAAGTATTGAATCATTTGTCGCTTTTGTAGTTAATATATATATATATATATATATATATATATATATATACATATATATATATATATATATATATATATATATATATATATATATATGTATATATAATTTAAATATTCTTTCAGTTTAATTAGAAACATTTTATCATTTTAAGGGTTTAGAAATTCCATATATTAATGAATTATATATGATTTATGATAACTAATAATATATTTCAGTACATGAACCCATGAGAAACTATCGTATCACAATGACTTGCCATGTACATAAATATTAAGAAACCACAATTGATATTTAGTATCCAAAGGTTATTGATTCGTGCGTTACTTTAATAGCTATATGATTGCCAAAAGCGACACGAATTCATACATTCACTCTATATGCTAATTGGGCTGTGAGCTTGTGCGTTGTACCCACTCGCGGGTAATTATACGGAAACACGTACAGGCAGTTACTAAATTTTGCTTCCATACATATAAACGAGGAGATCGTTCGCAGTTGCCAACTAATATGAAAAGCAGGCGCCGGAAAATTGCGCAGATTTCGAACGCAATAAAGGAGTAATACATGTAATAATGATGTAAAGTTAACGCGCCGGGCCTCCTCTTAATGTCGCGATGTTATCTTGCGCGGATTCCGCTGGGAGATAATTAAATTTGTAAAAGGTAACATTCGGCGTTGGTTACGATGAGCACGTCACGGTAGTATAAATGTGCAGAGGTCGTGGCATTTTGTCAAAGGGCTTAGTTTTTCTATGAAGTACATATTGTATTATGTAAAACTTTGTTAATGTTAGTACCCTTGCTCGAGTATATTTTTGAATGATTTCTTTACCATAGAATAAAAGGTTTCAAACAATTACTGTTATTTCGGTTTTACAAGGATACAAGCATACCTTCATACAAACTGAATACACAGATCACGGTAAAGGTATGTTAGAGTATTAGTATGGGAGTATGTTAATTAGTTTCAAGAAAGTGAAGCACCCTAACCATATCCTATTCCCTGTCCTCTTTCATAATTTTGATAATAACAAACTATTAAAAATTCGACTATGTAAAGCTTATAAGAAAAAAAACAGTTATACGGTTAATTGCTTAACACAATGCGTAATGTAATTTTCACAAAATGATTCAAAGTTTACTCAAAATATTAATCAATAAAGTTTTAAGCCAAATAATGAAGAAAATAACTGATATGTTACTAATTTATAACATAATCAGAATAGTGAAAGAGGACACTGGATTTGGAAATATTGTATACCTGTAAAATTTTATATTCGGCTAGAATTAGATTACCTAAGTTATTAAATCATTTTATGAAATTAGGGTAACCATTCTGAATAATTAGCCTATTGTCTCGTTGGGGATCTTTTTCAACTACCTTTTTCTTTAACTAACCTTTTGCTATATATGCATATATTAAGCTCTCTATCAATAGCTGGACCTTCCTAAGTCCCTCCTACATTCTTAGTACATCAATAAAATAAAAAAATTGCGGACTCGAGAATTTTTCCCTCAGCTCTTTTCATCCTTAAATTGATGTTTTCATAATTACATTGTGCTTTATTCTATACAGAGAATTTGTAGATTTTTATAATTATGAACAAATTTTGCTTTACGACTTAATATTTTAAATTAAAAATTACGCCTTAACACATTATCAACTCCGGCCCAAGAAGCCCATTTTTTCTCGATATTAGAATAATTTTCGTAAAACACTTCCCAACAATTAATTAAAAATAAAAAGGCGACGATCACAGTTCTCTTCTTTTTCCTTATTATGTCAGAAATTTAAACTTATAAATACTCTTGAATATTTATTGCACTCTCAGTATTAACTCCCAAGTCGAACAAAAGAATAAATATAGTTTCTCAAAATTTTAAAATGTTTCTAATTGATATAAAATTAATTAGTTGTGGCGATTTTATCAGTCACGAAGTATTTTATTTTCACTGTAAATTCACTATATTATTTCGGTATGTAACAAAGCAGACTTTTTTGTTACTTTTAATAACAAAATTGTCCGTTTGCCTTGAAAACTGCCAGTGCTCCTGGCAGTCAGTCAATGTACGCAAGTTCAAATATGTAAGCTTAGGCAAAGTCGTTAGTACCGTAAGTTCACTGTAATTGTGACAAAATAGCGTTGTGAAATAGTTGTGGTGAACGAGAATCATTGTAACTACGAGACTTGTACCGACCACATTTCAATGGAAGGAGCGTGACAGTGTGGATCGATAGGTTACGACGATAGGTCATGCCACGCCCGAAAGCCAAGAATATTTAGAAGCTAGTGAATTATATATGTGAATATAGGAACTGTTAGCGTTGCTTGATAAATTGCTAATAATTTGATAATTCATTTACGGATAAGCCAAAACTTTTATATATGTCCATGAGAAGATTTAATGAATTATCACGATAATAAATTTGTACAATTCGAAAGGTGAGTGATAATCATTCATATAATATTCTTGTGTAGAAAACTACCACAGTCCAAAGTTACTGTTGAGCAGAATTGGATAAGAGTATGGTTTATTTATTTTGCAATAATGAAATATTCATATTTTCTATTGAAAACTCTCCCATAGTCCACAGTTACTGTTGAGCGGAATTGGATAAGAGTGTAGTTTTATTTATGTTTGCACTAAAGACGTGTTTATATATTCTATTGAAAACTCAAAATTACACAACAAAAACAAGTAAGTTAATATAATTTATCAGCGAAAATGTTCTACGGTAATCGTATATAAATGCGAAAAATCTACGTGACAGTTATTACAAGATGTTGATCTATTACTACATGCAATGGATGGAAATTGATGTAAATCAGATATTGTTAAAGAATTTGTCATTTCACTTAAAATGAGACTAAATTCCATTTCATTTTTATACTATAAACTATTGAGCTATTTTCTTATTTTAAAGTTATTATGTCAAAAATTAAATTTTTTACGTCTTCGATTTTGTTTTAGTAAGTTTTAATTAAATCTTATATAAGAAAATTCGTTTATTCTTACAATAACTACAAAAACAGTTCTTTACCATAATTTGTAGAGATAACTTAATAACAATTGAATTAAAAGATAAATTAGGAAAGTAAGATATTTATATTTTCATCAGTATCATAATGAAAAATTTATTTCATTTTGGATCTAATTGACAAGAAAATTAGATGAAAATTGTAACAGGTTCCTCAAATAACGTTTAACGAATTAACATTGATATCAACTGAACTCGTCTCGTGTTGTCGAGTGATAAGGTAAAAGAATTGGATCGCTTCACATGAATGTAATGTTTTGAATCGTGAACTTTAGACACGAGGTTGACTTCTAATATACACAGATTGACGAACGTGCTTCTAGTTTTCCATATTAGCACCGTTATTCAATAATTTCTAATTTAATTTAAATTTGAGTTTATAACATTTATCAATTATTTCAATATTTCAAAACCCACAAAATTTGAAAATAAATCATATATCGACAAATTTGAATCGTTTTAAATCTGTTCAATTTAAGCTACGATAATATTGTCTTCGTAATGTAGATAATATTAAAATTAATCTTTTAAAGTCAAATTTAATTTCGCCATTTTCTTCCGTCCGTGCGAATTAGCTCTTCTATATAAAGTCCATTATGATAAAATTTAACAGTGAGACGTAGCACGAGTTCATGGAAATAAAGAACAGTATAATAATATTTATAAATAATTTAACAGAACTATAATGAAATATTTAAACTTTTATACATAGTCAAGTGGAGACGACCTATTCACAGTGAGAGTTCTATTCGTATTTAAAACATGTTTTCCCTTTCGGAAGCCTCGGAACAACTATATCTAAAAATAAAATTGGAAAACACAAACAAAACATTTTTTAAAATGCTAATCCATCCGTCGATCATGCGTTACCAATGTACCTCTCTATCTACGAGGCAATCAATATTTACATGTCACCGTAACATAAAAACGAGGCGCTGCTAACTGTACACATTCACTGTAGAATTAACGAAATACCGCATAACAACCGTAAATTACGGATCGAAAACCGGAAATGGCAAGATGTTTGCAGGTGTTCGCCGATTCTCATATTGACATATGTGACCGTCGATGGTTAAGTAATGCCCAAATTGGGTGATGTATCTGATCAAATTTAATTTAAATATTCTGATTTGAATTGGGCATAATAATTCTTGTTAACAACGTTAATGGCATTGAACTATAAACTTTCACTATGGTTTCGAATTTTCCGTGATTTAAAATTATAATAACTTAAATAAGATGTCAATGGAAATGAAGATAGGTAACGTAATAATATTGGTATGAAATTTAAACATTTTCTGTTCATCCATTTTGCTTATTTTCCGTAATTATGAAACATAACAGTAATCTGGCACAATGATTTGAAACCTTTGCCTCTAGGCATAGGCCCCAAATCTTATTATTGGTTTTCTCTTTTTTTATACTCTTTAATATCTTCTTTGTTCATACTGATAGTATCGTATTCGTAGGCTTAATAAAATTTTAGTACCTATAGTTCTATAACTACATAGAAAATCTAACTTTGGAGGTTTTAGTTTGTTATAAGTATGTTACTCGGCATTTGATTGACTCTATATGTAACAAGATTTGCTTCGAATTGTAAAGTATTTAAGAAGATGAAAATATCGTGTATGATACTTATGCTTAAGATAGATAACAGTATATTCGACGACATTGAAGAACCGCGAAGTTTTGTGCAGTTTTCTTGAATTTATCATTCGCCGGTATTAACTTAAAAGTCGTTTTTTTGACTTGAAACTGAATATTTTACTTCGAAACTCGTAGAAATATAATGTTATATTTTGAAATGCACGTCTTTACTAATTTGTGGGATTGACTATCTGAAGTAATAAGTAGATATATTCTCCTTTAAATGAAGTTATTGTTAATATCTGATTTGATTATTTCTTAGAATTTCTATAATTGTCATTAATTCAGAGTTAATGATTTACAATTTTATATATTATTATTATCTAAGTTTGGTGCATAATAATTGGTAGAGATTGTTTTTGTGATGATATATGTATATGTATAAAGTAACATTTGTTATATATATATATATATATAAATATATATATATATATATATATATATATATATATATACAAATATATATATATATATCGGTGTGATCGGGCGAGGCGACCGGAAGTTAAGAGGGAGATATAAGTTAGTGAAGACAGAAAGAAAGAGAATTACGTTTCGTATATTACTGTAGGGATAAGAGAGAGAGGTGCGAGCACACAATTTCTTTCTCTCTTTCTGTCATAGCCAGTGCATGAAATATATATATATATATATATATATATATATATATATATGCGAGTTTCCTAGCGTTATGCGAACGATGATTTTTTAATTATTTTGTAATTTCATCTCGTTCTTGAACAATTTTATAAATTATTACTTTGTTCAATACATTAAATATTCTACGTTTAAAGTGAATAAAATTGTAAATTCGTTTTAAAGTTCATAGTTTGTGAATTTGAAGTTTTATTTCAGTCGTGTGGTCTAAAGTACACTTGTTTTTTTTTAATAAAACACAAATGAACAAGATCAAATTTATACAGAAAAATTAAAAACATTTAGCAACTTCAGACTAAGAAGTTAAAAAAAAAAGACTTCAATTTTGTAGGACAGAAGACACCAAATATTCACACATAATGACATTTAATGATTACATCTTACTATAAGCGAACGATAGTAAACTATGTATATCACACTGTTATTGTAATTACGCCATAAGAAAATGCCAAATAAACATATTGATATCTCACTCTAAAGATGCACAGAAATATTGCTGTTACACTTATAAATATTACTGTTACACTTTTTTCATACACTGAACTTCCTACGATCAGAATCTAACGATTACACTTTTTTCTACGCTCTGAATTTCTAATTTTACTCCTCATAAAACTTCATACTTTATGTGATTTGCGATTTTTAAAGAGTAAACTCTAAAATTGTTTAAAAATACATCACAATTAATTTTTAAAAAAGTATTTTAGTTTAATTAAATACTTTTTGAAAATTGTGTTGTGCGCAAACAATAGAAAATATAAATCAAAAACTTATTGCTAGAGAAGTAACTAGCTTAGTAGAGAATGTAATAAATACTAAATAATAGAGTAGTTGTATTGTTAACGGCAAAGAACTTGGTGCAAATTTTGGGATCTTTATAAAAATATTTGTGAACAATTCATCAATATATATATATATATATATATATATATATATATATATATATATATATATATATATATACACATACATGTACTCAATTCAAAGCATGATAAATTTAAGCGGAACTTAGACTTATTTATATTTTCATGAACTGAACTTTAAAATTAAAAGGGACCAGAAGGCAGAAAACAAAAAATTAAAAAGGTAAATGTTTTTAAATTAATTTAAAATAATTATTTAATGATATTTCCTGGTATCTTGATTCCAGTTTTTCAGTTTACCACAAGCAAGCAAATACACGAATTTGTTTATGAGTTAATTTTAAGTCCGTTGTCTATTTAGATATAAATTTAGATTTCGTCATCATTCATATATTTTCTGTAGTCGTTTATACATACATCATAAATAAATATTGAGAAAAGAACACAAATTACAGTATTCCTTAGGATACGCTAATAGTATGAGGTCCGTTCACACCACAAGAAACTAAACGCAATTAAACTTTTAGAAGAGCTTTAAAAATACAAGCTAAACTACTCCAAAATATTAATATGAATAAAACATATTCAAGTGAACTAGAAAAATATTAAAGTCTATGTGAAGTTAAGTTGAATTTGAAACGTACTCGGAACGACACGCGGTCGCCACGAAACAAGTGTCATTCAGAACTAAACGGATATCGTTAGCAGCTTCATCAAGTGCAGTTGAAATATTTTAATCAGTTTTAAACCGGTTTCGAAGTGAGTTTAGAGATTTAGATACACAAGAAAAGCAATCGGCCATGAACAATACAGTGAAGGACTTAGACTGGAGTGACAGAAAGCAACCGGTAAATTTTTTTGGCTAGGCGATACAGATTTTCTTGGAAAATTTTCAGAGAATGTTTTTGTTAATATATTTCTTGATTTGTTATTGAGTATAGTTTTTTTGTAATTCGTCACCAAACTTATTTGATGACACTAGATTCCCGGTAAAATTACTTTTTGATACTTCCTATAGTCTAATATTCTTACTTTTCATACATATGGAAGGAAATTTTTTTATTTTGCTTTTTTTTTATTTGTCTTTAATGAATTGATTTTTAAAGCAATTAATTAGGAAGCAACAGATGAAGGTATGTACAACTTACTAACGATATCAAACTAATTTTATCCAAAACCGGTAGAAATGTTCAAATATTCGTTTGATGTGCGATTTTGTACATACATACATACATACGTTTCATTTATATAGATTTTATTTGTTTTTGGGAAGAGGTTATAAAGTTTATAAACTACTTATGAATGTATACAAATAATGGTAGATAACTACAAGTTTTTAAAATAGATGTAATATATTAATACAGGAATTCGTATAGAAATGTTTGATTAGGAAAAAAAGAAACCCAAAAAGCTATGATTGAAATGAAGTAAGAATTTACGAATATTTCATTTGGTTTTATATAGATGAAAAATTAATTTAACAGTCTAAGGTCAACTCAGCGCAGTAATAGATGAACCGATAAATAAGAACATACATTTTTGGGTCGTTATTATTACCATGACTTCTCAAAATTAGGCTGGTAGATAATTTACAGAACTGACTACGGGCATTGCAATCTTTAATTTCTCACTTTTTATTTAGGTTAAGAAAAACAACTTTATAGCAGGTTTCTATTAATGTTGATTGCTGAATCTCTGTATAGATTTGTTATTCTAATCTATCTGTTTTATAGTGTCATCAGTATTATCAAACAATCCTTTTCGGAGAATTTATTCTATGTGTACTGATTTTTATAACCAAGTACTCAATCGGTGCTATCTAGGTCAGTGTCTAAGAACTTCCTGACTATACGAAAATTGTTAAGGATAGCTGCGTTCTCTAGTTCCATGCCTAGGATCTCAATGGAATTATTAGTAGTATTTGCTACTTTTGCATCTCTCATTTCCTTCACTTCGTATCTAAAATTGCGGTCGGTTGAAATCTTTCGCATAAATCTATTCGGGAAAGAGTTTAAAGTGCAACAAACAGTTGCAAAAATTGCAAGAGCTCGATATAACGCGGGTTGCAACATTGTCGTTATCCACTAGGATTATATTGTGTCGATTGAGTGGTAATATCCAGTCTGTTCTCACTGTCCTGTTGCAGTACAGCTAGTGGATGTTAGTTTCTAGCATTGTCTTAGGGGTATAGTATCTTCTCGTAGGGAATTTGGATTTATTATTATTATATTGTTTACACATTTAATTTTTCGAAATATATCAACTCGAGTTATCACGAAATGAGTAATATAAATTATTTAGACAATACATTATGATTTATTTAATATGTTTGACTTATTGCTAAATATATATTTCAATAATGAATGATAAATATATATTTGAATAATAATGGTTTATGCTTGTAAAAATAATTTATTACAATGACATTCGCATGAGTTATTTAAATTTTTCAAAAAAATTTAAATATCTTATAATAGGTAATTGTAATAAGTTTGAATCTAGACAAATACTGTTTTAGATAATTTTAAATATAATTGTTTGCTTAGGTCTAACTTGTCCGAGAAAAAGTATGTTGACTTTTTAGATTCTTTTGAATTAGGCTGCTCTAAGAGATTCTTTGTGAGTATTAAAGTTATATTAAGGAAGTCAAATTTGAAAGTGTTATGTATATATATATATATATATATATATATATATATATATATATATGTGTGCGTGTGTGTGTGTGTGCGTGCACGCGTTTGTGCGTACGTGCATGCGTGCGGGCGGACGTGCGGGCGTGGGTGGGTGCGTGCGTGTATGTGTGCGTGCGTGGATGTTTGTGTGTGTGTATGTGTGTGTATGCATATTAAGGTGTCTCAAAACAATTCGTTTTTGTCAACATATACCCTTTTTATTTGTTTTTATATATTTCATGTAATTTAAACCATGGCAACTCGAACCGACTTAAATCTAAACATGTTCGTACTTGTTTATATAATCAAGCGTTCGCCTACTTCTAAATGTACTTATAATTTCTAATTTTTATATTGGTTATAAATATATCAGCAGAATTAAGACTTGCAAAAAGGGTATATATTTAATAGGTAACGCATAATATCGAATAACGGGTTAAAAACTTCATTCAAGTGGACAAGTTCTTCCATTGTTATGATATTTGTAAAGTGAATTTAACTGTCAATGAAAGCGCTGATCGGCGAGTGTATTATGTTCTGGGGGAAAGGCAGGAATACCTGCCAAATATTTTCTAAATTGTGTGAAGAAACTTGTAAACTCATATCTAGTTTGAAGAGACTTGCAAAAAAACGCAAAAAAATCACAAGACGTTTAAACGGTGTCAAAATGAATTCGTAATTTATCTAGACAATTTATTTGACATTGCGCATGCCGATGCACTTCAATTAACGAAAATAGAAAAAGACGAGATCTTCTTCTAGTGCCAAAAAGATCCAAGTCGATCTGGTTACTTAGGTGCATGGAAATTTAATGGAAAAAAGTGCGCGCTTCAAACTATTGAAGAAGAAAATCAGAGAATAAAACATGTTTCCGCGTAAACTTCATCGGTATCACACGAACTATTTCCTGATAATCCTTCTTCTGATTCTATTGAATCTACAAAATCACAACAACATTTGCCAACAATGATTGAAAATGCGGAAGCTGAGACAAGTCAACAGTAATAAGGAAATATTTCATAACACCAGAGTTAATAGCCGCAATACTTGGGTGTCAGTTACGTATGCGAGATTCTGTCTTTATTCGTGAAGCTACTATTGAGGCACTTGGATGTAACATTTACGAATTTCTGATAAGTAAGTCTTCTATTCAAAGAATGCAAATCTAAAAAAAGAAAGGAACGCGTGGAAGCCATAAAAATTGATTTCCAAAAAAAAAGTATCAGAGGCAGTCAGATACAGCTGGGATGGTAAATTATTGCCTGCCCGCTTTGTATGTTCTAAAATCGACAGAAGAACGTATGCCTATAGTGATTTCAAACGAAAATGAAGAGCAACTTTTTGCTCTTCCCAGGTTGAATAATTCTATAAGCAAAGAAAGGGCGCATATTGCGAAAGACGATCTTAGACTGGGAAGTGGAAGATACTAATTACAAATTCTCTATTGCGATACTGCAGCTTCGAATACAGGTCAAATTAATAGCGCTCGTGTGCTCCTTGAGCAAAAACTTTATGGAGAAATACTTTCGCTTACCGGCATCACATGTACGAGTTGGTATTAAAAAGCGTATTTGAAGTGAAATCAAATAAGTGACAACAAATCTTGATTTTTCAGATTTAATTGAAAATTGGGATAATTCAACGAAATTCAGATATAATTGGAAAAATGTCGATTTTCTTAAAATAGAATTCTACAGAGAAAGGACTGAATCGTGTCTAACCGTTTCCGAAGTTGAAAAGCTGCTTGAATTTTACCGCGCTGAACTAACCAGCGTAATTGCCAGAGATGGTTACCGAGAGTTGTTAGAGCTATCATATATTTAGGTGGAGTTACAGATATAAAATTTAAAATTATACCCTCGTGTGCCATATTATATATATATATATATATATATATATATATATATATATATATATATATCTTTTTTTTTGTTTCCAATACTCAGAAATTGCTTAAATTTTTAAAATTTGTTTTTTAAGTACCATGCAAAATCTAAAACTGACTTAAATAAATATATTTGTCTGATTCCAATTTTTCTTCAATTAAAAATTCACCTTTCCTTACCATACAGATTAAGGACCATACAGATTAACTTGATGTTCACTAGTACCAAATATCACACTTAACTAACTTCAACGGCATGTAAGTTTAACTGTAAGGTTACTTCTTCTAACCGCTCGACTTACTCTACTTTATTATTTCATAAAAACATCATAAAACCTCACCAAATACTCAAAACGAGACGGACCAGTGCGAGCACAAGCACATCTCTAACAATATTTGCTACCTCTTCCGTGTGGTCAATTGAAATTCCATGTACACACGAGTGTAATTAAAGCTACGATGCGGTCTTCCGCGCGACGCGATATTCAATATTTGTCTAGTGCACACAAGGTTTACAATCCGAATCCGAGCACACATTGCGATATCGACCGCCAGTTGCTGCTAGAGCGGCGACTAGCTTACTGACAGACACTTATACAATTGTCAAGTAGCGTGTGACACTTGTCGGCAAGTTGGCTATCGATAAGTTAATTTGAATGGTGGTATATCCGTTTGAAGATACTAAAAATTCGTATATATATGGAAAGGAAATTTAAGTAAAATTGCATTTAGTAAATTCTCGTTGCATTCGATTCTGTTTTCATAAATAATTTTTTTTCGCTTTTGTGATTATTAGATATATAAACGATAACAGTTGTCTATAATCTGTTAAACCCAACTGTTATTGTTTTTTATCTTTCACTATACTGGCATATTACACAACTTAATCCAAGCATTATACATTATTTTATATGAATCGTGCTAACTAATGATCAAAAACTAGAGGTGTCACTTATATAGAAAAAATACAAAAAATAAACATGCACTTATAAAATTAATTTACCAAAACATAGTCAGGTAAAAAAATTAAATGAAATGTTTCTGGTTTTTGAAATTATGGCGAATATATACATTTTTTTACCTAAAATTAAAGATAAATTATTTATTTTCATTAAAATAGGAGATATTTTTTTCTCATGGGCATAATCGAAGGATGGGTTATTGCCAAAGAGGTATTTTAAAGTTGTATTGAAACTATCTGATAACACTTATTGCTACTGAAGCCGTAACAAAGAATATTATTAGATATTTGCCAGATCTTAAAAGGTATTTGTATTGTCTTCACTTCCTCCAAATTGAACCGCGTATGTGAAGGGAACAACCGCAAGTAAATCAGGATAACGGCATTCAGTAATTAATTCACGGGACATATTTTTTTGCAATCCATTATTTCCCTCATAAACGAAGTCTAAGGCCAGACCAGACAATTTTTCTTGCGCCTGCGAAAGATATAACAGACAATAATGTTCCCATAGTGAAAACAATATTTTTGTGATAGTTTAATAGAAATCCTATGTACCCATAAATGTTTAATGTTTTGCGTAATGTTTCATTAAACTTAACAGGTACATTTCTAAAGTACGGTACTCAAAGACACGAAAAAATGCAACAAAATGTTTGGAGTTTATCCGCAATGACAAAATAAATTTCATACTTTTACAATTATTTTATGAAAAATTCTGTTTAAAAATTAAGCAAATATCTTCATAATGGGTGAAACATGGAGTCAATTTTAAATTTTCACTAAAAAACTTTTTTTTCAAATTATCTTCATTTACTACCAACCTAAGAAATTAACAAAGGAGGATTTATTCTTCTAAATATAGTATCAAACAGCTAATTTTAATACCCTAATGAATGCTATAACAAATTAAGAATTGCCTTCAAATGAAAATAAAACTATACTAGCAAAACTTTGAAAACTTTAGTAATTGAAAAGAATTTGCCAAGACCTGTGCAAACCGATTCCGAATGTCACTAAGCTTCCTGAACGTATACCGTTATTTAATATTATTTATTTAATGAAATCCTTTTCGTAATACAAACCACATGCATGTACAAGCGGCCGGTATACCAAACAGAATAACTGACATTACTAATCACTTGGATAAGCACCAGTAATCTATCCTTTGCTGACAACGCTGCATATGTTATTTCATGAGCTTAATACACGCAGCATATAAATGTACATGTATGTAAATATATATATATATATATACAAACATGAACATGTCAAATTACGAGATAAATTAATGCAAAAAGGAATTAAGTTTTTTAAAATCGTCAGTTAATTCGATAGTTTTGTTTATAAATTGGATTAATGACATTCGGTCCATTCAACTGAATATTTTAAATAAATATGTATTTAAATGTGTGTCATCAATTCTGGTTATTTAAAATAAAATGAATCATTTTAGCAAACTTTAAAGCAATCATTGATATTATATATTTCAAAATTTTTGACTTGCTTATAAATAACGCGAGCATACGTTGCCCACAGAAATTGAAACGTTATGCAAAATATGAAATTCTAAGGCTACGACTACAGCAAGAGTGAGATAATAAACTTCCGCTATTGTACTGCAAAGTTTTATAAGCACCTCAACATTAAATAAATTTTATCTTAACTAAAATTTTGAGTAAATGATCAGATTAATGGTGTCATTTTCAAACTTGTAAAATAAATAAAAAAATAGATTTTTAAATTACATACCGTAAATAAGTGCCTCGATAACGTATGGATCCACAACTCCATAAAAAATAAATCAATAAAACAGCGCAGAATAATTGCTAAATAGCTTTGCTTGAAATGTAAATAATTTATAATATGGAGTATATATTAAAAAGAAAAATTAAACATAAATGCATGCGCTCTCAATGAATGTCTAGCATATATGAATAACTCAAAAGATCAAATCTAGTTTACTTGTTTCCATTTTCCGCCCTTATTAGTTAAAACGTTGATAAAATAAAATGTTATTTTTTTCCCCAAAACACTTCTGATTGGAAACTTAGACGAGAATAAATTCATTTTTAACGCGTTGCAGCAGACTGATAATGAACCTTTAGTATGTAAAGAAGCGCGATATCATAATATCTATACCTAATAAAAGCAGGATTAGGTTTTCAAATTGAAATAAAAAAAACTGCAAAAGATATAAATTTATTTCAATTACTTTTACACAGAAGAGAATTGCGGGTTTTATTTCTTCAAAATTATTTCGCCTCGTTGGATACACTCTTGGAACCTGGACACAGTATTCCGTACTACTCGGTGAAGTAGTGACGTCGGGATGCCATTAACCTTGCAGACGATATTTTCTTTCAGTGCTGAGATGGTCGCTCGGTTTGTTTCATAAACTTTGCTTTTCAGATACCCCCACAGAAACAAATCCATGGGGGTAAGATCCGGCAACCTGGGTACCCAGGGGATGTCACCGAAACGGCTTATTAATTTGTCAGGGAAGAAATCACGAAGAAGCGTCATGGTCTCTCTAACAGTGAGAGGCGTGGCCCAATCTTGTTGAAAGCATGGTGTGAAGTGTAGACAGAATGTTCTCTCGATATTAGCAGAAAATAATCGTTAAATATGCGCCGGCAAGAAACACCGTTCACAGTAATGCCCAATAACGGCAATTCTGCTTATTGACACTTCCATTTAAATGGGCTTCATAACTCCAAAAAATAGTGTTTACTGTACGAAATCGCTCTAACATTGTCTCGTACAAATTTTTAGGCAAATTAATTTTTTTTTACACAATTTTAATTTAAAATAAGTGAAATTTAATAGCCTTCTTAAATATTTCGTGCACAATAGTTTTTGGAAGCCCTAGAGCAGCCGCTCTATTGCGGACGGACTACCACGGATTATCGTGCAAACTGTTCGCGGCTGGCGGGCTGTTTTCTGCTGAACTTGTTGCCCGGAACCTCCGTACCCATAATCGAATCAAATCTTCTCTTCGGTCGTCACGCAAATGTCGAATATAGTAATACGAACAAAATCTTCGATGAGCAGCTGCACACGAATCATTGACCTTGAAATACGCTTGGACTGCGAATGCACGTTGTTCTCCCATACATTGTGACTAAATAACCTGCACGAATGACAAAGCTAACGTGGCCCCCTCCCCGCTCCTCAGCGGTTTTAGAGATTTCAAACCTAATCTTGCCACAGGACATCGTACCTAAGTACATATGAATAACCACATATTAAAAGTACACGTTTATATATTTAAGCCAATATATTTATAGCAATTTTTTTATGAGTAAGCGAAGTTTAAAAGCACTTACACTGACATTGATTTTTTTACATATTTCACCATCTCCACTGACACAAGGTACACTCTAAGAAAATATATGAAAAAGTATTTAGTTTTCATAGTGGCTATTGAAATGTATGTAACAGAAATTCCCAATAAAATTTCACCATTTGAATTTTATTAATATTTTCATTTAAGCTTACCCCTATGAATCATATATTTAGGTCAACAGTAGAGTATACCGTAAAGCTAGAAATTAATTTATTTTTCCAATCTTTATTCTTGGCTTCTAGCTAATCTCTAAGAACTAATTTTTTGAAATTCAACCCGATGGCATGAAAATGGGGGTGAAAGATTAGGAGTTTCAAAATAATTAATGATAGAATTAAAGGAAAGAATTATATCATTGTTGTTTGGAAAATACCTAATGGTGAATATTTGATTACACATATAAACAAATATATATATATATATATATATATATATATATATATATATATATATATATATATATATATATAAAGACATAAATTAAAATGCAGTCACGGTGCATCTTTACCTGTACAAAGCCGAGACCCAGAGCTAGGTGAATACATAATTGTTTGAATTTGCGAGCGTATTTTCATATTTCACATAATTCAAGCCCTTACTTGTAGTCAGATTGAAGAGTAAAAACCATAAGAGGTCTGGAAGTTTAATATCGAAACCAAACCTAGCTAAAGGTTTTCTTCCTGCTATTACAGCTCAACTAGCTATGTAGATGGCGCCAGGTAAATAATGACATCATAAAAAACATAATCAGTGTAGGCAATCACCATTTTTGGCTCACGAGAAGATACAATAAATTTAATTATGTTTGGAATTTCATTCAGATTCATTCGTTGAAGGTACAGTCTATATTCTTATAACGATCTGTTGAGTATTGTAAATATGGCGAATTTAACCGTTGTAAGATAGAAACTCAAAAAACAAATTTTTTAATCGGCACTTTTACAGTTGTAGCTGTGAAAAAATATGTCTTGCTAAAATACTTTAAATGTTTACACAACTGAAAAAAGTAACTTTTTGACATGCAAATCTTATACCTGTAAATTTACGTGTAGTTTCAAAAAGTTTATGAATTATTTATCTTTAGGTTTCTATACGTTAAAGGGAAAAATGAAACCTCTATGTTGACTCACACGTCTGTCCATATATCTTTTATAATTGTAGAAATCGTTCGATGTAGAAATTATACGTTGTTATAGAACATATTCCCTCACATCTATCCCAATAGTCGAAATTTTATAGGGGATGCATAATTGTCGTTTTGAATAACATTTGAATATGTCAGTTATAAGTATTTTAAAATTTTTCGTAATTTGAATAGCATATCTCCGGAGGGTTGTAGCAAATAATAGGAAATAATACCCTTCCTCTGCCCCAAAATTTCCGAAATTACTAAACCTAAAATTATGCACATAATAGTATGTCTAGACGCTTGCTTAAATTTTACAATTATAACGATGATCCAAGCTTTTAAAATTTATAAAAAAATCAAGTTTTTTTTACTCGTGAAAGATATTAGATACAATATGTTTACGTGGTGAAAAATAATGTTATATTTGAATAGTTTAATGGAAATGCTATTGACTAGTAAACGTTTAAATTTTTATAAACATGAAACATTTCTTTTTAATAGTAATAATAGTGAATAAATAGTGACAATAGTTATTTAATAGTGAATAAATATGAAACATTTTATATATATGAAACTTTTTATTATATCATACAATTTTTTTTAAAAGTAAATTTTACAAAATTAAAATAAATTACTCAATAATATTATTATCTATTTTTCAAACTAATTACGGTAGCTCAACCGACATTGTGCCATTATATCAATTTCATGTACGATTACACATCTCCCTTCCTTTACAAAACTGATTCTTGATCTAACAAATAGAAAAGAAGAAAAAGTGGTCCACTCGTCAACGCATCTACTCTAAATATTTGTCATCTAATTCCCGGCAGCCAATATTTACACCGCAGACACTTGTTAGCACTCCGTACTCGCTCTTCCACGACCGTTACGACACGGATCGTATCCACGCATCGACAGACACGAGACGACTATTTTGAAAGAGATCCGTACAATTAACTCGAGTTCAGTGGGCAAAATGAAACATCCGAAGATCTACGAAGACGAATAGAATAGTGGGGGGGGGGCAGGGGCGGTTTGTTCCCGTAGTAAGTAAGCGATCGGGTTTGTGTCAATAAGCCCTAATAACGAATAGATTTTTAGTGTCGAAATAGTTACCAAAATGTTATTCGAAATATTTTAAGTTCCAAAGTTCCTGAGATACGAATTATAAGTAGTTTGGGAATTATATTTGTTAGATTGTGTTTTTGGAGGAAATAATAACCTTTCTGAATTCGTTAAATGTCGCAGTATTAACTCATTTAATGTGAACGGATTAAATGTAATTGATCGACCTACAGATATATAGTAAGCGGCGGTATTTCCATGATTGCGGAATGTCAATAAAATTATCTTAATTCAGTATTAACGATAAAAAATTGAAAAATAATGTTTATACAAGAACCTTTTTTACTGTCTATTTTTTCGGAAGCCGAGAACGATATTTACATAGACGAACCACTTAGCTTTTTTAGGGTTAAAGACTACGTACAGGCTGATTATTGCACTGTATCAGTAGCTGAGGGAAATAAACAGTCTACGTGAGTGAAGCTGTTACAAATGAAATTATAAACATTTAAGGATGCATATTATTTCTAATAAACTATTTAGAAATATTATTTTCACTTTTCATTATGTAAATAAACCGCCTGATATATCTTTCGCAAGTTTAATACAAATATCTGGTTTGTCTGTATCTCTGTAATACATTAATACAATTAGATCGAAATAAATTTTTATTAAATGCGAATATTCTGGTTATTCTCGAAATCGGGGAAGAGGAGGAAACTCACAAATGGAAAAATTTTGGAGACTCATATTGGTAAAGAAAGCACCGTATAAAGAAATATTTATTCCATTTTATCAATTATTTCTCCTATTTTGACTATGATTTCTTACAAAATTTCATCATAATCGTTATTAAACCGAAAGGTACGACAGAGACACGACAAAAATATGAATGTATCGTTTTTGTTAATTAGTAATAGGACCCTAAAAATGGCCTCACCTCTCTTCATTTCTACCCATTTTTCCTTAAGTGATACCAATATATACTGGTATATTTGGTATTTTCTTTGTTTTTAATTTTTCCGAACACCATTCACATTATCAAGTCATAATATCAAATTATTGAAATCAATAAGCTTTAAAAACAAAGTCGTGGAATAATTCATTAGTTATGTTCTATACCTGCTGTGTTTGTTTTTCGTTATAATTTTTCGGAATTTTGCATTTATCTGAAATACTCTTAACATTATTTTAAGAAAACTCGCTAAAGGAAATATTTTTAGCGACCATACGTTCATAGATTGGGGAGGTGCCATTCGGTGGAAAAATGAGTACCTGTCATAAAACAATTGCACTCTACTAGTGAAAATATGCTTCACATTTAGGCTCAGATAGTTTGTGAAATTGCTTGCAGGAATTATGAGATTTACAAAGAAATTCAAAAACATCACTTTAAAAATTCGCTAGACAGATTTTAAGATCCTTCTTTATCGTTTAGTGTACTCAGAGAAAATATTTTCCTTAGTATAAAAAAAAAATTATAAAATCCAATAATAATTCTTACATAATATTTTATTAATTGGTGAAAATAGAGGTTTTATAGCTCTATTTAGCGATTTAAATATGATCAGTTAGTTAACCACATTGCATGTAAACCATATTAACTTTAGTGCAATAAAAAGAGTTTTAATCATTTAAATTGTGTGGTTAAGAGCCACAAAAACGCGTCAAATATAAGACGAGTGAATACTTGAACAATAAAAATGCAGAACAATAAAACAACGAGATTACCAATTATAGAACTTCAAAAATGTCTCAATATTTACTGTAGTCATGTTAGCCATATTAGCACGTATTCATATTAACATTAAAGTTTTTACTTAATAATGTAATTGCCTAGAAGGCAATGAATTTTCATTATAATTTTCTACATTGGAAGTTTTACAAATGCAGACCGATAGACCAACAACCGGACCAAAGTAGAAGCAAACCAAAATTCGGTCATAAACATTTTATTGCAATAATTGGACTCACCGAATTCCCAAGTATAACTTTTAATATGTAACCATTAAAATCATTAACATAGCTGAGGTCAGTCCATTCCGGTCACGACCGCAATCGGGCTGGATACCGACCCTCAATTTGTGATTGCCAGACTTTATTTCAAAGCTAAACTTCGAAAAAGAAAAGAATTGCTCAAATCATGCGGTTGCCTTTAATTAAACAGGGAAAACTCACACTACAAGGAATAACTGTAAGGGGCAAAACTCGATATGAATGAAACCTACGGTATGGCTTCGCTTTGAACGAAAACGTAAATTAGGCGAGCGCATGTTAAATGATATGAGTATGCCTATATGGTTTGTATAACTAAATATTTGCGCGCGTATATTTGGAGTTTATGGTAAATTAACCCGAACACGGAGGGGAATTTTATCGTCGTCTTGCTTACGTCATTTTTAGCGATTTGGTAATACATTATTTTGTAATTATTAAGACATTTATTGCTCTAATACATTATTACTGACAGATGTGTGTAATGTTTACGAGTTGCATGCAAGATGATAGCTAATATACCAATATAATTTAGTTTTCGTTTTAATATAGATTTTAATAAAATAATGCTAATCTATATTTCTTTGGTCATTTGTAAATACGATTGTAATTTGGAACTTAATGGACGACTATAATTTTATGACTTTTGTCTAGGATATGTTCCACTTAAAACTGTTTCCTTTTTATTTCTTACTATTATTTTAATTGCGTAAGAACTTCGATTATTGTTATTTTGTAGTATTTTAAAACTATCAAAACTATAATAAGTATATTTTGTTTGTGAATTGATACATTTTAAATTTATAAAAAATAACGTGACATATTTATTTAATTGAAGTGATCTGATTTGAAATCAATCTGTTTAACAAGTAACAGATTTTGTAATGTACCAGTGACTTGCAGCGGAACTGCGTTTTTGGATTAATAAAAATATTTGGCAGGCAAGATTACATTACATTAGTTTACTTTAATTTCGAATCTTTAGTACTGCTATTAATTCTACAGATACAAGGTCTTTCAATGGAAAATTCTCCACAGCGCAATATCATCGCAATATATTAACATACATAAACACAGATATATTTACACATATATGCGTGTGTGTACACACACGCACGCACGCAAACGTACGCATACACACACACACACACATGCACACGCACATACACGCATATCGTTAACAGAGGCGACTGAAACACTGCCTAACCCAGACATAGCGAAAGCATTGCAGAAATATTTTAGCAAGATTGGTAAAAGGCTTGCCAGCACAATGCTATCATGCTTAAATTAGATGGAATTGGATAAGACATAATTAAAAACTACAGATTATGTGAGAGAATAAGAAATACATTTCCAATGACTGACATAACGTAAGACGAAAGTAACAGAAACGAAATACAACTTCCGATAACAACTTCTAAAAGGCCGTCTCTCCATATTTCTTCCTTAGTATATTTGTACTTGCCTTTAGGATACAACCAAAACTACCACGTTCTTAAGTGTGCTGCGTCCCACATCTCCTTGCGTATCGTAAAACGATTTAAATGTTTTAATATTTACTTCTTAAATTTAAAGAAAAAAATAATTATCATATACGAATATTTATTACCGAAATATTGCAGATGATAAATATTTTCATATTATGACATTAATATCGGACACGGAAACTTACCACGAAACAATAGATATAAAAGAAGGATGACAAGTGTACAAGTAAATAAAATGATTATTCCAATGTAATACGTTATCGAAAATCAAACTGAACAATTAAACTCACGAACTACTCTTTGACAACCTAACGTACATAAACAACGACAAGTACCTTCACGTACAATACGACAGTCAAAGGTAATAATTCCAAAAAGCGAGCCGCATTGATCGCGGCTCAAAATTCTGCGATGCATAAAGCGTTTCACGAACGCTGAACCAATTTAAAATGTGCTTTTTTTTATTTTTCAGCAAAAATAAAAATGAAAACGAGATTTCGTTTTTATGCCAGGTATCTCGCTGCTCGTGTGATTGTTGATTGTTATGTCAATTTCACGTTTCGATACAATGCGCGCGAGATAACCGGACTCTGTTCCGATAATTATAGTTACGTATTATTTACTAAAATTGTAATCAATATCGTAACGTTCATTTCCGAGATGACTTAGATTTCAAAATGTTTAGTCGTAAAATATTAATCCTTATCTATATTTCTACATTATATGTACTAAAACTATATAGAGATGTCAGCCAGGTTTTGTATCTTACTATTTATAATAGAAACTCTACTGTATACTCATTCTGTTGTATAATTTGTCATCACCCTCAACAGTTTTGCATGTAAAATTTTCTTCTCGTGTTTTTATTTTCTTAAAAATGTAATATGAGTGTCAAATTCGGTATCAAAAACAAGAAAGGACTAAACTTTATAACTTTGTTTCTTTCTAATAGACTGAGAAATATAAAAGTACAATAATTATCTGAATTAAATAATATAATGACAAGTTCGCTTATACAACGAAGAAAGTTCGTATATTGAACATGATTGATAATTAAAATAATACTTTTACTTTATGTATGAATCAATGCGCTTATTTATATCGCTTGTGATACTTCCAAGTAAAGAAAATACTAAAATTATACGTCCCGAATGTATTAACGATTCCTAATTACAATGTTCTTGCGTTATTTACATTTAGCATTTTAAAACTGAATTATTCAATAAAACGCTATTTCATATATACAATTTCAAATAAAAGAAAAAACAGTAATTGAAAGACACTCTTGGAATAAATTATTTTCTGTAGCGGTTATCCGATACTCTAAGAAATACATTCAATAAAAGTTCATTAATTCCATCCATTCCCCGAGCGATTCGGTCGCTCTTTACAGATCCACCTCGCTGGTTCGTCATTACTTCACATCAGATAGCTAAATGAATTTATCATGAAAATCAATTAACAAGTCATTGTATAAAACTGATCACTATTGACACAAGGCCGCCTCCATTAGCTTCAAATATCGGGGTGGTTCACGACTGAGCTTTCACGCATCGGCTCCCGCAGTAATGGTATTTCCGAGCTTAAATGAATAAAGCTTTTAACTAGAGCAAAGTTGCTTCCCGTTCAATGCCCCATGTCATACACAACGGTTCGATTACACCAGACGTCACGCCAGGCTGAGCGTATCGTTCATAAGTCGCGTGATATCGGATAATTAATGAAACGAAAGCTTACCGTGTCTACTAAAATACCATCTTCTGTTTAAGTGCATTGATTCTGTAGTAAGTCACGAGTCATTGATATTTAATTTTGCCTTTTAAAAAGGAAAATAAAGTCACGCATAACTAATTTATTACCATTCAAATATTTTTAAATTAACTGTAGATTATATAAATGAAATAAAACATTGTATACACTAAGGAATATTGTTGAATAGTTTTAAAATTAAAGTATAGACACGATACGAGGCATGTAATACAGAAGAATGATTGACATGGTATTATTGACATTTATTTTAATTACTTATATAATTTATTTAAAATAATTATTAAAATACATATGTATACACACACGCACTCACACACACACACACACATTTATGTATGTACATATATATATATATATATATATATATATATATATATATATATATACACACATATATATATATATATATATATATATATATACAAAAGAGACATTCAGAAATATCAGCAAGGAAGGAAATTGCTTTTTTATACATAAAAATATTCTGGACAAATTTTAGTCGATGGTGTACCATCAGATGTAATGCTTTCGCTTTAATGTTTGTTATCACCTTTTTCAGGAGCTTCCATTAAAACTGATAGATGTAAGTTATTTAGTCTGTCACAAGATTTATTAAATATTAGTTTAACCGACTTCAAACAAACACAGAAAAGAAACGCACTGAGAAGTATTACATTATGAATATACGAGTACTAACTTGAGAATTTTGCGGTATAATGTCGCTGCTGAATATTAATAAATTAGCAAAAACTGCTACTCATAGATTTTCAAAATCGACGCCAAGTGAAATGTAGCACATATCTGTTTATGTTGGGAATGTGCATGTATTTGAGAGAAGAGAGTAGCCTCGACCTGACAGTATGAAGACAGTTCGCCATACGGAGTTTAATGCCAAAGATCCTGTTTTATCCTGTTTGAAAATAGCTGATCTTTAAGTTTTGTGACTTAAGTAGTACTCATACAATGTGAAGCTTGAGGGGTTCAATGGCATGGTCTGCGCTCTCCAAAATACTATTTTAAAATCAACAAAACCTCAAGTTTTACGATTGAGATATAAAGTACTCCTGCGGCATCAGGACTGAGAAATTAGAAACTGAAGTACAATTGTAGGGTCTCTGTTTGAGACCATAATTTTAAAACAGTAGATCCTTAAATCTCATAGTTTGGGCAGGCAGTAGCTCTACGGCATCAGGACCGAGAATTTTGGAATCCGAAGTTCAGTGACAGAGTCTTTGCTTGAGACTAAAAACACTACATTTAAAACAGCAGATCATCAAGTCTCTCGGTTTTAATTTTATTTATCAAATATTTATCATATATATTTATACATATTTATATATATATATATATATATATATATATATATATATATATATATACATATATAGATAGAGATAAAGATTAAATGAAATTCAAGATGAGGATAAATATAACATATATTTGAAAATTTCATTGCTAGTGAATAGAACATAAAAAATAAAAAAAAATTACACGTTAGTTCGAGTTCCTATTACATGGCAATATCCGGCAGAACGTCAATTAGCAAAGCGTCTGAATCACTTACGAAACAACGATATATTTTAATTTTCTATGACACAAGTATAACTTCTAAAATGTTGTAGGATTATTATCCTTCGCCACCCAACGAATTCTTGAACCCAAAACATCTCGTAAAATTGTGATTCAGGAAAATAATGCTATTCGTTACGGTCCTTGTACCAAAAGTTTGCGTATTCTTGGAAAATTAGTTGACGATAAAGGAAAATAGAAAATTTGTAAATCGTCTCAAGTGATTTCTGGGAATTACTTTCCAAAAAGGAGATTTAGTTAAGCGACTCGATGGTTAAGCTTCCATAACCTCTAGATGGAATTGAAAAGCAAACAGTTCTTTGAAAAGATTTAGGAATTGATATTCGATTGCATTTATTTTCTCAATCTTAACGTTATAAATGTGTCACGTTTACTTTTTATCCATTTACGCGAATATTTGAAAGTACTTAGTTTTTCCCAAATAATCTCAACAAAATGAATTGAATTCGTACTGTAAGTATAAAGTCTAACTAGAATTTTATTTGTTTGTATGTAAATGTCGAACAAGTCTGAATATAAAAAAAGTAAAAACATTAGACAACTTATAAGATAAAATCTTCATTAACTATTCGAAATAATAATGTATCTCTAACATGTAGTATTAAAACATATTAAAATATGAAGCAGTATTATGAAAAAGATATCGCATAATTATAGCATAGAAACCTTGTAGATATTACCCATAAATATTAAAAACATTAAAGAATTATGTATTTTGCCTATGTTATTTGTGGGCAATTATTATTTTCTTGCTGTTTCTATCTACTTTATCCTCTCATTTTTGTTCACTAATTACATTGTGAAATGAATTATTGAAGAATTCACATATTTCATACGATTATAGACAAGTATTCCCTTCTAATTATACTAAAATATAATTCCTTTAAAACCAACATTTTTATATTTGTTTTAATTAATGAAAACGATTTGATACAGAATGATTTTCGAAACAAGTTATTATTTTTTGATTCAGATTAATATCCATACACAGATTAATATCCTAATATTTTCCTCTTAGGAAAATTCTTGACATAAATTTTACATAGCTAAGGACATAACCTCTATACAATTTATATTTGTGAAAATAACTTTACCAGATCGAATATGAGCGATGAAAAATAATGTAAATAATATGCTCGGAAGGTTTAAACTTTGGGGAGAAAAAAACATTGTTGTGTTACACAAAATAATAAAATATTATACTATACCACAATTTGTAAGTCTGTCCAGAATGGTAGGTCTCCCAAATCTATTAAGATCTGAAGATGTTGTAATACAACGAAACCTAGGTCGTGGTAAAAAACTTACAGAAAGTAGAAATAATACTACATCACGTAATTTAATTTAATTGTGAATAATAACTCTTTTTGTAATTTTCTACTGTATTTAAATGTATCCCTGATTTACAAATCAATCATAATAAATAAGTTATTTCCAAATGACGTCACTTCAATACAATCGAAACAGAATATTTCATGCCTTTCTTGCCACAATACTATGTTTTCTTACTGTCTTAATATTATTTTCGAGGGTACAGAGACGAAAACTTTACTATCGTGGCAAAACATAACGTCAAATATTAATGAAGTAAAAAAACACACCAATGCGAATATATCAGACATTTATAATAGTGTAACTTACACTACATCCTAGCAGAAATGTGTTCCTAGGCGCATTTAATTTGTTTTATCGTACCTCTGTAAAATTCAAATAATTTTAAATTTATTTTGTTCTCAATTATCTTCCCAAATAAGCCAAAAAACAATTGAACAAAAAAAAACAAAGCGATTTCAAAATTAATATTTTTGCAAAGAAAATGTATGACTTTTTACTAAAATAAAAATAATGAGAAAACTGTTACATTTCAGTGCTTTTTTCATATTTTATACGGATAAATTAACAATAGAAAAATTAAAAAGATTCTAAGAGGAAATTTTCCGTCTTCATTTGTGATATTTTTTATCTTTTTCAAAAATATTCCTTTTTTTTTTAAATTGGTAATGAAATTTTGATGGGCGTTATTTTTAATGTATAAATAGAAATTGCACAGCGATGGAGCAATAACGTGCTTAACATGAAATGACACATGAAAGGACTATCAATACCATGGTAGAAACATTGAGCCATGTTATGAATAAGCTATAGAATAGGTCACTTTTATATTTAATATTTTAAATAAGTATCACAAGATATATTTCACAAGAATATTTTAAATAAGTATCAATTTTTCGCTATTACTTCACAAACTACATTTCTCACTACTTTGATCAATCAACATTTTTTTTTATTTTTTGATAATTTATTAAACTTTCATATCTTTTGTGTAGTTGCATTTAGGTAGTAGTGGAATATCGTGAACTTCAAATTTTAAGGCGGAGCAGTGCATAATTCCCGCGCTTAACATAATTTTTGACGTAGAGGGCATAACATTTTGGTTATTCACCGGGGTATCCAGAATCTGTATGCATTTTATTTTTTAAATCTTAGTACAGTTGACCACGTTTGCTTGTAACTGCCGGCATTGAATGAATTTTAACAACATATGTGAGTAGAATACAAGATACGTCAGTGCAATCTAATCGAAATCATTCTTTCTTTTACATATCGTAAAAAGGTGACTTTAATTTCACCATCATCATCTAAATCATCAACGACGCAAGCATATCTGTATATTTTTCTTTTATAGCGTGTACATTTACTAATAAGTAAACTCGTTTCATAACTGAACAGTTTTCCTTGTCATTGTTATCAGTATTTAGACCGTAAGACCCTGATTCAGCCTCTTCACCTGAAGGTCCATAAATAATCTTATAAATATGTTTCCTCGAATTATGACTAAAAGTCATAATTGCAATAAACAGACTGACATCTTGCAAGGACAATTTCTTTGAGCTTTTCATTTAGCTTATAGGCAAATCATCATCAGATTCAAAATATAGGTTTTAATCTTGAGACAAACTTGATCTTGAAACAAGACTGGATCTTGAAACATTCCGGGTTATTTACCTGCAGTATTTTGACAGAAAACATTGAAAAAAACCGTGCTTGCACAAACAATTTAAATTTTAATATAGTCGCATATTACGAACGTTTGTAAACATATGGTGTACATTAATTGTACCAAGAAGCGGTGTAATTTTAGGAGGTAATTGTCATGCAAGAGCTTCAATACCTTCAGAAAGAATGATGTAAAGTCTAATCTTACTCTGACCATTCAGTGCTTCATAGAATTGTTCAGCGGATGCTATGTCCTCTCCTGCAGCAACCATATTGTCGTAATTCCATTATCAGGACATTTTCCGTGTCCTGCTTCGAAGAAAGACCATGTCATTCGACGTGTTCTATCTCTTCTCACTTCTTTCGTCCTCTGTTCTGATTTCCTGAATATTTTTTTAGTTCTGGTATTATACGTGGAGAAGCTCGCTCAGTCTCATTAATATCATCATCGCTCAAATGTGGTTGTGCTAGCGGAGTTGTTGAACGATTGAAGGAGAACTAGGTGGCGTCATATCGATAACAAGATGGACATTTTTTTGCGTTGTCTTTGACCTCTCTTCTTTAATTTCCAAATTATTCTAGCACTATGTTTTTCCTTCGCAGTTAAATCATTGATTGACCTATTTTCTTGTCTTTTTCTTTTAAACTCTTCATACTTACCTGGATCACATTTCTATTTCTCTTTATGCCTTCTTTGCTTTTCTGCAGTTGCAGTTATGACAGTTTGTCAACGCCATAAAACTGAAAGAAATTATACAATACTATCAGGAATATACTAAAACAAATTGAGTATTTTTTCTATCGAAATATGCCACAAGTATTAATGAACACTGTGTCAAACGTCTCCTGAGTCACCAAAAGTATTCCCCAAGTCACCAGAATAGTGACCCAAGTGACCCGTTTTAATGTTATTTGAGTTTATGGTATAGACTTTATTCAAAAACTTCCTAACGTTCACGTAAAGTACATAGTTAGTACATGTTTCTTTATGGTAAGAATAATTTTATATTAAATTATCCATTACTTACGAAAAATCACGATGTCCCATCGGACACACAATAAACACACCCAACCGGTTGACGAACCGTCGGCGAAATAGCGGCACGAAACTGACTTTAAATCAAATGCGATTTCGATCGGATGATCTTTATGCGACTTTCTTATTGGTTCGCGTAGAGAGCCCCTCTCTCTACCCTGTGCATTCGTGTATGATATCGGTGATCCTGAGGACTTCGTTATAATAACAAAAACGGGGACAAATGTATAAATAACAATACCAGAATTCTTGATATACTTTCCTACATTATTGAACGAAATTATTCAACTTCGGACCTTGTACTACTAGTCCAAACAGTAAAATAAATGTTTTTTTTGTATATTACGTGTATTAAGACATTTGTCATCATGTGGTTTGTTGCAGGGGCAGCCTCATTTTACAAGGAACATAATATTTCATCCTCTAGCTAACGGAGTTTTTTTTTCCATCAATTTAAATTTACATTTTTGATTACTTCATAATATAACTCAAATATCTCATTCATCATTGTATAGTCAAGATTACGCAGGTTATCATGCATTTGGAAGCTGGGGACGTTATTAAGGTATGGGACACGAAAATACAAAAAAAAATTTGATTGACCCACTTCCTAGGTAAATTATATTTATTTTGAATAAAATGGTCGATAACGTTAGAATCTTAATAATCATAAAAAAGCACTAATTACCGCATCACTGCTGAAGTGGAGTATGTAACTCATTATTTCTATATTTTCATATTTCTGAGTTACTACTGTTTCATTATTGGCCTTTCCATAATTACATATTTCTCTTCCTCGACGTGTTGTAAATACTGGGAATGTTACTTTTCTTTATGGTTTCCTCCTATTCCACCTACTTTTGTATTTTCCTAGAAAATTGATAGTTCCTAAGGAAATCGCAAAAACCTATTTTCACCCTTTTCACTCTTAAAAAATATTTGAACACAAAATTGTCCGGTGATTGAAAAATCATGCCTAAAAATTCACCCATTTAAAACAAAAAAATAATCATGAAATTAATTCTGTGAATGTGCTAGTAGTCTAAGCCAATTTTTTTCTAGTTTGACGGGCCGAAAAAGATGTGATCTGTTTAACAATTGATTCCTTTAGGTGGTGTACTCGAAAACAATTGTTTGAAATTAATTATTAAAGTCCAAGAGTAACATGACTTTATGGGATGCTAGATTTACTTAAAATTTTGTTCATATTAATAATTTACCTTTCCTTTCCCTTAAAATTTATGGAAAATTACTTTGAAAACAACAAACTTTTCTTTTTCTTCAAAATGTAATTTTATCCACTAATTTCTTAAACATTTACCACCACCTGAAATAATATTGGTTTTGAAGACGTTTTTGAAAATGTGAGAGCGGAGTACCCTAGTATTCAATTAAAGGAATAAATATAGACCGTAAATGTTGTTAGTACAAACTGGCAATAAATTTTCAGACCTAGAATATTTAGCAAAAGTGAGCGAAAAAGTAGACTAAGGCAAGATAGAAAGAAATGGTTGTGTCAGGTTTAGGGATTTAAAAAAAGGCAATATTAGCATAGTAATATTTTCAAATATAAGTTTTAATAAAATAAAGTAATTGTATTGAAAAGGAAATGTAAGGTGATAATGCTGTAAATATAATAAATTCGTTACTTTCCTTCTAAGAACAGAAGCAAAATAGCATACAAAAATACTTGAATCATACTATTCCCACAATTATCAATCACTCGATGCACCATTTGGTGCAGGTACTTTATAATCCGCATCCGCTTAAATGAAATTCGAAAAAATTTCCAGAATGTTTGAAATAAACGGTTCAACTTATTAGCCTGAAATCGCGTCTTGTTGTCAAAGATGTTTACTACTTAATAAAAAGTTCTTGAAGTTAACGTCTATCTATTTATAATTATCGAAGATTATAGAAGTCTCGTACTCCGTAAGAATAGCGCTACCAGACCAGATCAAGTCTGAAGAGAAAAAGAGTCATCGTGAGGTGAGTAACAACAGTGGCCCATAACAATACTACATGCTGGCCACGACCGCCTTCATATATATATATATATATATATATATATATATATATATATATATATATATATATATATATATAGTTTTTTTGATACATTAGTTTAATAAATATTCGTTGGCAACTCCCTAGTAGAAAGTAACGAGAGCTTTCAGCTTTTCTTACATCGTTTTGGTCGACACATTTGCATTTTCGACTAACATTCTACCAATTATTATAATAAAATAATGGTCCTTGATATGTATTACATTGCTAAATTAAAAATAAAATAATACTGTAAAAGTAAACTAAGTCAAATATACATGTAAAAATACCACTTCGAAATTATGAACGAAGTCCCTTTTATGTTGTTATTTTTACATTCTAGTTTTTTAGTTGTACTTTTACAATCACCTTGTTTATGCAGAATTAACCATACAAAAAGGTTCTGCTAATGGAATACACTATGGATTGATTAATAACTAAAACAAGTAAAAATAAAAATATACAACATAAAACGAAACATATGCCAATAAAACTTTGGAGATAGTAAACATGGTGTTATATAAATCTTGTATGTTCAGATTCGAATTCTTAAATAGTTTGGTCACGTCACGTAGGTCCAGGTAGTAGGTTTCGTATTTTTTTTAAATCTTAAGTATTGATAGGTGTCGACCATTTAAGCATCGTTCATAACGTTAAAGTTTAAATATTATATCAATAATTATTTTCATTACATAATTATTATCAGAAAATTTTCAGTAGATGTACTACTGAAAATTTCCTTAACAGTAATAAAATACATATATTCAAACTAATTCTCACCATAGAGAAAACACCAAAATTTGTGTAAAAGTTTATGAAACTTAAAAAAAACACCTTTAATTAATTTAAGTAATTAAGTATAATTAGTGCAACCTATATACCTACAAATGTTTGATGTATGTAAATATTAAATTGTTTTCTCTAATATATTCCAACACTTAATTTTCACTTAACGGTTTTCTGTTAACAACAGTATCATTTTGCTTTATCTCCGATTATTCTGTTAGCATGATATGAAAATATATTTCACAACAATGAAAATGTAGTTGCAGAAGATCGTTCTGTTATGACGACTTTAAGTTTTAATATAAAAAAAACAATTTATTTTTAGATATTATTATTTAAACGAATTATTACAATTATTATATTTTATAAAATATTTAGTTAGACTTTGATCGCGCTTGTATCTGGATTACGACTGACGCGGACTAAAGACTAGATTGAACTGTGATTATCTGAACCTCGTGAAGCTTCGGTACAAGGTTTATAAAGGATAAGAAATGCTGATGCATCTGGGAGTGGAGTTTGCTGACGGACCTGGGAACAGAGCTTGTCATGGTAATGCAATACTCTGACAGCCGGATGCCCTTATCATGTTGATACGAGAATCGTGAGACAGGTGCTGTGTAAGCATTACTGCTAGCAAGTAAAGGATATAACAGCTCCCCCGTTGAGGAGTAAACTTACACCCTTGTAAAAGTTTATGTCATAGAGGTTCTGATTCTAGGTATTGGTATTGGGAGGTTGACTGAGTTTGTTTCATAGACATGTTCGGATTCTATATTATTCGAGTTAGGCGCAGGTCTAACTAGATATTTTTTACATTTAAGTTTACAATTATAAATCTTATAGCTAACAAAGAGTACTATACTTAAGAGTATACAAATAGTAGTATATTAATAATATTGTCCATATTCTAAAATGTGAGGTTTACCTATTGAATCTAAATTACTCGTGATTTCTTTGAGTATTTTGTCCTTTTCTTTAAAAGAGTCTAAGTTAATATTCTTTATTTTTACAGCAGGTGTATCAAATTTTATTCCTTCAAATTTTAATGTATTGCAACATGTATCTTTCATTACGTCAAAATTTAAGTTAACTGGGTTTGCTTTTATTTTAATATCGGATTTGGCAAGTAATTGTCTTTCTTTAAAATATCCACAACATTCAGACGGTATATCAAGTATACCAGTGCTTATTATATCATTTTCATAAACATTTTCTTTAGGGCAGTCAATTGAAATTTTTTTCTTTGAGAAATAGTGAAAATCCATTTACCATTTTCTAGTTGTTGCCAAATTTCCAAATTTCCGGAAAGAAATTTAGTTTCACATTGTTTTGGAATAGAAGTTACAACTTTAGAAATCATTTCACTTTCGCAAGTTGGGTTAGCAGAGCTAGAGTAAACATTAGTCATGTCACATAAATAAAATTGATTGTTAATAATTTTACAATTTCTTAGATTCTCTAAGTTACAAAAATATTTCTTATCTCTAGTTACACCAATATATCTAGATGAAGGGATTATGGTTACATAGGTTTTGGGGTTTGTTTCATTATAGGCTACAGGTAATGGTAGATTATGATACAAATTAAATTCTAGTACATTAACTAATGGTGTCCTTAATACAAATACAATTTTATTATTGGAATAATAGCTCAACATTTTAGATATGTTAATTAAGATGTGAATATGATCTAAATCTAATGACACAGGTAACAACTTAAAGCTAGGTATAAATCTATAATTATCCACTAGGTCTTGATAGAGTTGTTTTGGTGAAATAATCGACGGGTACAAGACGTTATTTTTACTGAACATAACGGCGTTTATTATGTCTTCAATTTTGAAAGATAATGTGAGAAGACTATTTTCTAGCATGTTTAATAATTCCATGAATTTAGCCTTCAACAATAATTTATTCGATACAATAGTCAAGTTTTTCAAACTTAATGCAATATTTTCAACAGCGCTATTTATTTTATTTAGTATTTCTTGAAAAGCGGACAGGGTTGTCGATGTAATTAGAATATTTTCCTTCACGTATTTTGCTAGCATTCTTTGATCTGTTTCTACGTGTTGTATAGCGTTGTTATATTTAATAGCGTCATCTTCATCTAATGTACCAAAAATGTGTTTGAAGACGGTTCCAACACCGCCGAACCAGGCTGAGCGTTTAGATCTTGTTGAAATTAAATGGGATATAGAACAGAAATTATTGATCATATCATAATAACATGTAGAGGTTGAATGAGATTATGGCACTCCATATTGTTAAAGATATCACTTTGTTTGCAAAGGAACCTTACCGTTCCGAAGATAGTGTCCATATTATCTAGGTTTGGCTTTATAAAGCAGATATCAATAGGAATAACCACACTGAGGTGGTCATTGATGAATTTTAATGAGCCGACAGGATCAAAGTATATACCAGGGCTGCTGTTTATCGGTTGTATAAACACTGTAATATGTGGGAAGTATAAATGTAAAGGCCATTATTTGTAAAAGTTGTATAAAAGATGTGTATAAAATTATTTATGTATATATATCTAAATAGTAGAAATATTAGTAAAGGATATAAAGTTCCGTGTAAAGTTGTAGATATAATAAACTAAAGATAAAAATAATTAAATATTATTTAAGGTGGGGTAGCGTCATTTCTTCTTGCGAGCTTTACTTCATCATAGTGGTGAACGACATGGCGACGGTTTATTAGTGAGGTTAAAGAATTTCGCCCATTTATTTTGATAACTTTATAGGGACCTTTCCAAATAGGGGAAAGGGCTTTGCGCAGCCTGAGGTGGTTTCTGAGATAGACGTAGTCTCCAACTTGATACTTTACGAGACGGGAGTGAGAATCATAGTAGGTTTTTGAGTTTTCTTTTGATGTTTGAATGTTTTCGAGGGCTTTTTCCCTGGAATACTTAAGACGGTGTTGTAGCATTTTTATGTAGTCGGGGTAAGTGGCGTCAGGGGTAGTATCGTAAATAGAATTAGGTATAAATGGCTTATGACCGAATAATAGTTCATAAGGGGAGTAATGAGTAGTTGAGTGTATGGCAGTGTTGTAAGTTAGCATTGCGGTATAAACGTATCTTGACCAATTATTTTGGTTATCATTGATGTATGATTTTAAATATTCTTTGAGGGTGGAATGGCTACGTTCTAAGGGTCCTTGGGTCTGAGGATGATATGGCGATGCCCATAATTGTTTTATTTTTAGGAAATCACAGGTTCTTTTAAAAAGATCTGATGTAAAGTTGGTACCTTGATCGGTGAGGATTGTTTTGGGTATACCAAATAAAGATATAAAATGTACTAAGCACTCGCTAGTTTCTTCAGCGGTGGTGCTTCGAATAGGATAGGCTGCTGAAAATTTTGTAAGGTCGTCCTGTAGTGTTAGGATATATTGGAGCTTTGTTTCTCCGGATTCAGGTAAGGGTCCCATTATATCTAGGGCTAATCGTTGGAATGGGGCGGTGGATGTGCTAGTGATTTGCATAGGTGCGCGATTTACTTTTCTCAGTGCCTTATTTACTTGGCACGAGGAACATTTCCTTACATAATTTTCAATATCTGTTCGCATATTTTTCCAGTGGTACTGTTCTCTTATTCTATCATACATTCTAGTCGAGCCGAGGTATCCGGCGACGGGAATGTCGTGATTTTCTTTCAAGATTTTGGGTATTTCTCTAAGTGAAGGGAATATAATTTGGTTTTTATATATGTATATTCGTATATCAGTGTTATGGAATAAGTAAGAGATAATGTTATACAGTTTTATATATGAGTGTTTATCGAAGTGGTTTCTAAAAACTAAAATTGCTAATTCCTTTATAGGTTCACTAGAACATATCAGTAATTCGTTTCTTAAGTTTTTTAGAGTTTCGAACATGTCAGCGTATGAGTAAGAATCGAAATGATGAACTTCAGTGAATAGCAAATAGTATGTGTTATTATTTATTTTCAGTGTAGCGTGAGAGTGTAGTGTTCTTTCTGATTTTTTCTGTTCTTTTTGAAATGCAATTGATTTTTGTTGTGTTTTTAGTAGGTTGTCGTTGTATTCGATTATGATTGTATTGAAGTGTGTCTTTTCCGATAAGGATCTCAGGAATTTGGAATATGACTCATCGAGGATATCGTCATTAACTAAAGGATCAAGATTTTCAGGCTCAGAGGGAAGTTCTATTACTATGGGTTCAGAAGGATTTGGGGATGGAATATTAGTGTCGGTGCTATCAGGTTGAACAGGGTTTACAGGGTAACGAGAGAGAGCGTCAGCCGCGGAGTTTAGTTTTCCTTTTCTATAGACAATTCTGTAATCATATTCTTCTAATTTCAAACGCCAACGTTGAAGTTTACTACTTGGGTCCTTGTGATTAAATAACCATTTAAGAGGGCGGTGGTCGGTAACAATATCAAATGTACAGCCAAAGAGATATGGTCGGAAGGTTTTACAACCAAATATGATGGCTAACAAATCCTTTTCTGTCGTGTTGAGATTGCATTCACATTTATTAAGTGTTCGAGAAGTATATGCAATGGGTCGGTCTTTGCCGATTTCCCCTTGCGAAAGAATCGCGATGATAGGGTAATTAGATACGTCACAGGTTAATATAAAAGATTTTGTAAAATAAGCAAGTAAAGGAGCAGAGGTTAATTTAGATTTTAAAGTTTCGAAGGCAAGTTGTTGCTCGTTTTCCCATCGAAACGTCATATCTTTTTCAGAAGGGTTGTAAGGGGTTTTGCTAATTTTGAAAAGTCGGGAATGAATCTTCGATAATAAGATATGAGACCAAGAAAAGATTTAACGTCTTTTAGCGATTTGGGTATTGGAAATTCATTGATTGATTTAATTTTTTCAGGATTCGGTTTTACACCCCTTTCAGTTATTATGTGGCCTAAATAAGCGACTTCTCTGCGTAAAAATTTGCATTTATCGGATTGAAGTTTAAGATTGAAATTTCGTAATCGTTTAAAGACAGTAGATAAGTTATCTATGTGTGATTTCATAGGAATAGATAACGATGTCGTCTAGATAGACAAAGCATCGAATGCCTTGAAGGCCGGAGAGAGCAGAATTCATAAGTCGCTGAAAGGTGGAGGCCGCGTTTTTCAGCCCAAATAGCATACGTGTCCTTGAGGAACACTAAATGCGGTTTTCGAAGCGTCTTCAGCAGACATGGGAATCTGATGAAACCCTGAAGCGAGATCGAGGGTTGAAAAATATTTACTCTTGCCTAGTTGATCGAGGATTTCGGAAATTTGAGGTATCGGGTAAGAATCGCCAATAGTGATGTCATTTAATTTTCTGTAGTCGATTACTACTCGCCATTTCCTTTCGTTTGAAGCGTCTAATTTTTTGGAAACTATCCAAATAGGAGATGACCAAGGTGACATAGAGGGTTTAATTATACCCTGATTCAACATTTTATTTATTTGACCGTTCACTTCTTGTTTGTGACATTCGGGAAATCTATAGGATTTAGTATGGATTGGTATATTTGAAGTTGTCCTAATTTCATACGCAACGGCATTGGTTTTACTTAATTGGTCTAAAGGCAGGTGAAATATATCGGAATATTGGGAACATACATCGTATAAGGAATTAATTTCTTCGTTATTGAGATGCGAAATTCGGAGTAGATTTAAAACGTCGTTAGTACGTTGAAGTGAGTTCGTTGAGTGAGTTGGCGAGAAAAAATTTGTATTAATTGATAAGCAGGTTTCAATTTTCAGGGGGGTGAGGTGTAATTTTAAATCGGAATTGACTGAAACAGATTTTTCAGAAGTATTCACGACAGAAATATTTACCCGGTTATTACCTTTTACTTGGACTATACAATTTGTTATGAGGAGAGATTCGGAAATGTGCTGATCGAGTACTATGCCTTCTTTAATTTCGGGATTGGATACCGAACATTCGATTATTGTTTCAGTACGGGGAGGAATGGTGTACACGGGTTCGGTGTTATTTATATATATTATATATATAACTCTAATTGTATATTAGAGTTATATATTTTTAGTGTACTAGTATTATAATCAATGATACATTCTGAGTCTGTCATTAAATCGTTACCTAAAATGCCATCGTAATCTAAATTAATTTTGTCAACTACATGAAATTTATATGGTTTTCTTGGTTGGTTTTCCGGAAATAATTGTAAGTCGAATGAGTCCAAGGTATTGGTAGTTTCGTTAGATGTATCGATATCTTTTAGTTTTATTTTGTTTGAATTTAGAGTAGGCAAAGTTTGTATTGAAGATTTTTTTATTAAACATACAGATGAACCAGTATCTACTAAAAATGATAAGGGGTGAGAAGACAGTTTTTTGGAGTGGTTGGAAGCGATTTCGTATACCATTTCGGAAGTATTTGAATTTTCTGTTTGTGAATCGATGTTTTGTGTGATTTTATTATTATTTTTCCTTTCATTAGAAACGGTATTAGTAGAGTGTGTAGTGAGAGTAGTTGATGTGTCGGATGTGTTCGTTTTATGTGTTTTAACAATTTTATGACTATTATATTGGGGTTCATTACCAATCGTTATTGTGTTTAGTTGGCCGTGAGTTTGGGGCTGTTTACCCTGTCCGTTGGCCTTATTTGAATTATTTTTTGAATGACCGTGAGTTTGGGGCTGGTTACCCTGTCCGTTGGCCTTATTTGAATTAATTTTTGATTGACCTTGAGTTTGGGGTTGGTTACCCTGTCCGTTGGTCTTATTTAAATTATGAAAAGGGGTGTCGATTTTGGAAAAGGTTAGTCTCGCACGACACCTGGCGAGACATTTATTGGTTTAAATTATCGATGGTGTCGACGCCTATATTTGCATTAAAAGAGTCGTCGTCTTCTTTTATGAAATTTACGCGGGGTTTAAAATTAAAATTTGGTTTCTGTCCGTAAATGGGTGGTTGTCCGGAATTGAAATTACTAGGCCCGGATCGAAACTTATCATTGTTATATTTTCTTAAACGGCACACTTCGAGAGTGTGACCTAACTTTTTACAGTAACGACAAAAGAGTATATCTTTAAGGGAGTGCTGGGTATAATTTGATTTCGGCGAGTCATTTTTAAAATTTAAATTGGGCGATATTCGCTCAGTAGGTTTTGGCTTTAGGATGTAGGGTTTTTGTGAGTAGAGATATTGCTGAATTTTCTCTTCTGAAACGGCGAGGTTTATTGCTTCATTTAAATTTCTGGTATCTCGACCCCGGTTTACGTTAGAAATCTGAGGGTGAACACCCATAACAAAAGTATTTAGGGCCAGGTCTTCCATTGCCGCTAATCGTCCCTTGAGTTCTCCTTTGACATTATTGGATACGGTAACCTCGGTTAAAAGTTTGGAGAGGCACGTCTCAACGCGCAGAGAAAATTGATTTATGGACTCGTGAGACTCTTGTTTACAAGCTTGTAAATCTGTGCGAAGATGGGCGTAGTGTTTGCGTTCCTCGAATTGATTTTTCAGAAATTCTTTCAAAGAAGCCCAATTTTCGAATTCCTTAATGGATGACGCGATTGCTGCTTTGCCCTGTAGTTGGCTGAGTATGAATTTAAAAACTATATCATCTTGAGGAGGGGATGCTAGATTTATTACATTTGTGCAATTTATGAGAAATGCATTTAAATTTTCGCGCGAGCCGTCGTAAGGTTTGATGAATTGTAAGATTATGCTAAGGGGAATGTTCTCTATATTCGACTGTGCATCTGTGGCGCTTCTAACGTTTCTTTCGTCCCGAGATATATTTTGGTACAAATAGATTACGCGATTAGTTACAATTAATTATAATGTGGTACAACTTGACTTGTTTAATAGGACCTTGTGGAGTGTAAAGTTAGTTAAACAGTATTTAAAAATAATAATAATAATAATAAACTAGTTAAAATAAGATAATATTTTATGTTTTACGATTTGACGAATTTTCGGGGTTCCTCTGCGAAGTTTGTGGTTTTTCGACTGGTACTTCGTTGGTCCCTTTTTTCGATGATAGTAGTTGTAAGTATGAAGATTTTGTTGATGAGGCGTTTTCCCGGATTTTCTTTGAAATCCCTTAAGCTGCCACCAAAATGTTATGACGACTTTAAGTTTTAATATAAAAAAAAACAATTTATTTTTAGATATTATTATTTAAACGAATTATTACAATTATTATATTTTATAAAATATTTAGTTAGACTTTGATCGCGCTTGTATCTGGATTACGACTGACGCGGACTAAGGACTGGATTGAACTGTGATTATCTGAACCTCGTGAAGCTTCGGTCCAGGGTTTATAAAGGATAAGAAATGCTGATGCATCTGGGAGTGGAGTTTGCTGACGGGCCTGGGAACAGAGCTTGTCATGGTAATGCAATACTCTGGCAGTCGGATGCCCTTATCATGTTGATACGAGAATCGTGAGACAGGTGCTGTGTAAGCATTACTGCTAGCAAGTAAAGGATATAACAGTTCAAATGTCCCACGTGGCATTCTATGTATTTTGCTTCGATAGGTTTGCCAGATAGGAAAACTAAAAAATCGAGGGCATAATATTGTAATATCGGGACCTTAAGTTTTTTAGTTGGACAATCGTATAATGTTTTTATTAAAGCAATTATTAGATAAAAAATAGTCTGAAACCGGTTTCAATTATTGAACTACGTCACATTAAATTTTGTTGCTGTTAAGCAAATTCTAAATGGGAAAAATTAAATTAAAACATTTTGGGAGAAGAATCCAGATTATCAAATAACTAATTAGATACCTAGGAATTAAAGTTTTAAATTTACTGACTTACAATCATATATCCATTCTTTTTTCCATATACCTGTTCATAAATTTTAATACTGTTGAAAAATAAAAACACAGAATGTCAATGAAATTCATTTATTTTACGCCTTCGTGAAGTGCGCCTTTATGAAGTTCGGTAGGAAATTCATCATTTTGGATAACTTCAGTGGTATTGTAGTTATTTTATTTTACTGCCAAATATAGGTTTCGAAACAAAGAAATAAATATTATGTTATCATGTAAAGTTGCAAACTGTGTGAATACCATTACAACTCAACAAAGGTTTCATAAAACCAAGTCAACACTGGCTTAAGTGACATAATTAACAAACTATCTACTGATATTTCTCTTCGAATGGTAAAAACAAATGAGAATTGTCTTGATTACACTTATCTTCATTATGGTTTTCTTAAATGTTTTGAAAAGCGTTTTTTAGAATTTCTTTCAAGCCACCAGACCCAGCCACCAGCCTCCGTTAATTTCAGGATTGTATTAAAAACACTACGTTTTGTCATCAGTTACAATTACTTGCAAGAAAGTTTTGTCGTACTGAGCTTGTTTAGTGAGATATCAACAATGTTTGTGTGAATGTGTTAAAAAGATTTTTACAACGTTTTATGTGAAATTTGTGTGAAAATAACTTCGAATTACGATTCCTTATCCGTGACTTTTATTTAAAATATGATCAATTATCGTTTTCAACAGTTCCAATTGTTTATCAATGTATCTCGCAGAAGATTTTTCGGTCAACTTGGTAAATTGCACACTCTCCAAGATATATTTAATTGCATTGCATCTACGGGAACGTTTATTGCCTAAAATAACTTATTGAACATCACTAAAACGCAACGCAAAAATTGTTTGACGAGACAAACATTAATTATCGTAAAATGTTTGTAACAATTCAAAAATTTTACTGGTTTTTATATTCAATATAATTAGTGCACCTTAATGTCAGTACGTTGTTATTTACTGCACAAATTCTGATGGAACTTACTGGCATAAAAGTACACATATGATTGTAGAAATTTCATTAAACTTGGAAACAATATTATGTAAATAAATTTAAGAACCAAAATATTTTACCAATATATGGCGCGGTTAATGTCGTTCAAAATTATATTTCTCTGAGCATTTATAAGACAGAGGATGTAACTATGTAAATAAAATATCACATTTTGTCTAAGTTCCACAAAATATAGATTTTATGTTTTGTATAAAATTATTATTTATTTACACAAACTATTTATATAAGCCATAATTAAATCGAATTATGTATAAAAAATGCACATACTACGTAAGCCGCGGGTATACGCCCTCACTCGCTCAAAAGCATCTTTTTCACATTAGTGTATTTAACTAGAAATCGGGACTCGGGACATAGTATAAAATATCTGGACGATCTACTCGAGTTAATTACATACGTAAACATTTGTTTAATATTCTTTGTGTTACTGTCAAACGTTACTTAAATATATTTTTATATATTTGCCATTGAGTGGACTTCTAAACAAATATCCTAGGATATTTACCATTTCTCTTTTCATTTACTTTACGGAGTTCACGTTATAAGACATTTTCAATTATTTATGTCTTCATTGCATTAACTTTCTTTTGAACACTGAGTTTGGAAAAAAATACAATTCGCTTGAAATTACATTTACATGGTCGAATAGAAAATTACTTATTTTATATCTGTTTGGTAATTCATCAATGGTAATTTAAGCAAATTTCAATTCTTGTCATCAAAGGATTTTTGTCCAAAAGTCTATGGCAAACAGATATACGGATTAATACCGAAATAATTTCATAAGCATTCGTGGCTTATTTCAGTATAAATATTTAATCTTGTAATAACAATTTTTTAAAATTAGCTGTTGTTTGTAAATAGGGAAAGCAAGAGCTTTTTCGTGTTTTCAAATATATAATATGAAAATAATTTGTAACATTTCTTTTAATTTTAGCCTCTATTACTGTTTTTCTAAAGCGTAATTACTTCAGGCGTCTCATTATCATACGCAGAATCCCCTTAAAAATTGGGAAAAATATTTAAGAAAAACACCAGAATTACAAGTATAGTCGCCATTTCTTGTTGGGAAGTAATAGTCGCATCGCTGAATATTAAATCGTAGCAAGGTTTCGTCGCGCCGCGGCCACAGCGTCGCATCGTATCGCTAGATAGTGCCGCAAGGCGCCCAATTTGCAGTGAAGTACATGAATATTAACTTCGAAATAGAGTATTTCGATAACACGATAAATTGCAAGAAAATTCTATTGATAATAACTGTCTTATTTTATATCCAGACCGCTATCAAGCGCGCTCAACCTATTGAAGCCGCTTATTACATGGACTTATTAAAAACCTACATATAGATATTTTTAAAGCGAGTTAAAATGCATTCAGATATCGTTCTATTAAATATTTTAGTTACATTTTTGGGAGAAAATATGCATTGTCACAAGATTTATTTTTAATTTTACTAACCTTTTTACGATAGATAATTGAAGTGTCGATATATTGACACTAGTCAATAATATCTAGTGGTTGACTGGAATCAATTGCACATGTAGCAATAAGTCCACCTTATATACTATGCATAAAAGGTGATAAATAAATAAATTATAGCATTTAAATGGCAAAAATAGAAAATTTATTAGAATGCGATCTAAATTATAACGAAAATTAGAAGCATTCAAACTAGAAATTTTCCCAGTGGCAAATGGCTCCAATCACTGATTCTATGCCCACTAACAGCTCTGTGGACATCTAAAAATAGCCAATACAAACTAATAGTTAAGTGAATTGTTTCTAAAGATAGACATTTAAGGTAAGGTCAATTGTAAGGCTCTAGTGGCTAATGCCCCATATTGCTAATAAGCAAACCTGTGGTTCATATCTTGGCTAAATTAGTCTTAAATTACTAATGTACAAAAAAATACTTATACTTCTTGTTTAGACAAGAATAAATTTCTTATAGTAAAATAGGTCCTAAATTCATTTAGTAATCATGAAGATATTAAACGAATTTAGCTTCTTATTAAAATTAATGCAATTATTAAAGATAGTGTTATAAAATTTATATAATATTGAGATCATGAACTGCAGTTTAATAATTATTATCCAGAATTAACCTAAAATGTTAAGTATCATAATCAAAGACATTCTCAATAACCATCGTTATATAACAGTGTGGCATTGTAAAAAGACCGTAAGGGGATAAGAGTGGATGTGCATAGAGCTTTATTATTTTGGGCACATGGATTGGTACTAATATCAAAATAATTTACCTCGAATCTTAGGTCTTAACGTTTGGCAGTAAAATTTGATAAAAAAATTAAGTAGAATTCGCACGTGTTCGACGCCTGAACTGGTCTTAATAAGTTTTATGTGTATCTTAACTGGGTCATAATTATGGAATATTTAATAAAAATACAGGATTGTAATATTAAAAAACTAGCGTGACCCGTGCGAAGTCTTCGCATTATTTATTCCATTATGAAGCTCAGATGACAGATCAAACAAATATTTTACTAAAATTGACATATAGAGGCGCAAGTATCAAAAGCATTGAGCTAAAGCGCCACTTTATTTATACTTGAGTGGATTTGAAATTAAACAAAAATTTTACCGACCGTCAATCATATTGACGTTGAGCCGTTAGATGGCAGCATTGCTGTTTTGTGTATATAATTTTAATAATTAATTAATTTGCAAAAACAATACCAATAATACTTTTTTTAGTTGTGGATGCCGGTAGAGCAAGCAATTATCTATAAAATGATATATAATTTATGTGGATTAGTTGTGAGGTTTTTTTTAAAAAGGGAGAGTAACATCTTAACCTTAGCGTATTCATATATATGATGATATATTGTACATTTATTAATTCCGTAATGGGATTGGTACAATATCGAAATCACTTTTCTGAAATTTTCAGGTCTCGTTGGTCGGTATAACATATATTATCTTAAAAATTTAAACATAGTTACTTGACGCTAGATAAGCACATTGATAATAAAATATTTTTATTTTGTGTCTGTGATGTATATGTGAAATATTTTAGTTTATGTCATACAAATATTTTTCTATATATAATATTTTGGAATTTTGAAAAGAAGTCATCGTATCCGGAAAAAATAATTTATTTTAACACATGTAAATATTTGTACATTATATTTATATGCATGTAATATAAAATATACTACTTATATTATTTACACTATGTATTTTACTTTAAGATATTATCTGTCTAATCTAACTAATCGTCATCACAGTTTTTCCACTACCGGCGATGATGTCATTGATCTCGAACAAAGTTTACAAAAGCTCTGATGAACGCAATATCTTCTATAAAATTCATCGGTCATCTTATGTAACGACGGCGCCAATAATTTATATTTTTTTTCTTTTATTTTATGTAAAGGCAAAAAACGAACATAGACTATTTGAAATTTTCTATGAACATTAAACAAGAAATAAGCTTCTGTTCTAACATTTCCACAAAGAACAAACAAAAATAATTACATTTATAAAATATTCAATTGAATACTATTATAAATATGACATTTTTAACTTAAATAAGCGAAAGAATAGTTTGTTTCAATAAAGCATAAAATTAATACAGAAAACACTTGTAATTAATTTATCAATTAAATAAAGCTGCAATTATGGACTATAAGTTACTTGTATATGTAAGGCGATCTAAAAATAAAGTAAAATTACTGATCCATTTGCTGGGCATGAATTTCACGGAGCCTGTGTTTCACATCTGATCGAAACTAAGGGCGTGGACTTGCAAGGATGTCAAGTGATAACATCTCATTACTGTACAAGTCGCGCACCGTAGCGGTTCTCTGATACCTGCGTGTGTTTGTGCGTTATTGATACGACATAAGAGATGGCTAAGAGTGAGTTTGAGAGTTCAAATCTTTATTTGACTCAAAAAAATGGACAGTCATAATGACTTTGATAGATGTTACATAATCAGCAACTCAATAACGAATGTCTATGATAGGGAGCATCACATTTGTATTTATCAAGTAATATTTTATACAATAATTGTTGTCAAATTTTTGTTTTGTATGTTCTCACAACTGTCAGAACGAGTGGCATATAGTGGATTCCAGACGACAACAGCGTATTTAAGTTGCGATCTAACAAGATCATTGTACAATGTTAAGTATGTTTGAACATTTTTAAAGACGTTGGCCGTTCTTAACACGAATCCAAGTAAATATAGACCTTAGATATAATGTGCTCAATATGCAAACCTAAATGCAGTTTACTATCAAAAATGACAACAAGGTTATGCATGCTGTCGACTTTTCCGAGTGAATTCCCCCCATCGCATATCTAAAGTTTACTTGTTTATTTTTTCTTTGCAAAAGAAATTTGTTTGCAGTTCGAACAACTTAAATGCAGTTTGTTCTCTTCACAGTAAACATGAAGTCTATAGAGATTAGCTTGCATATTTGAACAGTCACGAGTGTCTTTCACAAGTGTAAATAGTTTTAGATCGTCTGCATACATTATAAAATTACTGTTTCTGAAACAGATTCTAATATCGTTAATAATTAAAATACATAAGAAAGGAACTAATGTATATCCCTGTGGTACATCAGAAGTCACTTGGACTTATAGTGATAAAACTCATTTAGTTTGATTGCTTGGTGCCAATTACATAAATATGAAATAAACCATCTACTATTTATTTTCCCCTGATACCGATAAATGTCAGTTTTCGTATCAATGTTAAGTGATCAATCTTGTCAAATGCTTTCTTGAAATCCGCATATATCACATCTACCTGCTGTTCGGAATCCAATGACCCGAACAAGTGCTGAGAGTAAAGTATTAGATTATTGGTGGTAGATCTACCACGAGCAAAGCCATGTTGTTCTGGCATAAAGTAATTACGAAGTAACGGATACATCCGTTCTTGTACTAATCTCTCTAAAACTTTGGGAATTACTGGTAAAATTGATATCGGTCTATAATTAACTACGTTTTTTGTTAACCTATTTTTATGTACAGATATTATGTGGCCTTTTTCCAACATGTAGGAAAAGTCCCATTCATTATATATTTATTAAACAAGAGAGTTAAAGGAATACATATAGTATCTGCAGTATATTTGAAGACCGCTGGTTCATTTTTATCTGGTCCTGGACCTTTTTAAGTATAGTGACGTAGGTATATTTTCAACAATTTTGATCAATTTATTTATTCTATATTAAATATATTAAAAATATTTTTATACTCAAAAATCAAGTTGATAAGGCAGCTAAAAAGGACTTAAATTTAATTTTTGTTATTGTTAAGTTCACATGGTAAAATAACACTGTTAATTGTCATGTAGTGTCTGTGTTATAGGTACAATTTCCTTTTATTTATTTATATTTAGTTGATCTATTCAGGAGATACATATATTTATTAAACGTTCATTACAGCCAAACGGTGTCCGCAATACGGCTAATATTGTATTGAAATCATTTTTATATGAAGCTAATTGAAGTTCTTATCATGACTATAATCGATATGAGAGTACATTCGTTTTATTGGGTCACAACCTTTCTACTAAAATGAAAAAAAAATTGGTAAAAGTCTATCTGCGAGTATTATCTACGAACAATCTTGTTCATACTTCCGTAATACAGGTAACAAAAACATATGTAATGAATTAATTAAGTAAGTAGTCTGATTTCAAATACAAGGGGACAATTTCGACTTAACAACTTGTATAAACAACAAAAACGAAATCGTGTATGTTAATTTTATTGCAAAAACAAAATACCTTTGGGAATTGTACTTGAAACGAAGCAATATCTTAGTAATACGTCTTACGGGAATTACTTCTTAACCAATAGAAAACGTGCACACATATAAAGCGACGTTACTGATGCACGCGTATCTTCTTTCATTGAACTTCGTATTTATGGAAAAATAAATGGAAGTTTACGTGTGATCAATATAAGTTATGTCATGTCGAAATAATTGAATAAGTCACGACAAGCACTGGAAGTTTTTGATACTTATGAGTTCCGTGACTCAATTCCTTCTGAGCTTGGTCGTAATTTTACTTATATATTTACATAATTTTTACTTTCTAATTATGGAACATAGACTGAGGTAAGAATAAATTCTTATGATAAAATTAGAAAACAAGTCTCTGTTTTGAATTCTCTCAAGGCTAATGGAATTTAGTCTCTAGAATACGAATTTGAGACACGAACTCTCACAATGAATCTGTAACTATTTAGTTCTTCGTACATAAAAATGCGAAGGATAATTATACATAATAATCGTTACCAAAAACTTTCAACGATAATTTAATTATAACATTTTTAGAAAAAAGCTTATAAAAAACGAAATTTTATAATACTTTTGACCCAGTTAACGGTCTATTCAAACTTTAACGACCATTTTAAGCTTTGTAAATTGTTACAACTGAAAAAATGTTACTAACGTAAATATTTTAATTCGATCAGTAAAAATTTTAATAAAACGTTCCGTGCCATTTAATTAAATATTTATGTATCATTGGCCTGCGTGTTATGAACACTATTACCCATATCATATGTATACGGAACTTTTGAATTAAAAAAATATTTGGACAATTTTTAACGTTGTGGGAAATTACCATTCAAAAAATTAATCAAGCATCTTTTCATCAATAATCGGAAACTATTATTTTCGTATCTCTCTCATAATTGAAAAAAAATATTAAGATATTGATGTTAGTGTAACTATGAGCAATTTAGACTTGACATCCTTTTTTTCATTTTTATACGTATAGCAACCTAATCACGAAAGCTATCATGAAATAATTGAGGCAGCTACTTCCCATACCATTCACTATGATTACATCTCGTAATTAATATTTACACCTCAACGTATTAGTTAAATCGTTGCCACTGTTCTACCGACGTTACATTAATTTAATTATGTACCTATCTGAAACCGTGTAATCTCCATCCAGCAACGGAGCGATTCCCAAGGCCGCGACGCCTCCATTACTTTCGCCTTAATTATATATTTCAAATTATTACTGTCACGTGAATTTGTGATTTGGTCTTACTTATCCAGCCACTATCCCAACCTAATTGTACTGGTTTTCGTTCCTCCGATTCATTTCCTTAATCAAACAAGACGCCGCACATTTTAATGACACAACGCTACGTCTTTAAATTGTAGTAACGAATGTTTTATTGATTAGGTTCAGTAATGAGTTCGTATCTTAGTGGAGTCCGAAGTAAATTGGTAGCTACAGTAAAGAGTGAACGATGGACGTGATTAGAGCCATCTTGTGTGCTTTGTTCGGTTAAGCTGGCTTTGATGGATTTTGTTGTGACTGCTTTCGTGTCTAGTTTAATTAGGCGTGTTGTTGAATTAAATTTTATCTTCAAATTGAATTGTTAATTTATATTTTATTAAATTTGATAATATTGATCTTTTTTCATCAACTTTATAAACTATTCACTAAATTTGTTGTGATATAATGATATAATTTATTATCCTGATTATCACTATCCAAGATTTACTTAATATTATAAACCAAGTATAGAAGCGGTAGGTTATAAAGCAGAAATGTTAATTTATTTGTATTAATGCAAAGAAATTTCTTCTTTTCCCCATTATTTTATGCCAGATTCGGGAAACACTTTTTCGAATAGTCACGTATGAATATTTTTCTGCAAACTTTGTTAAGGAGACAGAACCCGTACTGCGAAGGTTCAGCACACAATTAGGTAAAAATATAAATTTAAAGCTATTTATAATATGCTGTGTACGGGTATTAATATAATATTGTGTAATAAATCGTTAAAAATTGGCAATATTTAAAAAAATACAAAACAAAAAATCATCATGCCATGAACCATGACTTTTAAGTTAGCTTTGTATAAATTTGAAATAACATTGTTGTACCACAATTTTAATATTAGTAGCTTCTGAGTAAATTTATAGCAATATCTCTAGAATTGTTTGTTTAGGTTTTACTCGTAATTCTTACTGACAATACTGCACATGACAACAGCAAAAGCTTTTTATCAAAAACGGTTTGACGCAGAAACTTTAAATTTATCGTATTGATAAAGAATCACTAACGTTTGAAAAATATTTATATGGAAATATTGGGAAGAGCCAAGGAATTCTTAAAAAATAATTATAATTTCAAATAGCGTGTGGAGTATCAATTGAAAGAGCAAATTTTTAGCAATAACATTTTTTCAGAGGTTTATGAATTATTTTCTAGAGCTATTGCTGAATATTAATATAAAATTTGGTAGGTGTGGAAGTATTGAACACTACTTCCACATTTCTGAAATTGCTAAAATTAAAATTGTATAATAACAGGTTTTTCTAGAAATTTACATAACCTTTATTAGCTTATCATAGCGATGTTTTAATTCTTTTAATCTTGTAATTCTCAATGTTTTTACGATTGTGAACGACATACCAGACCAATATTTACACAGAGAAAAATAATGTCAATGTTTCTAAGTAACATTTATACATATGCCTAAGCGTATACAAAATCCTAATGATACGAGTTTTACTCGCCATGTTTCATTATTTTCGAAACTTTTTAAAAATTGCAAATATTATTGGGTATTATAAAATGTCTTTTCTTTGATTAAATTTTTTTCCTTTTGAAATAAGTAAGCCTGAATAAAGTCAAATACAAGCTTTACCCAATTAAAAGAACTGTACCAATACCATATGTGTTCAAATTAAAACTATATTACTTCAGAAACAGAAGCTTAATGGGCGAAACTGTTTTTCATGTTTTTCAAATGATTGTACAACAAACAGGGATCCACGCATGAATTTCGATCTAGCTTTATTGAGAGTCGAATTACACAGTAAAAACAAGCATATTATATTGTGCTTATTGTTAAGTCTCTATGAAATAGATTATCGTATCAAAAGTAGTTACGCCACAATGAAACAAAATCCAATTGTCATTAAAGAGGATAATGAAATATTAACGGTTGAAAATGAGCTATGTCACTGATGTTCTATTATTATTTTCTCAATACATCATTTGTAATAACAAAAAAAATATTTAAAATTTCCTAAATCGAACTCTTCGTTAATTCGTTCAGATACTTATACGTACTTTTCTTGAATTTGTCATATTTTTTTCTACAAATTGGTGGCAATGGGTGGAAATTGTATACATAAATAAAGTACTAAGAAATTTAACGAAACAATTTTCTGTGATTTTCGTTGATTTTTTATATTTTTCGTTTTTGTTTTAATTAACATAAAGTTTTTAATTTGATAGGCATTTTATTACGAATCCCTATCCATAGCCACTATTTACAATTGATCTAATGAGTCCAAGCGTGATCGTACCAATCACAGTAACCATCTGTGTGATGGACGTCCCTCAGCAATAACAACTGAAGGTTACATCAATGCTGTACAGTTCGCGATAAAAAGGAATAAAAGGGTAACCCATCAGCAGATTCGAGCTACATTAGGCATTGACACAATTTAAGTACCAGAACTCTACACGAACGTTTAGGCGTTAAAAAGCTGTATTTCAGGCGGATACCCCATGGTTTTGCCAAAGCCCGTTGATTGGTGTCACAAAAAGTGGAAAAAAATTAACGGAGATCACCCAAATACTGCATTCGAACATTTCACGGGTGATGAAAACTGTATCAAAATTAAGATGCAGTTTACCCAGTGGCCTTTGCCTTTTGAAGAATTGCCTATAAAGATGAGCAAAAGACGAAATGCTGGAAAAAATGGTCTACGTGTTGTTTTACGAAATTTTGGAAGAGATGTCTGAATGCTTCTATCAGCGTTTCCGCAACGAAGAAAAACCTATTTTGAAAAAGGCATTAATAAATGATAAAGTTGTTAGTTGGTTTCATTTTCGATGTTCTATTAACTTTCAATGTTAGTTCTGGTTATATGCGCCCGAAGATAAAATCCCTCTGATGAAGCATTCATTTCATCGATCCTGTTTCTTCTCGGGAAAATGAGCAAAATTTTACTCTATGAAAAATTAGAAAAATTAGAAAATTTAGCATCGATTTTGCATAAATCCCGCATTTCCCTATCCAGCGTTTCAACGGAAGTTTTGTGAGACATGATAACGCCTTCTCAAATTATTGATGAACAATTATATACCAGCATTGAAATGGAACTTTGTTTTATATCATTGTATACACAAAAAACATCATCTAAAATTTGTAACTGAATTTTGTAGGTTGCATGTACGGTTCTACCACCTTCCAAAAATAGCGGTAATTCCAGATGATGCGACAACTGCAGCAATTTAATCAGCAAATCTAGCTTCAGCGAGTTTTCTCCTCCCGGACGTACGAGAAAACTGCATCCTCACATTACATTATTACTTTCTATTACTTTATTACTTCATATTACTTTATTACCTCATATTAGTTTATTACTCATATTACCCATAAAATATTCCATGCTCACATTGACTTTTCTAGATATTTGTGAGGTTTTCTGATAGGTTTTAGAACTATACTTCTATATTGATCTTTGTAGAATATTCTGAAGTTTTTCTGATGTGTCACTCAAATCTTCCAGAATAAATCCCTATACACTGGTGAAAATGACATTAAACCATTTCAACTGAACTTATGTTATATATGGACATGCATTATTTGTATTTACTGAATGATTATTAGTATAATTTTAAATTTGATCAGGGTTTACACGCAATTGCACAAAAAGCTCTCAAAAGTCGATGTGCGTTTTAAATACTTTTGTTAATCCAAAAAACATTTATTAGATGCTATATATGACAAATAGACTCGAGATCGTGTCGCGGACTTCTCAAGCTTCACAATACTGTCGTGTTATATTGACATACTACTGAGTGAAATTGACTCACTCTTTCTTCCGCTTTTGGCGAAGGCACAGAAAAATAGACACAAAACGGAACTTTGTTTTGTAATAGTTAGTAATGCATACTATAACATATTTTACTGACTAAAACATATTTTATTTTGACGTAAATAATAATAAGCGATACTAAACATAACATATTCAACACTATCGTTTTATTTTTTGAAGTTTGTTTTTAGTGTTTCTAAGGGAATTTATAAGAATTTGACGTTTATTAGTTAACACAATTTAAAAATAAAAATTCGAGTGATTTTACTTTCAATTTACACATTAAATTCAAATATCATACCATTCACTAAAACATTTTAAAATCTTTAATTCATATGGTATTGATGCTGAAACAGTTTGGAAATATTATAAAAATAGATAGTATGTGAAATTTTTCTCTCCGAAAATAAGAACTGCATATTCTTGAAATTTGGTAGTAATTTTTTTTTCATCTTGAAAAAAATTACTACCAATCATATTTACCCATTCATATTTTGAGAAAAGCTATTTTTATCGCCTAAAAAAGATTCTCTGATTAGAGAGTAGTTTTCTTCGAGAACAAAACAGCTCTTTACGCCTTTCTTTGTAAATTGCAACACACTTGTATTTTAAATTTCATACCACATCATCTATCACTTTTCAAGCTACTGAAGTCTAATAATTCCAGAAAAATTAATTACGAATAAGAGTTACACAGATCAAAAAATGGTATATTTTTTAATTTACTCGTATTTATATCAAATTAATGTATTTTTTACGGTAAGTACTTCGTAAGATATGTATTATGCCAGAGTGTTCCCATATTGATAAGTGTGTAAATGGAGTAGGTAACTTATATATCAAATTAAGTCGGTTAATAATGTTGTAATTCAACTTAATTTTAACGTCAATATTACAAGTTATTTTTTTTAAATTAGATTTTGAAGAAAAAAACCGACTATGTCCACGTACACTTAGAGTTTAGTCGTTATATATTAAAATAGTTGATGCGTGTTAGTTGTTACAATAATATATAATATTTTTTCGAGGTTATCGTTAACTGTCAGTATCTCACTTTTGTAAGATTTTTTTAAACTCATAGTGGGAAAATTAGAACGCAGAAAACTTTGAAGTCGTTTGGAGCCTAATATTTTGCAAATTAAATTAAAAATGGAAAAATAATAAAGTTTCAGCTACTTTTCCACTCTCAAATTATGACGTTAAAGGTGATAGGCGAAAATATATTTCGTCCCGCTCATTCCCATAGGGGAGTTAACGTCAAGATGTAAAATTTTATATATGTTGGACTAAAATTAAAGAAGATGCGAGCCTGTGATAGACGGATAGACGTAGGACATAAAGAAATTATAAGGGTTCCTCTTTTCACTAAGGCATTCTAAAAAGTCTTTAGGGTAAAATCGACTAAGGGATTAGTTTAAAAAAGATGCTAATGGGGTTGAGATTAGCAACAAATTACTGTAGTAGTATTAAATTTCAAAACACCGTTAGGAATATATTTATATACCTCAATAGAATTTAAGGCATTATTACGGATAACGTAATTTATAAACTGCTTTTTTATAAAGAAAACCTTCACAAATCTTTGTAGTTTCATTCCATTTCTCCCGGAGATGTCTGCAATTAACAATTAACAAAGATCTATATTTATATTCTTTAGCTTCGTAGCTAGCTAAATTAATTTCTTCACCTGACGCCGACAACTTGAAACTGTGAAATGATTTCAACGAAGTGAAGCGATTTATTTCAGTACTGAATAAAATTCAGAGTGATGCTTATATTCTTTACATAATAATAGTCAACTATCAACTCTTAAAAGATATGTCTGATGTCTTCCTAATAGTCTTAGTGACATAGTTCATTTTTTCACACACTTACTTGACATTAGTTTGAATACAGCTCAAAGTTAAAAATATTAATTGGAAATACTAAACACGATCATAAAGTTACTACTATTGAAAATATTCAAACTTCTCAACTCATCTTCACGAATTGTCTAATGTGGTCTAATTCAGTTATTTAGGTTTTCAGGACACGCGGAACAAGTATACATTTTATCCGTACTTCCTATAAGTAAGTAATCAAAAGTTACACCTAATTTATTGACTTATTAACCAATGAAGTTAGATATTGCAGAAACGTTTAGAAATTGGAGTGCGTTATTTATAACATGCCCAGAATCTGTTAAGAGAAATAACTGAACCTGTGGTTTGTGTTTTTATGAAATAAAATATGTGTATTTCAAGAACATTATTAAAAGTCTATTAGGAAATATTAATGAAAGATGAATACCGACAATACGTTATAGTCACAAAAAACAGAAGTATAGCCTAATTTCCATTTCAATTTGATACCCACTGAATCGATAACTTTTTCAGTGAATGTTGGCATCATTATTTTAATTTCATAGAATTATTAGGGCTAACTCTCAATGATACGTATACGTTTTTGTCAACAACATATAGGCAATTTTGTAATTTCAAGTATTAATAATTCTATCATTCATTCCAAGTTGTCATCATTTAATATAAAGGTCGGTATAAAGGTAGGTAGGCCACATCCTAAACAATATATCTTGATATAAAGTGAGCATTTTCACATTTACTATGATGGTTACTTGACGTACTTTCAATTACTACTAATTTTGCAAGTAATATTACCGTGTTAATGAAACAATTTCATTATTATCTTAAGGAAAATTATAAATCAATAATGCTAAAAATACCAAGTTAATTAAAAAAAACAATGGAGAACCCGTTGTTATACAGAAGGCTACCGCAATCTAGTAGAACTTTCGAGTGAATGATTGATTAGCTGACAAAATTTAATTTCATTGCGTTCTTTAAAGAAATGTTTTAATAAAGTCAGACACCTATAGATGCTATCAATCTCTTTTCCTATTGTGGATGAATATCTTAACATTGCTTTTATATTTTGAAGACGCTAATAGAATTAATCAATTTGAAGAAAGTTAATTTCCCATAATGGAGAATGTTTTGTTGGAAATATTTACTTTGGCTGTTTATTTTGTCTTATTGGAGAAAATCCATCACTCTTAATGATACTGAAACTTCTACCTACCGACCTTCGAAATAACTCATTATTGAAGATATATAACATAGATATATTTATTGTCTTATGCATACAGCGATTAGTTAAATTGTAAATATTTAATTGTGTAAAATAAATTTCTATTGAGCGTCAATACATACATATGGATATGATGGATATCTTATCGCCCGAGATAAAGTAAATTGTTTTAAATATCATTTTAAATATCAAAATCTGTGATACAAGTAACGAAGAAAGTGAAAACAGCGTGTTATAACCAGTATTACTGTGTAAAATTTAACTCTTTATTTTAACACAGTATACATGGTTATGATCCAAAATATTTTAGAAAAACTTATAAGAATTGAATGTAGATAAGAAAAGTTGCTTTATTTATACAAGTTTACTAATAGTAATAATACCTTATGTTATAAATTTGATTAAACGGTTTAAATTTAAAGAAGTCCCAATTTTATTTTATACAATGGGTCATTTCATTTTATTCAAAGACAATTCTTTGAAGTATTGTAGGTTACGTCTCTGACGACAATTATCCTGAGTACGATAAAATATATCAAACACTACAATTAAGGAAACAGAGGAAGCAAGCCTTAAGTTTTATAAAGATTTTATTTTATTCTTGTTGAACAGTTAGCATGTGAAAAGCGGTTTATTGCTTTTATAAAGTAAAATATGTGTATTTCAAGAACAGTAGTAGTCATGTTTTATTAATACATTTCACATTTTAAAATATATAAACATAATAAACATTAAAATAAATGAAAATAGAGATTTATTAAATAATATTTAACCACTATAAGCACTTATTCATAAAGTTAGTTTTTGGCACCATACAATTTGGTACCTAGTACCGGACAGGTGTAAATTCGAACCTCTATGACTGGACGGTAACAAATGCTTAACTATAAATTGCTCAAAATTGCATAATAATCTATCATTAATACAGTAAACATTCTCAAACATATAAGGATTATAGTCGTCCAAATAAACCAACGTAACCAAAAGATAAACTTAGGGTAATAACGAATTAAAGACAATTTAAAAAAGTTTGCATCGATCGCAAACATAAACCTCGGAACACTAAGGGATTCTGCACAGGCTTCATAAGCCCATTCTTTATATGACCCGCCCTGAATCCAGTCTTCGTCGCACTTTTTAATTGGTTTAACTTTTGTTTTCTTTATTTATCTTATGTCAACTGTTTTTTTTTAATTTACCTTTGCGTTCCTCTTTGCACTTCTTTATTTTTTCTTTGTCTTCTAATCGTTCGTTGTATGATATAAATTGCTTGTGCTCCATTTGTTGGTTGATTGCTGTCTAGAGTTTTTCAAATGCTTCAGTTGCAAGGCCCGCAATGTCCAATTCTGTAATTCTGACGCCAGCATCCACATACCACAGCGTTTATTGTAACCATTTTTAAATGGTTCCATGAAGGATCGGTCTAATGGTTGTGTGTAGTATGCGGTGGGGTGCTGATGAAATAAACGTGATTGTCTCTGCAAAATTGACGTCTAACGTCTTGTGGCTGCTATACCCATCAAACATCATTAAAACTAGCGAATCCTTTGTCGGTCTATTAAATTTCAGAAAATGCGACAACCGTTTCAAGAATATTTCTTCATTCATCCATACTTTAGGTTGAGTGACAGCTTCACTTTCTGGTGGTGCATTAATCATTAAACGCTCATTCATTCTCTGACGAGAAAATATGAAGAAAGGGGAATATATTGTCGCATGGCAATCATGCAAAACGTAATAGTTACATTTTTTCCTCGTTCTGCTGATGTCAGTTTGCCAATTTGTTGTATATTCTTGTTTACTATAACTTTTTCATGTTTCTGGACTTTTGTGACGCCTGTCTAATCACAGCTGTAAATATTTGATAGACGGAAGTTATATTTATGTACCAGTTTCTCTAAATTTGTAAAAAATATCTCGACTTGACTTTTATTAAAACCAACAGCTCGCATTAAGCTTGTAGATTCTGCAGTTTTTTCATAAAATCATCATAAACATTTTTCCGCAATTTTTTTTAATTGTTAAAGCGATGGGGTAATTTAAGCTTCTTAGCTAACTCGTAGGCAAGCTTTAAAAACTCTTTCTTAGACAAAAGCATGGAACGGTTACCTAAATATTTAATGTGACTTTCCAACAATTGCTCATATTCTTCTGAGAATATTTTCTTAAATCTTCCCATGACAGATTTAAACTCAACCTGTTTACCCTCTTTTAACAATTTGACTTGGACAAATAAAGTGTTGTTGGTACATTGAAACGCTCGGAAGCTTCTCTTATTCTCATCTTCTGATTCAAAACATTATTGATTGCTAATTTTAGATTTTTTGATTCCCAGATACCTTTCTTTTTCCTCTCCATTATTTTAAACAATCTGAAATGACGAAAGGAAGGATTTACAACATGACATCACATAAGACAAGCACACCCTTCTGTCAAAATAAACTTGTCCGGTACTGGGGAACTTGAATGGGTCAAAACACATTAATCCGGTACTAGGGAACCTTTAATGGTCCGAACGTAGGGGACATCATTTTGTAGTAAAATTACTATTACAACACAGTTTGTTAATACATTCGCTTCATAGTACATCAATGTAAAGTGTACCGATAAATAAACACAAACCAGTACACACAAATCATTCTCGCTAAATAGTGATTTATGACAATGCCAATATTAGTGGATACAATGAATTCCCGCGCAAAATGTCTAACGTGTCACCTGTAGGCCGCATGGCGCAAGATTGAGAACTCCCGCGTCGCCGGGGGATTTGCACCTTGAGTTTATTGGTTTTTCATATGCAAGCACGAATAGTAGCGTTATCTCGAGTTTTGACATGTTTTGTCCAGTTCTAGATGCTTTCCGGCGCTAGGAGGATTCCCCCTACGTAGATAATTCACTATACACATATTTACGAATAGTAACTAATACTAATCTAGTACTAATTTATTTCTGATTGTTTTTATGTAGATTTATTTTCCTTTATTTAGATATATACAATTATACCTTAAAAATTATCTTTTAACATAAACGATAATATCATTGCAAAATACATAAATAACTTTTTTAGGATTATACTATTACATTATTGAAATTAAGCATTAATTGTTATTGTTTAGCCTGATAACTGAGACGTATAAACCTACTACGTAAAAATAAAATATCATTCCGTAATAATAATAAATGATGTTATATAATAAAAGGGAACAAACTACGTATATAAATTCCTTTTTACAGTCGTCCACGTGATGGAAATGCCACAGATTTCCATCACGCGGACGGCTGCAAAAATATCAATGCGCCCGACGAGCAACCAGCGTACGTAAATTCAACATTTCACATTATAATAACATTAAGTATATAAGTATTAACTCTCGTAATGTATATTATACGTATGTATAATACACATTAAATATTCAAAATTTACATACACGAATTCAGCGTAAAAAGGGTTGTTCGAATAGGGAAGTCAAAAAAATCTAAGCTGAGATTGCACTTACCAAATACTTTTGGTAAGTGGAATCTCAGCTTAGATTGATGGTGCATTAAATCACTTTTAATTTCTACCTCCTGAAGCTGTTCCATATATTATCAATTTGCTTATATTTTCTAACAATATAAATATCTGGCAGCGAGAAGATATTTAGAAGATTTGTAAATATCAATAATGGAACTTTCAATATCAATAATGGATGAGTCAAATAATGGAATTTTGGCAGTAATTTGCATACATGTAGATGATATTTTTTATACTACGTCAACTCTATTATTGGCAGGAACGGTGTCCTGACGAGATAATTGGCTAATTGGCATTAACACAAGGGATAATTGGCTATTAACACAAGTATTAATATAAGTATTTATTTAATTTTAAAATAGGAGCTAATGTTGAAATAGCCAATGAAGTTAATGCACAATCCATCTCAAAAAATATCTGATAATATAACTAATTCTACTGTTTTTCGTCATGCGGTAATTAAGAATAAAATGGGTTTTGTCAGTAAGCGCTCGAGTATCTGTATTTAAGATGTTTACAGTTATCTGTACGAATTCTTACATTATTTAAGCTCTTCTGTATTGAATATATTTGGCGTTAATTATGTAGAAATTCATTGTTCACAATTAAATGAAACTACGTGAGTATTATTTCTATGCTCTTCAATTTCTCTGAAGATGTTGTAATCTGAAGATGTAATACAACGAAACCTAGGTCCCGGTAAAGAAATTAAAGAAAGTAGAAATAATACTACATCACGTAGTTTCATTTAATTGTAAGTTCTTCTGTATTATTTACAAGATAATAATTTAAAATATGAAATACAATTCATTTTTGGACATTAATAACAACATATCCTGAAAGGCTGATAACTTTAAACTCTCACGCATTATAGCCTCGACGCTAAACAAAAATTTAAACGCATATTTAAAAATTCCTTATAAATTATTATCATCAACTGATGCTTATTTTGACTAAACTACACTTACTAACTAAACTAAACTAAACTTACAAGATTAATATAAATCTATTACAATATAATTACAACGAATAATTAATTTTAAAAATGAAGAAAATTTAGGCCAAGAAATGTTAAAAATATTGCACCAACTATTTTTTTTTACTTTAATTTACTTTGTGTTAAATTAATTGAATCCCCTTTAATTGCCAAAGATTCTCTAAATTAGAACAGTAAACTTTTTGTAAAATATCTTTAAAAGTAATAAACTTTTAAAGATATTTTACAAAAAGTTTTATTATTACACCCAGTTTTTTTAATGAAAAGACAAAAGCATAGTTTATTACATCTGCTTACAAACTACACAAATATCGTGCAGTGCTTGCATTGACTAACACGGTGTAACGAAATATGCCAGTATAAATAATTTATGATCCCATAATTGCTCCAAAAATACAATTCTATGATTGCTTCTAATTTTGCTACGATCAATAATTAGAAGTTTTCTGATTAGAATTTCCATATATTTTTCTGCTTTATATTTTAAGAAAACTTGCTTTTCCTACTTAAAAATTCTAATGCTTTTTCTCAATCTGTAAGTTGAGTACGGCATCTTTAACAAATAAATTAATAGGTATACTTGGTTATAGGTACTTTTCAAGTGTGCCTTAAATAAATTAGATAAAACGGAAAGTGATAATTATCGTGATTACCTTATCCTTCACTGATGATGAGTAATCATAATTTTCCCAGGAAAAAGAGATACGAGCGGGTTTCATCCAAACGCTGGGAAAAAATTGAGGAATTTCTAAATATGTCAGAATATTCTAGAACATTTATATTTAATATTTAGATGATTCCCTTCTGGAACATTCCATAAATTTTGCGCTGTAATTGGCCGATCCGACTACTAATACTTTTCTTTAGGTGACCATATAAGCAGCCGATACTGGCCAGACTAAGATAATAATTTTTTTTTTAAATAATCAATTTTATTTCGTTCTATGCCAATTTCCTATCTAATCGTTTTTTTTTATGATATTTTATAGTAACGATAAAACTTGATGATAGGGCATAGCTAGCAGATAGAATACCATTTAGCAAACATCAGAGAAATTATGGCCTCTGAAAGGAAAAGAGAAACCTCGACCGAACTTGAGACTCGTTTATCTTTAGATCGATTAAAACATAATCAATACAATGAGTCATTAAGAAAAATACAGACTACGATCGAGTATAATGTACGTTTCTCTTCAACTCGCGCAAGACTATATTTCCAACGGGAAAAAGTGACTTTGGTTGAACGTCACATTCAGCCGGAAGCTCGCTGGCTGGGACCTGGCTTGAAAGAATCAGACTCGTCAATTTAAAAAATAGACTATTATTCTGCTATGAACTACAATTCTATGCATAATAAAAATTACTGCATAATTTCAATACGTAATTTGTCTGCCGTCTAGCTACTTTTAAGATAACGGCAGGATAGTTCAAAAGGTAGGGGTTGCTTACGAGAGAAAATTAAATTGCAAGGTATTCCCTGTCCTTCTGCATCATTATTATATTCGCTTACAGGTGATCAGTTACTACATTTTTAAAATATAAAGACAGATTTACCATTTAGGTGGCAATCTGTTTCTATCTCGGCCAAACGATAATAAATTTTCAAAGATCGAACCACAACCATTTGATGAACTTGTCGAACATGCTACATTCTCATAACACTTACATTCGTTCATTTAAAACAGATCTTGAAAGTGTACTCCCAGATATCTGCGATTTTAATGTTGTCATTCATAGCAATAAAGTAAATCTTGGCGAATATCGTGAGTGCTACAATACTGTGAACAAGTGAAGTGGTAGTTGTTATTTTTCGACAACATTGTAATAAATGAAATATATAACATCCAAATTATATCTGCACAGTGCCTGTGATATTTTGTAGTGCCCATTAATTTTACATCGAGGTGAAGATGACTGTTCAACAAATATTTATCAAATTGTTCCAGCTACCGGAGCTTCGCAGCGAAGAACTGTTTTTTTTTGTAATAATCATTATTATTACCGAGTAAAAACTAAACAAAATAATTTTAATAAACTACTTATATTTGGAACATACGATTCATGGCCCTTTTGGAGTCTTAAACTCGAATCCGCCGTGATGTAGTTTCGAAGGAAGGTGCACCAAAAGTTTTCGAAATATTTGGAAAGCTACAGATCCGTAGGTGATATTCTACATTTTATTTTTCATCCTTTCATTAAAACGGAATTATTGCAATATTTCTAAATATTTAAAACTGGCAAAAGATGATAATAAAATGGTTAATGCGTACATAAATGATACATGTATAAATATTAAATTCGTAATTCGGTCAAATCAATAACGTGAATGTGCAAATATGTTCACAAAGGGAACGATCAGGCTACATTTATTATCAACTCAATAGATGAAGTTATGCAATTTCAGTAAGTTAGGTACGTTTGTAGTTTCAAAGGTGCATGACGAATTTTTTCAATTGGTCTGCACGTAAAAGGTCTAATAATTATTCGCCTGGCTGTATATTTACAAAATGGACAAGTTTATTTTACAGAAAGTAATATTCACTTTATGGTGAACAATTCAAGTGAATTTAACCGAATTTTTCAAGTTAGGTGCAGAAGACGATCTTACAAAACTAATCTATGACGAAGTACCCAGAATATTATAATTAGGTAGAATCAAATTACAAAAAAAAATTTGCAACGGAAAAAAACCAGCGTGTTGTTAAAGATCGTTGCATTTTAAAAAGTGGTTCCTCCGCAGTGTGTACATAGTGCATCCAAATTTTATATTAGTGTGTGATCGCATGTGATGAAATCCCTCCTTTTTCTCAAGTAATTAAAAACGAACAAGGTGCTTTTACAATACATATCACGAGGTTACTTAAAGATAACTCGACTGAAAAATTACATTATTAGTTTGTACGTTATAAAATACTGTGTATATATATATATATATATATATATATATATATATATATATATGGGTATGTATATGTATTTGTGTGCATGTCGCGTGTGTGATCCCTTCCCTAAGAACGGTCAAGTATTGTTTTCCCCGAAAAGCTAGATATTCATGACTGTTCTTTTCATGTTTGCCGTTTATTTACTATTACGCGAGATTCGTCAGGCAAAATTGAATTTTGGTCCCCTACTAAAACAAGAGTTTTTACAAGATAAAGAGTAAAATGACAAGTGCTGTTTAGTTTATATAACATGTTTATAAACTTTTCTAAATCATATAAATACTTATATAGTCTGCATAGACAGACATATTTACAATGTCAGTATTAATTCCTATAGTATTCACTCTCTTTAAACCAATTCGGTCGAATAACGTAAATTAAAACAATTCTAATAAACTTCGATCAAAGGTTCATCAAATGTTAATTGATATAGCGTAAATAAAGATACTTTATCACTTTAGTACGTATAATGATGCCTATTGACTATTTTATTGTTCAACAAAATGCGGCGGCGCTATGATCAGAGATTTTATTGTCTTCATTTTGAATAAATTTAACCAATGGCTTCCACTGCTGTGTGGCTTAGTATTTCATTCAAAGCAATCAAAGAAATATGTTTATTTGAGCATCAATGTGTCAATTTCACAAAAGTAATGGATTTTATTCATCCTGATAAAATATTGGCTCTAACAGAGTGTTTTGGTTTTGAATTACTGGTTCAATGACATTAAATATTTTGTAATGATATGTTATATTAGTATATGTTATAACATAATATTTACACTTTAAAATAAAATTCTCATGAAATATAATGCAGGCGAGGATCATGGAATAAAAGAGGACATAAACAAAGACATTTGTAGTGCTGAAATCACTGTAACATTCGTTCGCATATGAAATGATTGAAAATGTAAAGTTAAAAATTAAGACAAAAAAGAAATATGATCGACATATTGAACGAACGTAAAAAAATGGTTAATGGGAAATAAAATAAAATCTATGATATACTGAAAGTAATAGTGTCTTCCATTCCACATAAATAAGCGTTACTTTACGTTGATTCCTTCCAATGACTTAATATTCTTCAAAACTTCCTTGCTTCGTTCCAACTATAATTTTTCAAAGTCCATTTTTCCAAAATAACAGGTGTACTAATATTACTTCACATTTATAATTGTATTATCAATTAAATTTTGTCAGAATATACTATAAACTCGTTACATATAACGATGATATATATTATAAACTTGTTATATATAACGATGATATATATTTGAAATAGGTTAGGAAAATGGTGTAAACAAAAGGAAGAGACACATTAAAAAAATCGACAACAGCCAAATGAAGCTCGTTAATTACTATCGATAACAACATTCACAATGAAACGATGTAAAAGGCTTAAAGTGTATATACTCACCATACCTCTACAAAAATGATTCCAAGAAAAGATTACTTGTGTATTTGAGAATTTTAATTTAAAACAATTTTTCACAGTAGCCAATATTTTATCTAGCAGAAACATAAATGCAGACAACGTAAATGAAGTCATTAATAATTGAAACAGCGTACAGAGACCAGTGTTTTCCAAACTTTATAAATAATAACAAAAAAGATTGAAATTGTTACATATTAGATATTCAAAGTGTAAAAGAATATCTAATATGTAAAAAGTCGTTACATATTATATATTCTTTGCAAAACTATATTTATATCTGGAATATGAATGACGATTTCGAAAATAAACTGAAATACGGAACCGATTTCTGCACTTAGTCTTGGGTATCTTGGGAAAAGGTCTAGTTAGGGATAAAATTAACTAAAACCTTAAAATGAGAAACGAGGTAATTTCCTTTACCTTCTTGTCTTAACAATAGAAATATGAAAGTGATAGTATTAAAAAAAAACTTAATATTTAATTTTTTGTTATAAAAAATAAAGAGAAAAGTAAAAATTAAAAAAAAATACTTACGTATACAAGTATTTAAATTATGATGCCTTTTTAATTCAATTTTAAGTTTACCTGTCCCTACACATATGTTTCCTAAAGAGAATGTACGTAAAAAAACAAAAAACGTATGTATCAGTTGGCATATCAGTCCAAAAATGGCGCAAAAATATTTGTGTAAAAAACAAATTACCTCTTACAAAATTACCTCATACAGGTATATAAGTATGAAGTTATATTAGAAAATCTAAAACAACATTCTTTTCGATAGAACCATATGTTCTGCCAAAGAGAATATCGTCTTAGATTAAACCGACTTCTTCCTGCGTTTGGGCATCACCGGACGCCGTTATGAAACGATTGAAGATGCAAAATGAAACTTTAATTAAAAGTTACGCTGAACATTAAATGAAATAAATCTTGAAAGGAGGTTTTCATGGTTTATAACAAAGACAATTCTATGTCCAATGAATTTAGTGAAGCGATGATTCAATAGAACAATTATTGTTTGCACATATGGTAGTTATTATGTGATCTTAATACAATATCTTTTTTGTCGATTTTTTTACATATCTCAGAAAACAGGTCTATCTGTACGTAATTATTAATCTACCAATACTCCGCTTCAGAAATTTATCTTTTTTTTGGAGACGGTACAGGTGAAGCACAGATTTATTCATTTATTTCTCGTTATTTGTTTATTTATGTACAGTTATGGGAGCATTGCAATTTTAACATCTTTGCGTTTCAACAATTATATCAGGACAATTAATTAAATTCTATAACATTACAACACATAACGGTGATCCACTTTAGTTTACTCTCACTTAAAACAAACATCTCACTTTGGTGCACCCGCGATCAGGTGGTTAATAAATTTTATACCGTGGGAAAAGAATAGAATTTCAATATAATTCGGTTCTAGATGCCGATACAGCAAACAGATTATGACTACGTGATACCAGGTAGTTATCAGGAACGAAGATCAGTGTTTTTTCGATAGATTCGGACATAACATCTTTCCATATAACAATCGAAAAATAAATTTTATAATCTACTTCACTTCTGTACCTACCATGTCCAAGAGAAAATCTTAAGGAAATAAAAAAGGGGAATAACCATATCGTCTTATATACAAATATGGCAGGAACGTTTATTGAACACGTTTAATCACCAGGCTGTGTTTAATTTCACATAGGCTTTAAATAATAAAGCTGGCTTCTAACTTGCTTCGTATTAAAGTGATATGCAATAGGTTAATTGAAGAAACACACCGCAGTCCATTACGCGACAAAAGTGCAATCTTTTGAAACAATGAAAAAGATGATATGACTACTTGCGTATACATATCGACAAGATACCCCTCATCTCGTGTAGGATCAACTACAGCAAATGTAACCCAAACCCTACCGCTGTAGAAAGTATAATTTGAATAGATTCACAATATCAAAGTTATCTTTTCTGTTACATAAAAATTATGTATAATTATAAAATTCCTTTTGTACGATATTAAAAAGAGATATATATATATATATATATATATATATATATATATATATGCCATATTTAATTTCCTTCACCTCAAATTATCTGTATTCGTATATACAATAAGCGCCCCTTATCTTCGTCATCTTCGACTGAACTTAGGTGGCAATGACGAGATTCCAAATTACCCTTATGTGTCAATTTGGTCTTCAACACGAATCGTTTATCAACTCGTACACTAATATTATAAAAACGGAATGCTTCAGAGTTAATAAGTTTGTAAGGATTGTAGGAGCTAATCCTATAGTAACTATAAAACCGATTGAAAAATATTTTTTTCTATTTAATAGTTTCTATTTTCCTAGTCCATTTAGAACATTGCATTCCTTTCGTAGCAAATCCCGGCTCGTTGCGCAATTTCGACATTTACAAAGTTGAAATGTACACTTTGTATCATTACTCTAAATATTTCATTATTTTATCGCATATATTCAAATGGTAAAATTTTAAATTGCTGTGAAGTTGCTTAGACGACAATCTCCGAAAATAAAAGATAGCTTTCACCGAAACTTCCGTATATCTTGGTAGCCTATAATCACTCTGAAGGCCCAAGGTATGATTTTTCGAGATGGTTATAAGCTATATACCATACAGTTTTACCTAAAGGGAGCTGAGCACCAATAAACCGTGCGAAATACATCCAAATATTCGATAAAAAAGTATTTTTTCAGCAAAAAAGTCGATCTACAGAAACATAAAGACAGTAAAGTTTAAACTGGTTCAAAGGAAGTATTGAATTTGTTTACAACTACAAAAGTTTGTTATTTGCGGGAAACACCGAAATTATACTGGTTAATTTATTTTGTATCGGTAATATCGAAATGAACTGACCCCTGTTATTAATAAAGATAAACATAAATAGGTTCTCTACCATAGTATCTAGGTGTATTTTGATAACTAGAATTAACAACAAAACATTTTGTCTTTTTTATATGCCGCATTTATGTACATATTAGGAGGTGATTTGCACGATGCGATTTGAACAAACAATTCCACGTGGATCGATCGAATAGGTATGACCTCAAAGCAAAATAAACAAACGCAAGTAAACAAAAAACATGATTCGAAATTTTTAACATCAAGTTTAATAGTGAATTATATGTCAAAACTCTTTCCAATGAGTTTTGAAAATCGTAAAAATGGTATGACTTGTCCAAAATTTAATGTATTCATTTTTTTGTCTGTTTACGTAGTAAGTGGTTAATAATTGCGTTACATATATGAGTAAATGATCGTTGGAAAAGTGAATAATCAAGCGAAAAGTGAATAGTTTTGAAAGTGAATAATTCCATTTCGAATGATCTTTTATTCAATGATTTTTGAAGAACATGTGAATTTATAAAATACTGGCGTTATTTATTCATCAATACATAAAATAGTTTTAATAATGTTGAAGTAAAGCTCAAATAAATCAAAGACGTCATTTGAAGATGTCAATTGTAAACAGGTTTTTACAGAGATAGATTGTAAACAGATTTATATAGAGTTACGTCATTCAAAACTAAAGAATTCCGCAGACGCATAGTTGATTTTTACAGTTTAAATTTAGCTTATCAGATATCTACCAAAACTAATTCATTTTATGAATATTAGTTCAGTAAATATAAAAATAAATATAATTACTCGGTACATCCAGACTTAAATAGAAAACATGTATAAAAACTTAATTTAATTGCCTAGCAGGAAACTTATTTGAAAAGCTCTTGATTGATTAAAATCTGATTTCAAGTGATTGTTAAATCAAGTTTCTGTTCCGTTCAAATTGATGTATCAATATGATAAGAAGTTGTTCCACCTATAAAATATTTATATAACTGTGCATTTATATAAACTGCTATGTAGTATTTTTCTATTACGCTATGAGTGCTTTGGCGAATAATGCCAAAGAGCTTTCGCTTCCATTCCTAGCACGTACAATGTGAATGGTGTGTACGAGATTTGATAATGAAGTTATTTAAAACAGAGCAAAAGCTACGATATGTGTTTGCAGATTTAAAGTTTCACAGAGTCATAGTTTATTTAAATAATAAATAGGATAATTTCACAATGATATATATATATATATATATATATATATATATATATATATATGTATGTATGTATACATATATATATATATATATATATACATATATATATATATATATATATATATATATATATAAACCGTAAGTTTATTTATTTTTTTGTAAGTGGAAACAAATTTCAGAAAATACTCAACCAATTTTAATTACGAATACATTTCGTCTGGTCATTAATAGGATGTATCTTTATTGCATGTACGGTTTTATTTTATAATACCCGCCCATGAAGCGTAAAACTAATAAACAAACTTGAAATTTTTATGTAAAATTTCAATGTTTTATATAAAATTAATTAACCTATTTTCTATACATAACATGTTTATCAAAATTTTAATATATTAATTTCTTTGTATGTAGGATACCATCTTCAAACTAATTAAATTAATTTTATCGAAACTTTTGGGGGTGTATATTCTCTTTTCTACCCGCACGTGTAATCAAAAACAATCATAACAATCAGCCGAATATGTATTAAAACTGAAAATATCAAAACCCGTTATTTCAATAAAAATGAAAGGTTCAGTAAACTGACCTACTAAATAATATCATAAATATGAAAAAAACCGACAAAATTAATAACGACTGTAAAAGGCAGTTTCCAACAAAGCGCCGTAACCTGATGCCGGTCTCCGTAAACTAGTGTCGAATATCTCAAACAGAAGTATCGAATATTTCACCGTCCTAGTTCATGTATTTGTTTGCACGACAGCCATTATGCAAGCCAAGTGGAAGCCGACCGATGATTTATAATAATGTCAAAACGATTTGTCGGATGTTTAAAGGTGATATATTGATCGGCAAAATGTTCAAGTTCGCCTTTAATCTCTTACAAACCGTATTGTATGATTTATTATTGTCTCAATAACATTATGTCAATTGATATAGCGAATGTGCTTTGAATGAAACACAGAACTTAAATGAATAAGCTACGAATATAAAATAAAAAAGTGGATATTTCATCTCGTTTATGAGGGGTATCTCTGATGTGAAATGTGATTAATATGAATGTATCACAGTCAATTTAATAAACGGGAAATGTTAACTTAGCCGCGTTCGTGGAAAATGACAAGGCAAGTGGAAAATTCTTTCGATATTTTGAGTACATTATCGGTGTAGTGAATTGATGTAAACACCCCGACTACATGACTATTTTGCGGGTTCAAATTCAACTGGAATTGAACCCCACTGGTATAGGATAATTTCACGTCTATTGAAAATATTTATGTGACCAACCACTGGAGTTTAGGTCACACAAATTGACAATGATGAATATTTTCAAACACTGTCTTTTGACTTGATTTCACCTGTAAATATAATAAGCCCGACATATGGCTGTATATAAGTGGAGGCGAGTTTTTTATTATATATATATATATATATATATATATATATATATAATGTGCACCGTTGTTATGTGTCGCTTTTACTCTTTAGTGATCCACAACAAAAGTGGAAAAATAGGGTATCCTTTAAGGATTTGAATGGGATTAATTAATTTTTTTTTCTATTATTATTTAAATATCAAAAATAATAATTAAATTATAATGATGATCAATAGTCATAACGCGAAAGGACGTTGATGATAAAAAAGGCAGAAGAGAGTATGCGAAATTAATATAAAGAAAACAAGACCGGAAACATATTACTTTAGAGAATTTTTTTTCGGGTCCCTATTCTTAGTGTATGGAGTAAAATTATATTTGTGCCCAGAGGATACACAATAGATATGCACTAGGAAAAAAATTTAATGCAAAGAGAAGACATTTCAAACCAGTTGAGTTGGAAATTAAAGTGTATTTGAACTGTTTATCACATATGAATATTCTTAAAACTAATCATTTGTAACGATGGCAATAAACAATGCATAAACATTAAATAAATTACAATCTTTCCAGTTTGTTCTATTTTTAATATTGGTGAAATTTTCAATATTAATTTTTTTTGAAGTTTCAAATAACAAATAGTGTAGCATAATAAAAGGCTACATTATATATATATATATATATATATATATATATATATATATATATATATGTATGTATGTATGTATGTATGTATGTATATGTATATGTATATGTATATGTATATGTATATGTATATGTATATGTATATGTATATGTATATGTATATGTATATGTATATGTATATGTATATGTATATGTATATGTATATGTATATGTATATGTATATGTATATGTATATGTATATGTATATGTATATGTATATGTATATGTATATATATATATGTATATATATATATATATATATATATATACATTGCTAACTTGTAAATACAGCAAAACCAAACAAGAACTTTACCGGTGAAATGATTCCTTTAATATATAAACGAGTAAACAAAGACAACGAGTACAGTAAATTAGTTAAAATCTATTATTTCAAGCAAATACCAATATCTGTTAAAATAGTTGTCTTCTATAGATTGAACGGGATAAAACATTTGTAAAGCCGAGAGTCTTCAGTTTTAATTAAAAACGCGACGCCGCGCCGCACTTTATTTCTTCTAAAATTTTTACTTTCAAGTGATTCTACTTACCGTGAGATAAAATAAGCAAAGAGACGGGAAACGGAAGTTGGTACGTCAGAAGGGGAAGCGCTACGATTGGTCAGGAGCACAAAATAAGTAAAGTTAACCAATAAAAATGTCCAGATTATAGTTAATTAGTGTTTTCTTTTAGTTTTTATTGGCTTCCCTCGTTTGAAGTCCGCGGTTAATGACATCAATTTCCAATATTTTAATTTATTTGTTTATGGGTAGCGCAACTTTTTTATTACCATGTAATCTTGTATCACTTTGGAGGAGATACGATGAAATACGTAAGCCGTAAAGAGAAACTAACTTAATTTGGATGGAGGGACTGACGAGCCGTCATGAAATGTGTAAGGTTAGGATTCATCGACTGAGTTTTACTTTGTACCTAAATAATTATTTGAAAATTCATTAATTTTTTTTATTAAATTAAACTACATAATATTATATGTAAATTTCATTAGGAACTTTAAAATAATATTTAAATTAAGTTTGTATCCCACCTAGTTTTTAAGAAAAGTTAAATAAATATATAAATAAAATACAATTTTCTATGAGAATTGAAATGTTGATGACTCAAAACTTTTAACAAAGGTTATTAACAGTTTTAATTGGGATTTTACCTTTTGTAACTGTGTAAGAAGACTAAATCCACTAATATTTGTCAAGATCTGAGTGATCAAGTGAGCCAAAATTGACCCGTATTCTGTAACTTTATGTACACAGACCAAAATTGACCCGTGTATTGTGGGCAAAACTGCCTTACGGAAATGCTTTCATGTTCACACTCACTTGTTACTTAAACTTAGAGACTTTCATAATTATAGCATCATAATTATAACATCTTTTCTCTATACGTGCCCATTCAAATCTAATAATATAACGTCATTTTAGAAAAAAATGAAGGCCGTTTTACTATCCTATTTTATAATGGGAACTTTCAATTTATCAATAATTCAGAAATCGTCTTAGTTCATAAAACATTAATGATGGATATTTATGTATATATAACTAAAGAATTAAAAATGTCCAACTGGCAACAGAATAGACCTACCTAAGTATGTTAACATTCAAGATATAATGTAACCCTAAATTTCAATTTTTTTCATTTCTTTTTCTTCTCTCTTTTCAATTTGACTTATATAAGTCAAATTACTAGTCCCATATCCGACTTGTCAAAATAATAGTGAATTGGTTATTATATTAAAGTCAAATCAGTATTGGCCAATATGACTGCTTAAACCTTAAGTGATATTGGTTTAAAATTGTTTGTAAACAAGCAAGAGTTTGAAGTGAAACTTCTTTACTCTGAATGTAATATTAATGAATGTATAACTTTTTGTTTATTTTTGCTTATAATCTGTTCATATTAATGGCATTATTATTCAGAACATATAAAATGTTCCGCAGAATGCTAAAGATAGCATTGTGTAAATTCGAAAGGCAGGTTACAATATTTATTCTGTTAAAGTCACCGTTTGCAGTATACCTAGAGAATGGCGCTATCCCCACCTGTGACACTTAGAGCTACACTTTTTTGTAACATCTGAATTAATATAGACCCTAAAGTATGACCAAAAAATTTACTTCAAAAAATTATGTAGAATATTATTAACCACATTGAAAATGTTATATTAGTATTCCCATTTAAAGCTTTAGAACTTACATATTTTATGTACAACATCGACTGACTGATTTTCAAATATTGTACTAAAAATACTGGTAGAATAAAATGTTTCTTAGACAAAAACATTACAAAATAGAAGTTAAGTAAAAACAAAAACTTCATCGTAATTACTAAAAAAGTTTACACATTTCAATTCCAACATATTCTTACAATATTACTGTCAAGTAATTTTGGCAACAAGAAATTTTAATAAACTTTCTACATATCTCAAAGACAATGCTATAACAAATGCCAAGCTTCGTCGAACTAGCTCTCACTATTGGTAAACTCTTCAAAACTCTGACTGGACCATTGCCAATTGTAGGTTCATTCACCTCTGTCGATAAAAAGCGGCGTCATGCTTTTGACAGGTGACAGATAGATGTTTAAAGCTTCATTGTAAATGTTCAGATGCCATAAGTTGAATTACATATTAAAGGTATTCCTTACGTTTGACTAAACATCGCGCTCACAACAATCGACTTCATCGAGAATATAGTTACTGAATGAATGGTAAGAATATTGGCCGGTAAGAACAGGTGGCAAGTCATTTCAAAAGATTACAGCACTAAATTTATTTCGCATATTTTAGCTCATTTACTTCCATAAACATGAATTTTCAAATTTGCAAGCACTTCTATTATAAGCAATAATTACGCATTATCTCATTCGTTCTTTTTAATGAACAATTCAATTCTCTCAGCTCACAGAAAGTTTCTATCTCTTTTTACAGTGTCTTCGTTAATTAGCCCATTAATTCACAGTCTTTCCAACGTATAATATTTAGAAAAATTGCATCTCTTCCCTAAGCCTATAGATCTATTTCATATTAATGAAAATTATTTAGATAGCAATTTATATAGGAGATATCTTTAATTCAGATAATTTTGCAAATTATTTCATTACATGTCATTAAATAAAGCCGTCTATCGACAGGTGCTGATAACTTTTATCAATATATAAAAATCATTATTCAATTGAAATTATTTAAAACTCAAAACCACAAATAGCTATCAAAACTAGCTCTCTAAAAAAGCGTTATTGATGAGATCACCCGCCCAATTATACGGAATACAACAAGATTTTGCGACCCGCAGACGAGGGAGGGAGAGCCATTTGGTATTTCGGTAATTTCCAACGGAGGTCGCAGGCATGAAAAGAATCTGGATGCTATCGATCCATGTTCGAGTGTATATTAACCAATGTCAATAAAAAACAGTTCGGCTTGGCGATGGATATGCCATGCACAAGCATTTAACCCTTCCGGTAGAGCAGTTACGATATTTAGTTTATTTTACTTGTGGACATCAGATTTCATGATATCTTAATTAATATTTAAGAAAACACTATGTATTTTCTATGAATACCTGTACAATAACATGAATATTTTTGAAAGCAATTTTGAATATAAAAACTAGTTGGTTTCCACCTTTTGCAGCTGAGCTATACGTTTCGCCACAGAAGAAAACCGAAATTATATTTTATCCCATCATGCTTTAAGCAACTTACCGGGAACATTATTTTCTTATTCGTTTTTCACCAAAGACTACTTTTACATCAATATGATAAATTAACACAAATGTAAAGTGAGACATAAGCCTAATTTCAATATCGTCACTTTGGCCATATAGAAAATACTTTTTACATTAAGAAAATTTATTTCCCAAACTTAATAATTAAAAAACTTGGTCATGATACTACGGGAAAAGGTATAGAGAGAAACTGAAAGAAAGGGGAAAATGCCAATACTAGAAATTAAAAAAAGGAGAAACATTCTTCGAGGGACGAATTATGTTGTTACTTTCCATAAGTATACTTATACATATTAAAATGTATCTCCTAGACACTTTTACTTAAAAAATTATACTTTATAAAATTTCCTTTCCCAACTGCTTCTTGTTTCCTCTTATTTCTAACTTTTTTGCGTCTTTCACAATAAATAAATTCAACGAGTTCTTACTTTTTTATGTCATTTACAGGCTTATTTTATAATTTTAATTTTTTATAATTCTTAAATTAATTTCCAAAACAATTTTTCATCTCATTACGATAGAAAAATATTTTGTTTTTAATTCTAACTTAAATGACCTAATTTTTTAAACTTTGCTTCAAAACACTACATTTGTTTAACAACATCCCCGACGAACAGTGGGGTGTGAACGTGTTAGTCGGCATGTAAGGAAAACTGACTTGATCCCCGTTCAATTCAGCACGAAGGAGCGAACCGAGGCGTCGCGGGCGTCGCCCATTCACTTGTTAATTCGTAGACGGGCACAGATTTTTGCCAAGTGGCTTTATATAATCGAAAAAATCTCTTTGGAAAAAGACGTCGCCAAAGCTTTCCAGTTTATCTGGGCGATAATGTGATGTGATCTGCCTACACTCAGCAAGGCTTCGCCATCGCTCCTTCGTCGTTATATATGATAATACGTTTTTTTGCTCATTCATTTTGAATATAACGACTTGGCACAAAGCTTTGTAATTTACATGTAAATATGCGTTGTTATTTTATATAGTACAGCAACTCATGGAATGAATGCTGTTGGGAGGAATGAACTGAAGTGTCTATGTGTATAAAAAAGGGTAATCGTGTGCAGACACAATGAACACCTGATATTGATAACGTACAAATGGGATGCACTTGGTTATATAAGCCGTTAAAATAATTCAAGTTGTTGCGATAAATCACGAATGCCGCGCAATGTTAATTAGAATTTGTAATTCATTAAGTTTTTGTTAATAGAAAAAGTGTGACCCAACCGTGTGACTATTTGTTCCAATAGATCTATTTACTTTGAATTTACTTTCGAGAAGTTTTAAACTATAGCTTGTAAAAATATTTACATATACTATAAAGTTTAAATGGTTTTTTCCATAAAGTTTTGTTGCACTTTTTACACAGATTATTATTATGAGCCTTTGTAATAAATAAATAAATATATATATATATATATATATATATATGTGTGTGTGTGTGTGTGTGTGTGTGTGTGTAATTTACGTTTGTTACTTGTTGGGTATACTTTTCCGTAATAAACACTACGAATTAATAATTCGTTGCGGTTACTTCCATCGTAAATACCACGCATTCATAGATTCATGAATTTTATTAAGCAACCTCTAAATACTAATCAAATAGGTGATTTATAAAATAACAGTTTAGTTCGTGTATAAAATATAATAATAATTTTTCACACAAAAATATTTTATGTAGTTTTAAGTTACATCAGAATGTCTAAATTCGGTTTTGTTATATCGGTACAAATTTCAGTTTGATGTTTGCTACGTTATATATTGACATACATTTTAAAATTATCGATACATAGTACAGTTGATATTTACGTGACAATTACGAATGACGAAGAATTATATGGAAAATATTTCTTTGTTCGCATATATACGACGTTTCAACGATATTCCGTTTATAAGAGCTTAGATTGTATTTGTAAAGTTAGTGCAATTATAAAGTTAGTATAGTTATAATTTTTGCATTTGGTTCTAGTAGATGAAATTGGTTTAATAGACTTGAAAGTAAAATATCCAAAAGGAAATAGGTGTTTCCCTTAGTTGGTCGTCGCTGTGAAAAACGCTGAAACAAATTTCCTGTAGAGTGCTTTTTATTATAATTTTTATGAAATTATTATTGTTCACATGTCTTTGAAGTTTTATTGATTGTTTAAAAAATGTTAGGGGGTATCTTCATATTTTTTTGTAAAATGTAGGTTTTCGCACGTAATTCACGCGCGCATGTACACGTTTTCTCAACATCAGGCTTCTGACGGGATAACTTTACGATAAGAACTGTAATATAAAATACAATAGTTTTGCAGTGTAATGGAATTTAATGCTTTTACATTATTTATTAAAAAAGTGATCAGGTGCCAGCCGGGGCTGAAGCAACGAGAGTTCCATATCAGTAAGACCATCTCATCTTACTGTAGTTTTAATTTGATGAATCTATTAGTTTTCAATAAAATAAATATCTATGCATTCTTTTACAATTTTCAATACAAGGATCACACATAAGTTATGTTTTTTTCGTTACCTCCATCATTTTAGGACAATTTTCAATTTAGTTGGTAGTTTAATTTGTCATAATAAGTAAATTGGTAAAATTAGAAGGTTGTCAAAAATTATGATCAATCATCAGTTTGCATTAAGTATCCACGATAGTGATAATAAAATAAAAACACATAGACAACAATGAATACTGAAGCAATAAGGGATGAATCAAACTTATCAGATAAAAAATTAAAATAATATATTTCTTACGGCGATTATTAGCCATGTCTTCATTTTTTTCGTCATTCGTATAAAATAGAGTTAAAAAGCGCACAAGTGTTAGCTACACTTGTGAATGCTTAAAGATGCTTATGCACGTAAGCAAGAGCCTGATCGCCATCTATTACATCAGGTTAGCCAAGTATGTACGCGCGCTTAATCGCGTCTCACATGTAAACGCCACACATTGAAGGGTGAGGGACGAGTAACAAGGATATGTTTTTTAACGTTCATGAACAGGTTATAATATACGATCACATTCTTTTATAGCCAATAGTATACAAAAACATGCTCACGCATGTTATAGAATATTTTCGCCACAGAGAGTAACTGATGCTCGTAAATGTGGCTAAAACCATCCGGCAATTTGCGAATTTATAACTGAAAATTTTAATGAGTAATTAAGTATTATATTTTAACCGATGCTTTAAATAAAAATAATTCAAGATGAAGCATCCCCTACTGTCTTTATACACACACACACACACACACGCACACGCACACGCACACACACACACACACACACATATATATATATATATATATATATATATATACCGTGTCCGGGATGTCGTATGATGTCGGACAAAGAAAGCCACTATTCTTTGGCTATTAAGGAATAAATTGTCGTTGAAATAAAACATAAAACACGTCCTTTTTTCTAATTGAACGCAAAAAAAATATTCCACATAACTCTTTTTAACACACCGAATATATGCTATTACCCGAAAGTATGGTGTTTACCTAGAGCACGGTGTTTACCCGGAGCTCAACGATACCCGTACGGTACCACTACATATACTCTTTTATTCAATGTACCGAACAGCTGATTGTTATTTCACTATACTCGCGTCATTACGTACCTAAATATTGAATTTAATTTACTTGTTAAATTACTTGAAACATGACTATTAAAAACAATAAATGAATTATTAACGTACTCGCGTTGTAGTTATGCGTAAATCACTTATCAAACGATTTAAATAGTTTGTAAAATATTGCACTGAGAAAATATTTCAATTACATTTTATTCACTTAACTGAAAAATTACTTCACTATAATATTTTGTTAGCCTTAAATATGTAACATTAACATCTTATTGTAACCACAATCGCACTCTCCTAATTATACATTTTGAGTCTGAGTTCTGTACCTCTGATTTTGATTACTTATGCCTAACTAAAGAAAGAAAAAATATTTTTATCTAATAAAGTTTGCTTTTGTACTTACCAGAACGAAATTTAAAATTTTATGAAAAAGATCTATTTTTTAATTTAAATTATATTTATAAGCAAACAAATTTTGAATTAAATATTTTTGTTAACTTTAATTATAAAAGACGGCATATATAAAACCCAAAAATACAAAAAAACTTTAAAAATGAATAGTTTTGGTATTTCTTTGGTATTCATAACACATGGCAGACGTTGATGGTAGATTTGGGTACTGAATCTTTTTGGCATTTTTGCCACCGCGACGCTTACGTGGATTATCTATACAAAAATAGCAATCATTGATGTGATCAGCTGGCTCCCTTCATATTCTTGGTACTGCAAACTTCATACTTTTTTTCTCGTCCGTACCAGGCTGGAAAAAAATGAACATCATTCATTAACGAATGACACATTTAATGCACGTGTTAAAAATATATATAGGTACATTTTCCTTAAAAATATGATGTGTTTTCTTATCTTCTAAAGTGTTTTTGCAGTTATTACATGAGAAATAAGGTGCCCATATTTTATCTTGACTTCGTACGGGTAAGTTAAAATAAGCTTCATAAGCTTCACAAAGTTTTATATTTGATGTCAAACAAAATTTTTTGGCTCTCACTTTAATAAATTCGCCGCAAATATATCAAAAAGAGTCCACGTCATTTTTACACTTTTCGGAAGACATTTTTAGGCCTCGCGACATATAAAATACGTTATTCTTTTGCAAAGCTTCCTCTCTTGCATCTTAAATGCAACGGCTCCTCAAAAAATCTGCCAAAACACCGTATATTTATTTTTCATTATATAAAGGTACAAAAGCAAACTTTATTTATTATTTGTGGAGTTTCTGCTTAATTTTCGATGTATACAAACAGAAAATATTTACTAAATAATAGACTCAAAAAAAATTTATTTTTGTTGACCTGTGATCGAGTTAAAATTCGTATTAAAATGTTGCTAATCCTTTCGCGTAAAGTCTCTACATAGGTCGATCGATAGATATAATAAAATTAAAATCTGATCCATAAAGCGAGTAAAAATATTTATCTCCAATTAAATTCTCGCCTATAGATGGTAAACTATAACATCGATAAAACAATAATTTCAAATAGATTTAAATGGTATATCAGGCGAAGGTATTAAATTTTCTACAATTTAGTTCTGTAGTTTATTTTACTAATTAAAAGGTTTTCGTTTTGTTTTCGTTTGAGAACCACACATGCGTTTTCAGGCAATGCCCTGCATCTTTACTGAGAGAAGGTTATTTTAAAAAGTATGGTATGACAGAAGGGGGAGGGGCATGATAATACCGGCAGCGTTTTCTGTAGCTAATACTCCACGCGGATTAGATTTGATCGGCTCTTACGATATACTAACCAATTAGAAATGATTCCTTGTTCTAAAACGCGAAAACATAGAACAAAAACGTACGCGAAACGAAATAACCAGATGCGACAAAGCTGCGTTATTATTTTTGTCAGTAATACTGTATCGTAATCTCTTCCCATTTTAAATATAACTTAGATTGAACAAATTAATTAAGCACGTATGCATAAGAGGATTTTTATAGATATCAATGATTATACCAGATTCAGAAGGAATCTTACAAATAAAAGATTTAGAAAATATCATTTTTTAATAAGTTTTGTTATTACCTATACGGAATGTAGCCTTGAACGTTACATAAAACAATGGTAAGAAGCTGTCTTCACACTATGCAATATTTATTTCGTGAAATTATGGAAGTATCGCGTTGATTTAAAAAAAATATTAAGTTGTAATTTTTAAAGAATAATTTGATATCCGTTTTATTATGTCCTTTCAAGTTCATTATAATCGATAATTATACATAGGTTTCTGGACCATACGATAAATTAATCGTCTATTGAATTTATTTTATTTTATTTTGGCCACAATTCATTTGATTTACTAACAGGCCACGCGGCAGTGATGGCCTTAACATTGCGTAAAGCATAATTTGTTTTCTCGTAAACGTGTGTTCAATATTATAGTCCAACCTTAAGTTTTTAGTTTTATTTCTATCTTACTAATTACAATAACATAATATTTTTTATAAATAATTAATTTAATTAAGAGTAAACGCAATGAATATTCTATAATTAGCACAACAAATAACAGCTGAATGTATTTCGAAAGAACAAAATTCTAATTATTAAGTTATTAGATTATTTTTGTTTTTACATGTTAATATTCAATTTTGTAACACTTCATTAATAAACATTATAATGAACGAATGTTTTGTATGCAGGTCTTATTTTATGGACAGATTGCGACTCCCTTTAATAATAAACGCGACCTCCAGGTTGAGAAAGAATGGTGTTTGACGCAGATTATATTAGTTTATTGACAATCAGTCAACCGCAGCGCTTTAAATGTGTCGTGTCGTTTTTAAATTTACATTCAACGTATTTCGATTTTCTGGAGTATTAGCATTTGTTTTTGTTAATTATTGTTTTGATAACTGTTATAATATTCCAATTTGGAATATTATGACATGCTGATGTGTTTAGATGTATGCGATTGCAATGCTCGTCAGGCGAGTGTAACGTATTCGGCTATTCATCCAAATCGTCCCAGAAAGCCAAATGAACGGACCATCGCAAGGTTGGCTAGTAGAATTCATAGTACTGGCAGGTAATATCCTCGTTTGATAGAGGACGCTCAGTTGATAGAAGACGTCACGTGATTCTCATTCTTTGGAGTAGCGTCAAATCCGATATATACTCAACTGAGTGCCCAGGGAAAAAAATTAGGACAAAGCATTATCGACAGTTTTAATAAAATTAAGAGAAATGCTCAAATGATGAATAATGTTACTAATTCGATTATAAGGAGAGCGCGATTGTGTGTAGAACAAAATGGAAACCGTTTTGAACGTCTCCTTTAAGACTTCTCATAGAAATTAGTGAAATAAATTTATACGAACATTAAATTAATAACATTTTTAGTGAAATAAATGTTACTAAAATGACTTCTCTGTTTAATACTTGAGAAACGTGGAACAAGTTATAGATTGAATGTTTCCGCAGAACTACAATATATGAGTGAGCATATTAATAATATTATTTATTAAGTTTTAAATAGTTATATCATTCATGTTATTTAAGTTACCGAAATACCCGCTACGTATAAATTACGTATTATAATATACAATGTCTCCCGCGGCAGGTTTGCGGTTTATTTATTAAGAATGTGCGCAATTATCGTGTGTACAAAAAATATGCCAAATAATTTTGAATATTATTTTGAATTTTCTGAAAAAAGTTATATATATTAATATATATATATATATATATATATATATATATATATAATTGTGATAGACCTACAACAATATCACACCCCGTTTTGCCACCGAATACAGTCTTATATAAATATAACGGTTGCGCTTTTTTAAGTATCTATTAATGAAAATCGGTAATTTTTTTTAAAACATCTAAATTTAAAAAAAGACTGTTATTGAGAGAAAATACTTATATTTATTTAAATTGTATAACATTTTTATTTACTTGTATACGAACTAAATTCAACACTCATTTTGAAATGCTTTTGACATGCACAGTGAAATGCTTTTGTAGGTTTAAAATTACACGTACATAATTAAGCACAATTAACATATTCACACAGTACGCGCGACCCTCGTTCCCAAGCCAGGGGTTCTAGCAAAAGCTATTAATGTTTCTAAAGCGTTAAAATCGCCCTCCATTTCGCAGCGGTAGGCAGGCACAAGTAGTCCAGCTCTCTATAGCACACCTCGAGCTAATACAATAATAATTACGGAGCCGCTAGTTTAAAAGTAATATGACGTCATGGGCCATATTAGTCGATTTTATCAGCGCCGCGTCAAAGCACGCCAAATTTCCATTAGTCAAAAATATTAACTATTTTTCCGATATTTTCCTTCCCGGGGGGTAATTTTGATGCATTAGTTGATTCGCTCGATTAGAAGGCGGTTTTTTGTACATATGTTCACTATGTTTTTGTTCTGTCTTGAATGAGGAAGGTTAAGGGTTAGATGACTTGATTATCTTCAAATTAATTAGGCTAATGCCGTGATTACGGTTGAAAGTTAGCTTGTTATATTTACAGGTCTATTAATTTTCGCTTAATAATTTAATTACTTTGTTAAAAATATAGTTTAAACGTAATTTTGTTTGTACCGTTATGCTGATATTTTTGTTAATATTTTCTTGCAAACACAATGTAGAACAATCTTGCATCCTCGGGATTTTGGCTTCAGTATTATACTACATTACGACTTAATTAAATGAATTAGCTTGCAATGTATTTATGGAAAATTTTGAATCGTTGAATTGGTGGAGGAAAGATATAACTATCGGGAAAAAAATTACGAAACAAGTCAAATCTTATTCGTCAGAATAACTAAATAAGAAAAATAAATAATAATTTATCCCGGCAGAAGAAATATTTTTTACGAAATTTTTTTATCCATATATGTACACATATACATATAAATAATATATAGTAAACAAACACGTGTGTGTATATATACATATATATATATATATATATATATATATATATATATATATATATATATATATATATATGTATATATATATATATACACACGTGTTTGTTTACTCAAATCATATAATTTTGATTAATAATTTTAATCATTTTGACGTCAGTGAGTGTCAAGTAGTAACGTGTACTTTATAACAATCTCGCAACTATTTATATTTTAAAAATATATTTTTATACTCAAAAAGACGTAAACAAGATCTATTCGGTAAATCATTAAGTTAAACAATTAACAAAATATTTGAATAAAGCATGTATTTTTATTATTTTATTTAATGGCAAATTTTAATTAAAATGGCGACTGGTTGAAATTGGTTGAATTCTTACGGCTAATTGTGTAATGGAATTAATTGATTGATTCTAACTGCTGGGAGGACTAAATGGTAAAACTACTAATGGTGAACTAATGGTGAAGCCCAAAAATGTTAACAGAGAGACAAATAGCTTGATGGACTGACAGTCGTTATAATTTCTTGAATTCATAGTCTTATTACATTATTTGATCGTATTTCCTGTCTCATCACTTTATAAACGCAGCAATCTTATTAATTTATAATAATAATTTAAGAAAAATCAGACTATCCAGATAGTTAACTTATTTATTCTTCAAAAATTTTAATCTAGATCCCTAAATAATTTTTACTGATTTAAACGTGATTCCCAAAAATTATTTATTTTCTTCACGTTTTGTCTTAACATCTAATGAAATCCTCATTAACCAACGAGAGAAAGAGTTGTATTAGTGACATGTTTTTAAACTAAAATTGCCTAATAACATTACCAGATTTTTATGTGAAACAATTTCTCAAGGATTAAAACGGTTATGAAGTGTTTTCACACATTTTGATTAATATTTAATATGAAACTGATTAATATTTATTACTGTATTGATCGGCAATATGAAGCAATCTTTTTTTTCCAACAAAATTTACGTTCATAATGCACTATGTAGCATGAATATTTATCAGAGCGAGTCCATAACTTATGGCATTATCTGAAAATTTTTACGTATTATCTCACGAATTCAACGAAACATAATCGTTCAACTAACTCAAGTCTCTTGGGATTATACTTCGTCTATTTGTATTTCAGCTCTCAACGAACTAATACGCTGTGAGACACATGTTATCATTTACGAAGAATTTACAGTTATAACAAGTAATACGTGTGTGTAGTAATGTATTATTTGAGTGTAATTATTAAAATTATTTTGAGTGTAGACAGTTACATTATGTGTCTTCACTCCCGTTTATCTGTACCAAGCAATTATCCTTGCTAAAAATAATCATAGATGAAAATGGCAAAATCTTGGTTAAAAATAGCTAAAACTGACTTGAAATTAAAAATACGCATGGTCTAAACTTAAATATCTGCATCTATTTCAGGCGTTTATAATTCAATTTTTTTTGTTAATTTTTATATGTTAAAAATATTATTTCAAAATTAATTTATTTTAATTTTGTATTATGGATTTTTGGTAATTGTATCTTAGTTATGAATGATATTCTAAACGTTGACTTGTAGACGTGTGTGTATTCATATAAAAATATCGTTTAATGAGTTTAAAGTACGCAGCATGGCCGAATATTTGAAAGACTGAAAAGACATTGAGGAAATGTTTAATCATCTCGTAGTTAATTCTATTCTGTAAGATAATATATCCATATATAATAATGGATTGAAATAATGAATTACATTTATAATACCTCGGTCTTGAGTGTTTTATGTTCCTGACTATTACTTGAGACGACCAAGTCAAACTTTATTCCATCTGCCCAAAAGGCGCTCGAATATCTTGTGACGTTCACCAGTCTTTCTCACTGGGCTAATACTTACCCGACACATTGCTGGGACCACTTCAGGAATGTGATCATGAAGATGTTTGACAGTTCAAGATTGAACTATTGTTACGTCCATTTAAATTAATATATTTCTTTTGTTATTTTTTGTATTATACTTTTGTCTTTGTCTTTTTATTTTTTGTATTATACTTTTGTCTTTAGACACTGCTATTTATGATACATGGCAAGAGTCCAAAGCGTAAATTTTAAACTAGTGCATGAAGTTTGTACGGAATAAAAAGGTAAATAGATATTTACGCTAATAAAAATGTTAACAAATAGTGCTAGGAGAAACAGTTAAGACGTGAATGTTGTCCAAAACTATCTGACAGTTAACCGAGAGCTATCATAATTTTCACTATAAAGTTAAGGCGTAAATTCCGAAACACATTTCGCCGGTTTTGATTTGATAGTCGTTTAACTTAAATGTGTCATAACATTTTCACAATATCACCACCTTAATTTATTATAGCAATTAATTCAATGTATGCACAAATGAAAGGACACATGAAACAAAATTGGAATTAAAAATATAAAACAAACAATTATTTACCCCTTCCTTGATTATTTTTAGTGTAAACTAAAGAGTTACTAACTGATTTTACTACTTTGTATTGCAACTTTCACCTCGCAGATGCCCGCACTCATCATTATTGTAATTTACTTTTGATTTCACAAGTACACGTAGCCGTGTTTCTTACTAACTATAAACGAAGTCGGTTAAACTATCTATAATGTAATATTCGTGACATTTGGATTAAATGAAACTTATCTCTGAAAATTATTCTCCAAAACAAAATTATTTCAAGTAAAATAATATTTAAAACCTTTGCGCTAATATCACTCGAGAGACGATTTTTGTCCATATTCATAATTTATGATTTATTGACAAATTTTAGCTAGGGCTTAAAACGGCAAAATGAAATGTTTGTGTAATAATCGAAAAAAATCTATGACATCTTCGCAAAGTCAATACGTAATACGTAATACCAATTGAAATGTATAAAATAAGGTGTCAAATAATTTGATGTCTTTGAATTGCTTATACGTTAAATCTCTCACACTAATAATGGAGAATGCAATATTAGAGTTAAATATATACAGACAATTGACTTGCATCTTTTACTATTCTTGTACTATCGCCTATAGAAAAATACGAAGCTATATAGACCCGATGACATGTTGATCTGTATTTAAGAAATTTATAATTGAGATTACAAGTTGTATGCAGTTTCGTTTCCATTACAATTTCGTGATCTACAATTTCGTGATCTTTAAACATTAAATATTAGTCATAATGATTGAGTGAATATTCTTTTGATATTATATATAAGTATTATAGGTTTCCTATTTGGTCTTACATAAAAATTACAATTACAGATTTCGTATTTTTATGTTAGGAATTACGTAAAATAAAAAAATGTAAATTTATCTCAGTCACTAAAGAATACATTCCACAGTTTTTAAATAGTACACAATAATTAAAAATATGGCCAATCCATAAACATTTTTTATTATGGGGAGTAATTATTATATTAAAATGGGCCAATCCAGATTATTTTGATGGAGGCTCTCAAAGAGGTGGTGAAAGTAAAATTGTGCACTTCTGTCCATATGGAAAATAATGCGTGCCTAGAATTTATGGGATGTAGCATATAGAAATTATTTTATATTTAATACACACGCTATGTGGAGCGAATATAAACACAGTCCTAGCTAGAGCCTACACAAAAAATATAACATTTTATACACAAAATTTAAATATTTAATAAAATGGAATAAATAATCAGATGTCGAGTAAAAAAGAGAGATAGAGAGCGAGAGAGAAGAGAGAGAAAGAGAGAGTAGTGGTAATTATGAAAAACCCTAACTTGTGATATACACAGGTGAAAGAAAACGATATGCCTATGTGAATTCTCCTGTCAGGTGGGCCCGGTATTCTAGATATTAGTTTTATTTCATACTGCAAGAACGAAACTACTTTCTTACCGACCCAATATTATACAACGTTATAAAATTCTTCTTCAGAACACTAATATCTCAAAATAAATAAAAACAAAAGATTATAAAAAAATGTCAAACTCGAGTAAAATTCGCACTACAAGGATTCTGTACACATTTAGGCACAAATAAACATTTAAAGGTACATGTATTAATAATTAAACTATTTACAAATATTAATTATTCACAACCTAAAATTACTAGCTACTATATCTTTCACGGGCGTAAAAACAAACTAATTATAAAAAAAATATTTCCACAAAGAATTAGAAATAATTAATTTTCGGAGTTTTCTCTAAATGTTTACTACAAGACCCCTGATTATCCCGACTCTAAAGATTGTTTTTACCAATAAATTTAATAATCCATTCCCCATAAAAGATGGCGGATATCCTTGTAATACATAAAGAAAAGACAGTATTCAATTTAGTCTTGTTACACTTATTGACACAGTGGAAGTGAGAAAAAATACCTAAATATTTTTATTTAACTATTACTCCCACTTTTGTATTGTAGATAATTTGAAATATATCAAAAATAAATATGGTAAAAAAAGTAAATTAAACGTTATTTGCCTGTAAATGTTATTTTGTCACTTTGTTTTAGATGAGTAAAAAATCACGACCTTAATATTTAAGTTTATTTATCTAGATTTCGTATGTGCGATATTGTCAAATTGAAAAAGTAAGCCTAATTTATCATTACGCAGTTGCAAATTGAAAAAGTAAGCCTAATTTATCATTACGCATTAAGCAATTACAATTGCTTACTGTATAACTGTATGAAAGTATGTATACTCGTATGTAACTGTACGGAAATATAGACATACATAATTTTTTTAAACGTGTTTATAAATCATTATATGTCAGTACAAACTTATTCGATAAGTGTGGAGATATCACCTTCATCAAAATGAATTCTAATTTCAATAATTAAAATAAGAGATATACGTACACTGGCCACTTTATTACAATTCAATTTAAAGTTGTAACTCATGTACATTTTTAAGTTTACTCAGCATATTTAGAGATGTAGTGGTTTGTATTGATTTCACCAACAAAAATAGATAGAATAATGCGCTCTTGATAGTTTGAAACTATCATAAATATAAAATGGACTCAAAATGTTCCAATTTCCAAATTTCAATTATAATATTGCAGCAATTACAAGTATCAGGCGGCACACTTTCAATTATAGACGAGCCAATAATTACTAAGAGGACTGATCAGATTTCGCGAGACAAAACGAAAGTGAAATGTTAGAAAAAATCAGTTTACAAAATTATACAAAAAAATACACAAGCTCTTACAAGAAAAACAATTATCGAGATAGACGAGTTCGAACAGTGATGTCAAAGATTAAATAGGATACTTAAAATAATTTAAAGTAATTAAGTAATCAATCAGTTTTCAAACCGCCATATTTATTTTATATTTAAAAACTATTACTTAAAACCAATATCATTAATAATACGATCGAACCCGAGCGTGGAACCAAGAACTCAATCAATTACTGGCGTACAAATTACTTCTCCCTCAGTTCAATCAAACACTTAGATTTATAACCATCATTAATTATTTTCTAGATAACCGGATTCGATGATCAAACCTGCGGGTACCTGAGCCGAAGGTGCGGGCTTGCGACAAAATTTATTGAATTTTGTTCCCTAAAGCCATTTGTTAAAGTAACACATTTTATTTCAATACTGCTGCGGAGAAGTGGAACATTAAAACAGACGAGGGCGCTTCAAATGTGAACCAGTACTTAGTTTACTTTCTCACTTTATTCATTCTGTTTACGGAGGCATGCGACGTATTCCAAATTTATAGTCAGTAACGGCCTGACTAATTTTATTATCATTCACTTCAGATACATTTAAATGATTTCCTTTAAATTGTTTGTATCTTTATCTAGTTAAATATTATTTGTTTCATTTTCTAAGGTGTTTTAAGATATGTAGAGTTCCCTAATATTGTAGGTATATATATATATATATATATATATATATATATATATATATATATATATATATATATATATATATATATACCATGTCCGGGAATAGATATAGGACAAAGAAAGACGCTATTCGTTGGGTATATAGGAATAAATTGTACTTGAAATAAAAAAGTCTTTTTAACACACCTAATACTTGCCCGGAGGGCGGTGTTTACCCGTTGTGCGGTGTTGTGTTAGAAACCAAATAAAAATCTCTTAATTGTCACTGTCTTGTTTAATATAAATACAGCATCACCAAAACATTTCATATAAACGTCTTAATGCCTTTCTATTGTTTTTAATTTTTTTTTCGGTTTCTCTATGACTTTTTCTCAATTCTTCCAAACTACTATTTTTTTGAGTACATTGACTTATTGTTAAATCCCAACAGGGAATACATTTAAGTCGTAAACGGAGGCCAAGCTATGGATCCGCCAAGACCTATCCATTTCCCGGGGAATCTTTCGTTTACTGACAAACGTTTACGTTCAATGTGTAGTGATAGGATGTTCCATCGTTTTGGAATATCATATCTCTGTACGTCTGAAAATATACATTGCCTGGAAACTCGGCCATGTTGTCTCTTAATAACTTTCTGTAAGATCAAAGATCTGAGATTCTAAAGGCGTCGTTTGGTAGTCGAAACCATAAATTGACACTATAATGTTTTTGGAAATTAGAAGTTGGGTCTATAATACTAAATTAAAAAAGATTTATTTCCCTCGTTGCTTTTCAACATTTTAAAACAAATTGGTACTCTTTTATCATAAATTTTCAAGTCACAATTATTCAACTCTAGTGATGTGGTATGAGTGATATCCCTTTCCCCTCGAGTATGTGATCTATCTCAGATTTTGTGACTTCATTTCGGTGTTCTACTACTTTAATACCTGTCGAAGGGTCTGTTCCATTACGAATTCTTAAGATCTTACGAATTCTTATATCGCGTAATCATAATAGTAAAGCATTTCTGCATACTTTTTGGTAAAAATCTATGACAACTTACTAACTCTGGGAAAAAGTAAACATATCCTAACGTTAAACAGTTCAATAATACGTTGATCATACAAAGATGTTCAGGTTATGTAATATCACTAATCCAAGTAGCTCTTATACACTTCAAAATCCTGGAAAAAAAACGAAAAATCGTTAAATGAAGCAAACCATAAAGCAAACATAGCGTAACCGTAAGCGCAAGAGTAAGTAGAAGAGTGAATATCTAACTCGGTTAGTTTAGCTGGCACAAGTAATAATATTCTAAAATGGAGTTATGATTACGTTATTTTTTTATTAATTTTTATGAATATCGCTCAAAATTGAATATATTTTTCATCGGTATGTACTTCTTAAATTAATCATTAACATTGTAATTTTTCACTTATTATATTTTGGGTCCATTTTTAGGGTTACTCCGCAATGTCAAATACCTTATGGAATGAACGGTGATGAAGAATGTTTTTTAAGTTTTCAAAAAAGGAATTTGACACACAAACATACATTCCATCTATTTCACCCTTTTAGTTGCCTGTATATTTTACCACGTTTTCGCTATTTTTATACTTAATTCCACCTATAAATAATACATAGCCACATCGTATATAAAGTACAGCAACTTTTGGCAGATAAGTACATAAAGTTATGCCTAGATAGATATATGGACATCATATCTCAAACGTTTCAGCATCCACATTTTGACGTGGTCCAGTCCGTAATTTGAAATCTAAATTTAACAATAGCTGCCCGACGTTATTAAGATAAAGCGCTACTTAAATACGTTATCGGATCTACGTTATTCCACAGCGAAGCAGCTTACTGGGGCCGTTTCAAAACCGCAGTCAGGCCTCTTAATCCCCAAGCGACGTAATAATAAATATAAATATATTCTCAGTTAACTGGGCCATAAACAAGATCTATCTTTATTGAATGATGTAACTATTACAATATAAATGGAATGAATTTATGTATTTAAATACAATTTATTTACTCAATAATTCTGCTTGCGCGCAGGCAGAAGCTGTGAACGAGTGACAAGACTAGTGATGAGATAATGAATGCCATAAAAATAATATAGAAAATCATTCATAAAAGCAAAACTATGTGATTTAAGTGAACAGGGAATCACACTAACATCACACGATTAACGTCATGGATGGATGGAAAATAAATCTACTTGATAAGAGATACGAATGCAGTTCTAAGAAAATAACTTAGAGGCGATGTTGGCAATATCAAACGTTTAAAAAGACTACATCAATAAAAGGAAAAGGAATTTTTCGTCTACAATTTATTGTTTTCCCGTGATCCACAATGTGTAGTTCACATGTTACATATAACATTTGGCGCAATATTACCTTTCATACAAATATACTTTTTTTTATATTCAGTTCAGATCTTCAAAGTTATTTAAATAATTATTTAGAATACTTTATGGCCCATGTTTCCTTGTAAAGTTGGGAATTTAACTTGTGTCGCGTCTTTTTTCCTCCTTTTGACCTAATTTTACTATATATTTGACATGTTTTTTATTTCTTCCAACTTAAAATTATATGCCGTAACTAATAACATAGCGGTAACTATTAAATTATAATTAATTATAAATAACTACTTATTTCTTTTTTTTCACATACAAATTGAAACAAGATAATTTCATCGAAACTTTGATTTGTATATTTGTCACTTTCAAACGCCCCTTCGTACGTAATAAAAATGTTACAATTGGGACAGAAATTCTGATGAACAATTAAAAAACAAACCTTAGGGATGTGACCCAGTTGATTGTGTAATTACAAATACATACAGACTTCTACACTTATAGTAGGTAAAATTGTTTGCGGAATGGTGGTAAAGCCGGTCAAAACCACGGGGAAAAGCTTTCGAATAATTAATTGATTGTAAGTAAATAAAATTAAAGCCAAATTTAGCCATTATTATGATCTACAAATAACTGCACCATATATTAAACCATATTCAAATAGAAATGAACTGTCACAAGGCTATGGAATGCCGAGCCGATGTGTAATGAAAGGCACTTAATTTATATATGCGGAAGACAAGTAGTATTACAGAATTATGCCTAAGATAAAGATGAAATTTATTGGTATAATATACTTGACATTAAAAATAAATTTCTAAGGTGAAGCAAGCTCAAATGTCTTTAACATACACAAATTTAGTTACAATTATAAAAACACTTGATAATGAAGGAACAACATTTCTAAAGCTCAAGAATATGTCTATAGAATAATAATAATTCAACTTCTGCAATTCTACAGTCAAGAATATAGAATGTAAGATAGAAGTTAAAGAATTAGAAGATGATTCTAAGTCAACAGATAATAAAATAGCAGCAATACGGTCTCGCAGTTTACTAACGGAGAGCTAAAAATAACATTCTACAAAGTCTTCGCACAGTCAAGAATATAGGATGTAAAGTAGAAGTCAAAGAATTAGAAGATGATTCTAAGTTAACAATAATAAAATAGCAGCAATACGGTCTTGCGGTTTACTAACGGAATGCTAAAAATAACATTCTAGAAAGTCTTCTCGCACAATTTACCTTCCAACGCCAAGCTAATATTATTGTTATATTTCTTCAAAAGTATGTTCGGCGTTTTGAGCTAGTGTCTAATATTCAATTTAATTCATATAAATTCCACAATGTCATGATAACTAACTCATTTACGGACTTAAGATACGTTTTAATGAAAATTTCATAGAAATAATATCGATTAAATATTTTTCTCTATTTAATTGAATAATTTTAATTTAGGAATATATCTAAAAACCAATTCGATCTCAAAAATTCAATTTTCCATTATAATAATAAATGAAAAATTAAAGCAATGTCTTCATTAGTCACTCTATTTATATGTATAATTGAGGTTTGGTATTGTGGAAAATACAGATTATTCTACGTAATTAAAATAATGCAACGATTAGATATTTACAGCAACGACATACATGCTAATAGATAACATTATAATATAGAATTTTATACTAAATACATACAGTTCAGACATTATTTTATCCCAGTGAAGGAAAACTGAATTCTTTCGCATTAGCTAAGCACATTACTTAGTTAACTTAAAACTATCAGTTTGCCCCGTTTTACTTTTTAAGAAATTAAATATTCTCGGATTATGATCAAAAAGCCACTTTCTATTAAAACAAATTAAATATACGTGAAATAAGTACGTCAAAAATTAAATTTTGATATCACCAATTTAATATACATAAATCAATAATTAAAAATATAACAGTCACCGTTGTATAGTTATTATTTATTTTTTTCATTGAACGCTTCATTAAAAATTGTCGACAAATCTAATTAATGTCCGGAAAATTGCACCAGAGACAACTTTTTTTATTCAAGATTTACTTTCACCTGTATGAGCATACGTTGGCATAGTCTTGCGGAATAAACTAAAAAAGAACGGGTTTTCTTATGTCATTAAAAAGTACAAATTATAACTTGTATAAACATCAAAAAGATAAATTTTTAACTATTCCTAACTGGTCTAAAATTTCTACCCTAATTCGGAGACGATCCCTACAGTCATTTGCAGAAACTATTGTTTGGATTCGTGGTCAATTGTTACACTTGGCAGGTCCAAAATACAGAGAAAATTGTAAACTCAGTCTTGTTTAGCTACTTTAACGAATGAAGTGGTAGCGTATTCACGGTCTACTGGTTACTTGCTAGTTAAAACTTGCCAATAAATTTGGTTGTATACTATAAGATAATGATACTTAAAAATGTATGGAACATCAAATTTTTATTTAATATAGTATTAACTAATATATTACTAGATTCTAAATAACAGAATTCATGTCCAGTTAAACGGGACGTTAGAGAAAGTCACAAACAACACAGCAAAATTGATCGTATTCTGTTTGAACAAAGAGAGTGAGCGTACAAGTTTTGTATAAAACATCACTCCTACTGAATGGAAGTTTTAAAATTTAAAGTCGGAACAAGTAATACTTAAATATGTGTATTCTCATGCATCACACTGTTGACGAAGTTAATAAATGGTTTACGTCTTGAAGTTAAAACACTTAATTATCGCAATAACGTAATACGGGTATATATTTTTGATATGAATTATTTTCATTCCAAATTATCCAAACTAAGTTTACTTTAATATTTATAGATCAAACCATGTAAAATGTTTTTTTATATTTAACGTATTGTCAATATATATATATATATATATGTGTGTGTGTGTGTGTGTGTGTGTGGGTGTGTGTGTGTGTGGGTGCGTGCGTGCGTGTGTGCTTGCGTGCGTGCGTGCGTGCGTGTGTGTGTGTGTGTACATATATATATATATATATATATATATATATATATATATATATATATATATATATATATATATATATATACTATGCTCACGTTAACATCAATTATTAACGTTTCGAGTCCTCTCCATTATAACTGAATTTTCGATTCGGCGACTTTTTTAGCCTTGCCACATTTTGTTTCGCACAACCGACAATAATAATTTATTAGCCAGTCCATTCGACTAACCGATAGGTAACAAAAACAAGCGAAGAAAGCTCCGCACGAAACGCGGTACGCACCGTAATTCGAAATAGAGTTTTCTCATTTATCACACGAGAAAGCTTATAGGGGGAGGGGAGACCTAGCCGTTTTATTTGAAGAACGAAAGGTTGACCCAGATTTAATTTAAAAACACAATATTTCACAGTGATAGATGGATTGGTAACATGCCTCGTGCGCAATCACTGATTGGCGTCGTTCCGTTTAGCCTAATCTGAGATTGTGTTATAAGATTCATTTTTTATATATTTCTTATTAACTTCAATTTTCAACATCGGCGTTGGTTATTGTTATCCTAACTTCGCGATTTTCGAGTTTAAAAGTTTAGTATCATTAATGGCGCGTAAGGAATTTGAAACGGACTTATTTCAAAGCAACCTGTTGTTTATTTTGACTAGTAATTCTGGTGTTTGACACTAAATCGAAATTTAAAATGTATGGCGATTAAACTTGTGAAGTTTTATTTCATTCATATGTATTAATATTTTCAACTAGTTTATTTTCTGTCTAAAGTAAGATCGAATTGGGTATCCTTAAAATAATAGTCATATTGCGAAAAAGGATATTTCAGATAAAGGTAAATAACTATCGAATACAAATAGTGTATTAAAATTAATGCATCATATATATATATATATATATATATATATATATATATATATACATATATATATATATATATATATGTATATATATATATATATATATATAGTTTCTTTAAATGTATTACAACACGTATATCATAGGTTAATTATATAACATTATGAACTAAATATATAAACAAATGATATCAACAATTATATAAGAAATAAAGAAGAAAAATTATTCAAAAAGAAAATAAATAAGGCTATATGCTGAACCTAAATATTTAGACCCTTCCTTATTTGGAAGGAAAAACTTGGAAGAAAACGTTGATAAAAAATTTTGGAAAAAAGGGAAACTTTAATATTTGTTCTGTCGTTATATTGAGACATTCATCGTCCTTATAAAACAAATACATCGTACATTGAATATTAAAAGAACGACTGCAAGGAACATTATTATTAGGGTGTTTCCTTTCTGAGATGTTGAGTTCCAACTGACACGTTGTTTCACATCACCTAAATTAATAATTATATAGCCAACTTCGTAACAAACTCAATATAACAACTCAAAAGAAACTAACTTCATGCCTCTCAAATTAGTTTTTGTTAACAAAGCTTATATTAGCAAAAAACAGGAAGGACGCTCCATTGCCAATAAAATAGTAAATAATTAGTTTTAAATAAAACTATTTATGTACAATTATTTTTAAAAATAATATAAATATTTTTAAAACACTCTTAAAAAATGAGCTAATAGATATAAACCCTTCTGAACTTCAAAATTGCATATTTATCGAAGTACAAAAAAATTTATGCGTATAAAAATTTGTATATTAACACTTGTACGATTTCGTTTTAAATTTAAAACTTTTTAAACATTAAAAACGAACGGAGAAAATATATGTCAATTTTCACCAGTGACTACATGTCAATTTTCATTTATCATAAGTTTATGTCCAACTAAACTCTAAACACGGATGATTCACTTTTTAACTACCTAAGCCATACTACCTAAATAGTTACAAATATTAATTAAGACTGGTTGAGATTCAATTGAAGTATACATACTTTAAAACGTACCTAACTCTAACGACCTCAGAAAAGCAATATCTGTACTAAATAATCTTGGAAAAACAGAAAACTTGTTATTGAACTTTGTCTGTAATTCAACTTATCCATTATTTTGCCAAATTAATTATCTAAGGATACCGCTGAAGAGGAAATAATGCTTAAATATATAATCCACAAACATTTTCATCAATAAGGATTTAAAATATAAAGTTACAGTAAGTCGAGTCCTTTCACACAATCGTAAATAAAACGTGAGAACTTAATGAGAAATTTCTCGTTACAAGTTTAGTTATAAATGAAAGCTTACAAGTTTTTAAAAGCGCATGAATATTAATAAATTCGGCTACAGTTGCCTGCAAACAATGGCTGCTATGATTGTGTTTCTTGAAGAAAAGTTTTTGAAGAAGGTATTTTGTTTTTTTAATTTAACTTTTTATAGATTGTTTAGCTCTTTCGAAAGCTTTTTTTGTGATTTTCATTCGCAAGGTGTTAAATATTTGTCTGGGATGCTATTTTATTTCAGTTTATTTCAAATTGTGTCTCGTCTGTATTTAGTTTATATATATATATATATATAAATATTCAATACTATTTGCGAAAGATAAAATGGAATGCAAAAAACTCCGTGTGTAATAACAACCAAATATTTAATCATAATTAGTATCATAGATTACATTAACTCGCAAATATATTTGTTAACAAATCATAATATACCTTTACATATTCTATATAAATGTTGTCCTGTAATTATATTAATTTATATAACGTCTATAATGTTATGGTAATCTATAAATACCCCTACAAATTTCATTGGACACTTATTCCTATATGTATTTGTTTTAAACTGAAATTTTTAACTATGTTTAAGATTTATTCCTCATGTTTGTGCCATCCCAGGTCCCAGACATACCCTCGTTAAGTAATGATTTTTTTAAAGTTAGTTCATTGTGTAATATTTTGTTCGTAGAATGCATAGTCTTTGTCCGCATTTGGTTCTAATTGCAGATAGTAGCGAATTATGATTCGCGCAAGCTCTTAATCTATATAAATACTTGCTAATACGTGGCATATACATGTTATACATCTTTGTCGCATGCATTCATTCGTTATGCATTTAATTTGTTATAAGAAAAGCCATAGGCGTAAAAAAATAATAATTAAGTAAAAGATACGAATTTCATATAAACTTTACGAACATTGTAAACTTCACATGGTAGTAAAGAAGCCAGTTGACAATTTTACTCAGTAATCTAAACCGTAGTGTAACACGTTATCTCCACTATCACCAAGTCATGGTCGTCATATGTTTTTGTGGTTCTACCTGAATTGATAACAGGGCATTGAGCATTATCATTCTGATAATCTTAGACTCCAGACAGAATTTGAAAAAAATATATCTGTACTTTGAAGCCACTTTCTACCGTACCAATAGGCAACGTTGACAAAATACCATATTCGTCTTAATACAGCATCTCACCACATGAAAATTCAGCTTTTTCGAGACGCGATAAGGAGGGTGGCCAATCTTTTGCTGATGTTAAATCATTAATAATTTCAATGCGATGATTTACTACAGTAAAAACTAAGTTTGGTTCCATTTAATCTAATACTCGTAAGGTTCATTATTTCTCTCATCAATTTTCTGACAAATTACTAACAAATACTATTTATGAACAAAATAATTGCACAATTAATACTTAATTTGATTAGATAGAGAAAACCAAATTAGTGAATAATTAAATCTATATAAAATCATAACAGAGTGAATTTTTTGCATTGAAACTATTTAAAAACAATTGATTGATTTGGCATATAGAATGATAACTGAAGCCAGAGAGCTTTTCTATTAGATTTTTTTCTGTCCGTCTTTATGTTAATTTATATAATGGAAAATTCGTAACAGAAAAAGAAAACAAAAAGTTGTTTTTTCCTAATTACATGCAAACAAAGTCGTAGGCACAGTTAAATATATATATATATATATATATATATATATATATATATATATATATATGTATATATATGTATATAACGTTCTCCATAATTTTATAACTGAGAGTACTCGGTTAAGTCATCATTCAATGCTAATACATAATTCTACACCTTTTAGTTACTTTTCACACGCTTATAACGTGTGTTAATTATCTTTCTTTTTCATAAGTATTCTTCAATGAATTTTCGTCTTCTGTTTATTATAAAAGAGAGAGAGCTGGTAATTTACGAGAAAATGTTTTAATTTGTCAAATATTTAACGGATTATAAGACGACAATATACACTACAAAATGATCGAAACAACTTATTTTAAACCATATATACCAAAACAACTGATTGATAATGCGTGCATACATGCTAGCGTGCTTGTGTGAGTGCGTGCGGGCGGTCGTTCGGGCGGGCGTGCGTGCGTGCGTGCGTGCGTGCGTGCGTGCGAGCGTGTGTGTGTATGTGTATACACCCACACACACACACACACACGTGTGTGTGTGTGTGTGTGTGCGAGCGCGCGCGCGCGCCTTTGTTTGTGTGTAATAACGTGTTATCGGCAAACAAATTAACAAGTAATAATCATTAATTTATATTACCTGCAATAAATGTACGACTGTTTAGAGCTCCTTATCCAAATAGAACCCTAATTTTGTAACAACGTTATCTGTCTATCTGTCTCATTCAAAAAACTAAACTCACATATACTACGCAATTCCTTAATATAAAATTAAAGATAGTATTTGAAATAATTTAAAATTATTTCGAAGGGGCTCGCAAATATGTAGGAGCGCGGCGGATGGAGAAACGTGAGTAAATGTGAAAATAAATTTAATAGACACATTATTTAGCTGCCCTCAAATGTTAAAATCATCTCTTATATGCCTAATTTTGTACAGAACTCTCGTAGTGCGAATTCTACTAATATTTAATGGATTTATTTTACGTACTCGAAAAACATTTCAATTGCATTGATGCCGCGATCGTACTCATGATCTTATGATCCATGGCTTGATAAAACTTATTTTTAAATATTACAACGTTACGGACCGGACGTTAAGTGAATGCCATATTCACTGCGTAATTGAACTCATTTCAAAGAACACAACATGAATCACCAATGACAAATCATGTCCATAATATCGCCTAACGTCTTATGTCTCATTAAAATCAATTTATTACTTTTTTTTTAAATGGAAGATTGCCATTGAATTTTGACAAATGAAACCGGATGAAGATGTAACCAGGTATTCCCCCATATAGGTACGAGGAAGGTATGGAACTACTTATAACAGGTTTGAGAAGATAGAAATCATTACAGATTATGTTATTTGAATGCTTTTCAAATATTTGTTATTTAACACCTTAAATCAGTATAAACCATATCATACTCAAAGTTTATTAGAAGATTAAAATATAAAATAGAAATTCGGAGCATGCTACAGAGCATACTTTTAATTAACATAAAGCATAAAAAATGTTGTCTTGACGTCTTATGAATAGTGTAGGATCTAAGAAGTAGAACTAATTCAAAATATGTTAAGATATCAACATCGCAACATTTCGATTCTTCAAAAGCTTATGTTCTTTACTATCAATATCAATATGTAATGAAATAACCAAATAATAAAACCGAATAATAACCCAATGACAAAGTTATAAGCCTGTACTAATCTAATTATTTTTCAACGTTTACCTCTAGAACCGTAATAAATTTTACACATTGGAAAAAATAGAAAGATTTTTAATACACCTTAAAGATAAAGGTTTTTCCGCCTATTAATTACGTTGTCTTTAACACAGTAAATGGAAATTTTAATTGAGTATAATATATTAACCGATAATAGCAAAGTTCAAAAGACAATATTTTCATGGATAATTGTGGTCACTTTATTGTGATCTAGTGTTTAAACCGCTTTAATAAATTAACATAGAGATGTGTATATAAAGTTGTATTTTCAATCTGTGGGATATATAATTTTAATTATTTAAAGAAAAATTAAATTAAGGCGTGGAGTATTTATGCGAACTCGAACAAAACTAAACATTGTAAATATTTGTTGTGTATTTTCATGATAAACAGAATACAATAATTTTAATTACTTGTCTATTTAGAGAAATTAAAACACCTATATAGGCATTTATTTACTAAGTTTGATAGGTACACAGTGAATCTCAAAATTACCACAAACTTTTAAATTTTTATACATAATCAGTCATTTTCGTCTGATTTTGGATTTTTATTTAATTTAATATAAAAAAAGGATTTTTAAGTTTTCTTTAATATTGCTCGGTGGGAACTTGTTCATAATATATGTCTCTCACAAGACTGCGACACTGAGTTTGCCATAACACAGAAGTTCTTATTATCTGAGGAGACGGAGGTACTTTACGTTTATACTTTACAATCAAAAATACGCCCTTACTGAAAACCAATTTAACGACATTCTAATTTTATGCTCCAAAAGCTTCATAAAGTATTCTTAGTAAAATCTTAGCAAACCTTTTAAATTAATCCAAGTATACACATGAGCGTTAATTATACCACAAGAGTCACCTTTGAACTGTCTAACGTCTTAAACTACGTAAACCCATATTCAAAATAATACCCGCGAAGGAATATGTACGCACATCTAACTGTGACAATGACACCTACGTAAATAAGTATATTGGGAATATATTTCGCAAACATATCACGAATACATACGTAAAACAAATTGTTTTACAAGTCTCTTTCACAAGTCACGCAAATAAATGTGTCCTAGACATTAATTTCCACCACCTACGTAAGTAATAACACGGAACTAAGAGGTTAAAAGAGAAAGCAATTTAAAAATTTAATTAGGGGAATTAAGCCACAAGATTTCTTTGAAAAATGAATATCGCATTACGGAGCTTTTTACGTTATATATAAATATAATATATATATATATATATATATATATATATATATATATATATATATATATATATGTACATATAAACTGTAGCTGTTTACCTTTACTTTATATGAGTCCTTTTTAAGTGGTAAATGTAATCTGTATTTCCATTTCTTCAGGATTAAAGTTTCATAGGGTGAACGACGGAGTAAAATAGATCAGATATCCATTATCGCGCAGGTGTATAATGTCTCATTGTCTTAAATAAGTTGGAGAACGGTTATTCGAAAGAAACATCATTTGGAAGCCAATAAAAAAAAAAGGAATTTTTAATGCAAATATATTATTCGGAGGAAATACACATTTTATGACTTACAAACTTGGCAATATTTCTAAAAAAATTAACAAAAATTTTTGGAAGTTGTACTACTTTAGGCGCGTTATGATTTTAGGAATGCAATAAAAATTAATAGGAAATCAATTAGATGAAGTTGCTCAATAAACATATATTTACATAGTTTATTTCACAGATGAGCGGTCCACCATCTTATTTTTCTGCTGGCTTTCCATTATAGGTAAATCATACGCCAGACCGTTTTTATATCCACGTGTTTATGTTAAATTGAATGCTGAGTATTCATTTAAATTTTGAAATTAATATTATAATTAAATAAAATTTAAATAATTTAATAAATACTCAAATAAAATTATTAATAATATTACATTAAATGATGATGATTGTATAAAAAAACAATTTTTTTACTACTCTGCGAAAATAATAAAGCTGAAGCGCTATAATTTGGAAACAAGTTTGACAGATTATTGGTTTACAATTGAAAGCCACCAGAAAAATAAAATCGTGGATCACTCATTTGTCAAATTAATTTTTAATTTTTATTTAAAAAATTTAATTATTTCATTGAATTTAGATTTCACCAACTGTATTTATAATCACGCTCCAGTCCTTTTATTATTATATTTCCATTAATTATTTGCGTGCTAAATAAAGTTATTCTTGTATTACGCCAAAGAGCGTACATAAGTACACACACAATTTTTTTTCCACTAAGAGAGTTCACTTTTCTCATCATTTATTCATCCTTCTCGACTTTAATACATTACTGGCGGTCTCTATTTTAGTTTGAGAACTTAAATGAAAAGTCACCGTCACAATAATTATTTAATTTAGCAAAATTTAACCTTTCTTTGGTCAACTGATTAAAACTTTGTTATTTTACATCATGGTAATTAATTATTATTATTTTATCCGAATATTTATCCAAATTAATTTTTAAAAAGTAAAACGCATTTCACTTAATGACCCAAAATATTACATCAAAGCATTACCACGCACTTGCTCCAAAATGCCAAAAAATTCATCGAGATAGAAATACCAGCTTATAGATTTAAAAAAAATTACGTCATCCTAGACAAAATTTGCCATGTTTTTAAAATAGAAATTTCTTTTCTATAGTGAAATAAACTACTATACTGAATATGATAATTGAACGGCTAAATAAAAAATCGTTTCATTTATCGAAAATTACGTATCTTATAATGTGGATATGTAAGTGAGTAAAACTGGGAATAAAACTGAATTTTAAAGACTATTTAAGAAAGCGAACTTTTAAAGTAATTTCTGTAAGTAATTCTTACATAGTATCAATTTCAAATAATTTGGGTAGCTCTAATAATACATATCAAATTTATCGTCAGTGTGAGATGAATAATTTGATTTTTAAATTTTTCCCCTCTGTAGTTTAAAAATGTTATTTCTAACAAACAAACGAAAAATTATAAAATAAAATATTCCATGTTGCCATTCAAATCCACAGCCCCGACCCCGAAAAATTCAAAACGATTATTTTTCTGCAGAACGCTAAGGGTTAAATTTTAAAATTTCAATCTAAATTTGTCTTTTACTTACGAAAATTCTCTATGGCCTGATTTTTCCGAGCTTTCAAAATAAATCGCTATTCTTACAATGTCTCCATACATCTCTTCAAAGCACCGAATAATACGAATTTACGACGCGATCGAAGGCGGCAAATATCCGAGAGCAGACAATTGTAGTAGAGCGGCGTCGAGCCTGCTCAGCCTTGACACGTCTCGCGAGTGACAACCGGCGATATGTTACAGATGATGGACATTTACTAAACAATATTCAAATGAAGCTAATGTTATTGCTCAACACGGATCTGAGTCGGGAATGGGCGTATTGCTCGATATGTCGTGCGACTGTTATTTTCTATAAAAGTGGGTGCAAACAGGTTGCTGCTAGTGAAAGAGTGAAAAATTCCTCTCAATATAAACAAGGATTTTTTAGACCTCTGGTGGCTGTCCAAGGAACTATCCGGCGGCTAGTGATCGCGTCGTTTGTGTATCTTCTAAATTATGATAAGGGGTTGCGAAAACTTACGAAGATAAGAAGCCATAACATTAATTTATTAAGGAAACGTGTATTATTTCAACATTCATAATCCCCATCATTAACGATATATTTCGTGGCTGTTGTTATCTGACGTTGCTGTCTGCACAATGAATGTTTACCACTAAAACCATTTGGTATACAATATATTCTCCTTTAAATTATATGTAAATTTCGACGCTCTTCCAGAGATCATTTTAGGCTCATTATTAAAAAAAATGTATTAATATCTATCTTGTTTATTGAAAACATTCTTACTTATATTACAAGATGTAAATGATTCATGCCAAAGAATATCCAATAAATTTGTTGAAGTATAACTACATTTCTAAGAGTAGCTATGCTTATAACAGTCAATAATTACATTCATTTCATCTTATAGTTTAAGTATTCTTAACGCAGACTGCGTTAAGACATTTAATATTTTGATACAAATAAGTAAAACTAAAAAAAAATATCATTTTTACTGACCACGCTAATTTCAAAATAACTTAATTACTTTAGATAGATAGGTACTTAATTAAAATTTAAAATAATAATAGCAAAATTAAGAAAACAGTTAAGAAATAGAATTATGAAGAAAGGGAACTTTTAGTCATTTAGTCTAGCCAATTTTTCATTAAAAAAATATTGTACAATTAAATTAATAACTGGTGTGTTTGAACGAAATTGAGAATTTAAATTTTACTTAAGTTTTTTGCAATATGTGAAACATTGTCTTCAAAATATTTGCGTTAAAATCACATATTTAATAATTATACTCAATAATAGTAATCATTTTACAGCAAAAAATTTAAACATGTAGTACGTACGGAATGCTGATGAAATATTTTTAAGTTTAATGGGTGGAAAATTTAAAGTGCACAGAAGGAATTCTATTGTGACTAGAAATGGGAAGTAGCCATAAGGTTTCGTGTCGAAATGTCGTAGAAAAATCTTTTGTATAAGGAAAAATCTTTTGTATAATCTTTTGTATATGTTCTATGGCCTTATATAGTCTCATGCAGGCTCTATTCGACTTTGTACTGAATAAATTGCTAAATCCGAATAACTTCTGTAAATGACGCGTCCAAAAAGCTAACAAACAAATACTCTGTGCACATGTATACAATTTCACATAATGTCAAACATTTCATTCAAAATTTCCTGTAAAAATATCTAATTTACTTACAAAATCAACTACGGTTAAGGGAATGCGGTTAAAACAGAGTACAAGGGTTAATTTAATTATACCGAGAGCACTCCTCACCTTAACTAAATCAAATTTATGAAAATTGCTATTCATGCGTGCCGTGTCATTCGAATTAATATTTTCATTATTATCTGTGATGCCGTTTGAGGTTTATAAAGCGAGAATATAATAAAAGAGAATTATATACAATGTGAAGTGTTTAAGTCTCATAAAAATTTATGAAATTCATCGGGGATTTTCATGAATTTATTTATAGCCGGTGGGAGTATTGAAAAAGTATATCCACTAATATTTTATTTTAATTCGTATTGAAATTTTAGACATTAAACTATATTTACAAAATATATACGGTATTTTGCTGAGGTAGTATATGGCTTTCAAGATGCTGCTAAGTCATATTATGCATAAATTTATTTGTTTGCTGTATTGACAAATAAATTTGACAAAGCAAGCACCAGCAAGTTTACATTCACAAGTTGAAGCCGTATTGTTAAATGAAGGTATAAATTCTTTAATATCTTTATCACTTCTCTAAATTGTTTTCTTATAACTTGAAGATTACCAATTCCTGTTATCGGGACAACTATGGTAATTGATATTTGCTTGCCCTCATCTGTTCATAACTTGAGCAACTTTCCTGATAGTTATGAGTAATTCAATTACAATTCGTAATGTTCGATATTTCGAAATTAGAATTCGCTTTTAAAAATACATGAAAGGTTTTTAGATAATGTTCATTGAAATACGCCGGAATTTTGCACATTATTTTAAATAAATATTGATAGGTATTTTTAGTATTCTGTATAGATTTGGTGAAAACAAAAAACTTATGTCCCCTTTCCATCGTCTGTCTTTCTGACATGATTTGCTAGGAATTAAACTTTAGTCTAACGCAACTTTACTGACACTTGGATTCCAAAACTATTCTTATAATAAAAAAATTAAAACACTTTAACGTCACAATGAGGTCGCATATGAAAATTGAATCCGGTGCAGAGTTTGAGTAAGATAAAAGCCAAATAAGGTAATTTGTTGATGTGGATTCTTGTACATTAATTTATAAATTTTAATTACAATTTTTTGTTCTAGAGAAATACGTGCCATAATCTTACGCATAAATAATCTTTAGTATATAACTGTGCTAGTACCTACAGTTGAAACAAAGTTGAGTTAGAAGATTTATGAATTAGTAGAAGAGTTATGTATGACAAAAGAAATATCGATATTCCTGATTGTACACGACATTCCTTTCATCGCTATAGGTGGTGAACTTTTAATATATGATAATTTGTCAACTACATATATGATTTGATCAATGTTATATTACATTGGTATATACGAAATTTATAACTGTCATATATCCAAAAATGTTCGATCGGTTGGAATTCGGAATGATTGATCGGTTTCTCTTCTAATTTGTTTTTGTAACATTGATAAATCGCAATATATTCTGCTCATGTTTTACCTGTTACTCTTTATTAATTTTTCCTTTCTCTTTGTTAGTAAACTGTTGTCATAAAAAATCAGTTCATTTATGCACTTTTTTTCCAAATATTAAAACCATGTATATATCTAAATTTAACTTACGTTAACTTTTAATGTACTATTAAAAATACTTATCACACAATTTCGCCACAATTGTTACATAAATAAACTTTTCTTTAATAAAAATAACTTAACTAACCTACACAAGGATTTTATTCCATTAACGATGTAAAAAATAGTAATAAAAAAATTATCTGCCAGTTCATGCATTTATTAAACTTCGCTACCCCCGAAAGCTACGTATCCTGACGGTGGACTTTTTACAAAAAATAGCAATATCTTATAGACAATAACAACGTGATCAATAATGAAATAACACAAGCTACTCGTCATATTTCCTGGGCCACGAATTTCTAGCAATTTCAATTATAATCGCTGCCCAAAAATTTGGTTGTTTTTTGAGACCAAAAACGAATCGACTACACAAGTTTTGAAGTCATTCTAAGTTATCGATAAGTTACTCGGTTAAGTTAATATAATATACCTCTCTATTATCAAGTAAACGTACTTCTCCATAATCAAGTAACATACCTCTCCATAATCAAGTAAACATACCTCCTCATAATCAAATAAATCCAACTCTCCATAATCAAGTAAACATAACTCACCATAATCAATTAAATATAACCCTCCATAATGAAATAAACATACCACTTCGTAATCAAGTATAAGCAGAGGTAGAATTTGAGTAATATGAACTTTGGTTTGAAGGGGAAGAAAATTTTAAAGACGTTTGAGAAAATATATTCTGAAGAAAATCTAACAAATTACGTCATTTACTTTGTAAGACTTTGATCAATAGGCTGAGATCTTTAAAAACAAAAGAAAAAATATCGAATAACTGCCATTGATTTGTTGTTTGGTAGATAAATCATAAATCATATTTTCCGCAGAAGCCTTTATCTATCAATAATAATGGCAGGTAATTTAACTGGATTAATCAAGATTCTGCTAACTGGACCGCTAGTTATTTAGGTTTAAGTCTTCAAAAAAAAAAATTCTTTCAAAATATTAACATAAAATTTGAAATTAATAAAAATTTATTATTAGCTTTAAATATTTACTTGTACAGAAATTAATTTAAACAGAAGCGATATACAAATACAAAAATAGGTGTATGCAAGTTTTTATGAGTTATATTGTTCAGGAATTAATTCACATTTTAATTATATAAGTAAAAATGTGTCAACTGTATGTCGAAACAGGCATAAAATAAGATTCCGTAGTAATGAAATGTGTGTACGAAGACTTTTTTAGATTTTTTGGGAGCTAAAATTAGTAGAGGAAGAAGAGAAAATTCAATAAACTCAAAAATAAAATAAATCATTTTATGTGCACGTGGAAAAAAATTACATTTTTTTTACACTTCGCTACTTATTAATTAAGATTACCATCTAATGTATTTATGTGTAAGGTTTCATGTTCTTAGTTATAGAACTGTAAAAACTGTGACACTGTCACCAACGGACGAACGAACGTGTTGGTGAATAACTCTGCTATGAAACATCAATTACTTACGTCCCCAATGTTTAATTTGGTAACTAAATTTAAATGACTATAAAATAAAGTACAACCTTTTTAATTGAGATTTGTGATTTTATGTTCATTGGATATAAATTGACATGCAATTCACCTATATGTTGTATAGAGTGTATTGTTACTAGGTTGTTTTAAGTGTTATATTGTTATGTTGCTTTAGTTAAGAAAGAAAAGTCAATCAAACAATAATAATTGAATTGAGATAGTAATGATTTGAGATAGCCTCAAATATTACGTCATAACTTAACAGTTCCTAGCGACAGTCCTCTGTAAAGAAATTTCCATTCTTTTTTTTTAAACTACCTATAAAACATAAAACAATAAAAAAAGTTTCCAACTTTCTTCGTTAAACAACGAAAATAATTCTTATTCTGCTTTCACTCTAGTCTTTTCCTAATTTGAAGAAAAACTATCCGGGGAAAACTTTGTAAAAGCTAATTCCTCGTTAGTGGAGAAGTACTAGACACTTGTAGCGTGATCGGTAATTGATAAACCTTGAAATTCGAAAGCATGCTTCGACTTATTTGTTTAACAGCAACGAGAGACACAATCGAGTAACAGTTTTATTAAACCATTTAAGAAAACTACTGATTTCATTTCACTCAAAGCATCTGCCTTTAAATATATTTAAATTTACATTTACGCCTAGCATTAAACTGATTAAAAATTTAGTTGGTTTAATACATATTTAAATACACTTAGAGTAACGTAACCGTATAGGCTTAATGACTCAACAGGGCTTATACCTTATTTTATTGAAGTGGCTTTAGCGGCAAGCCTGCGGAATATTTTGCATTGAAACAAAACATTTTGAAACGTGCTTTACTTTCGGCTTTAAAAAGTATCGCTCATCGGGGAACCGCGATTTAATTTTGTGAGACCCGACTTAATACTCTTGAGAGATCCAGAAAATTTCCCCTGTTCACAGATGCTATGCTTAATCTGTAAATATGTAAGTTCTGTATTTATTTCAGTCTAATTGCAACGACAGGCTTGACTAGGACTTGGAGCTTAGCATTGTAATATTTTTCCCAGATCTGTTCGCCACGTGCCTAACTGAAATAATAAAACAATACTTTTATACCTATATACCCAATACAATTTAGATACATTTGTATATAAATATTTAATATAATCATCTATATTAAATATTTAAAGTTTAATATATTTCATTTAAAATATATCTTTAAAGGATAAAGAAGCAGAAAAGATCATTAGATCTTTTATTTTCTTAACATCTTTTGATCCGAACCATAGGTGTCGTACCAAGATTATTACATGTAATTCTTTAAATTTCGTTATTTTCTCATTTCAAAAATTGTATTAACCATTGTTACTGTAAAATAAATATATAAAATGAACCGTGCTCTCTTTGAAAGAGTTTCAATTCTCACTCCTTAAATATCGCTTGTCTTATAATAAACAACGGCCATTTTTTAAGACGCCTGTTGCTCTCTTAACACGGACACTTCTTGGTTTATTCTAAATTAAAAGAAGACGATAGAGATTGTTATTTCTTTTAGAATATATTATTTTAGAATAATATAAAATGGTGTGGCCAAAATTTAAAGTTACTATATCGTACAGGATGTGGCTGCCTTTTCTTACGTTTTTATCTAGATGTACTAAATTTAATGGGATTTCAGTGAATCCGTCGGATTACCTGAAGTTAATAATGCGCGTTTCTAAGCGGATTATCGAGCTTATTAAAAAAACGTGCTTTGCATTTGAACTAGAAGAATCCTCTATCATCTTTATATTCCATCTATTTAATATATAAATTCGGAGAAGCTTCGAACTTAAAATTAAGAATTGCTAATTTACTAAATAGGTCATTCCGGATGAAATTATATATAATTGAACATGGATATAATAAGCTTAAAAAATATAATAAGTGTACTTTGATGAAAGTGACAACTTATCACCTGAAGAAAGATCTAGACGCCTGTATCTTATGGTAAATTAAATCTAAAACTTAAAAAGTATACAACAATCAATAATATTTCATTTAAAATATTACGCTTGAATGAAATCAGCTTAATAAAACACCTCCATCGAAACCAACAATTTGTTTTATCCCTTAATATGTTCAGGGAAAGATAAATTTGTGGTATAACTTGATTCACTTTCCATCGGTCTAGTGTTATACACATATATGTATACGATTGCATTAATTAATCTAAATGTAGCCTTATAGTACAAATTGAACAGAAAAATAGTCTCATAGCACGACCAGTTAAAGTATGTCAGATTATATATATCACGCAAATATAAGTTATTTAAATTAGTAATTAAATATTTTAATGCAAATAACTGTAATTTTAAATTGGTTTTTAGTATCTGAAGTTTTTAATATTTTATTTTATTTTCAAAATGTTATATGGCGGATGTAACACCGGCGTCCGAATGGAAAAGACAATTAGTTTTTCCTCGTCTAAATCGGGAGATGTTTAATTTTTTTAAAAATAGAGATTATATTTATAAGCAAAGTAGGAAATAAGCTTACAATATAAAAAAAATATCTGTCCTGATCTTGTTTCGATTTTGCGACTTTAGTTAGCTCGCGCTTTCCAATACAACTTTTGAAGAATTGTGGTAACAAATTGTTAATGCATTCGTTAATTAATTATTAATTTCACGGCATACCTTCTCAGGAAATGTAAATTAAGAAGGATTTGCCTGATTTTTGGGAATAAAGTATTTCGAATTAAATATCATAGTATGATTCTAGGACGCCTATGAAAAGGACAAGGACAAGAAATTTGGATGGCACAAGCGCTTGTCGGTACTTCTTTTCTTTTGCATTGTCTGTCTGTCACTGTGTGTCTGGCTTCACTAATATTTCAGATAACTTTCCGTTAATATTTCTATACGACATATATTTTTAAATGAGGTTGCTTATATCGGTATGTTATTGAAGACATGTCATTCCCTTTCAAAATTTGAAATAGCGTCTCTATCTACTTTTATAAAGAAATTATACATAAAGTCGCAATTTTATTCGTACTTGGATTTATATGGATAACTACATTAGCCTTTTTAACGTGAATACATAGGCTGTAAAAGATTAACGCTACTCATTTTAGATTTCGTGACGCGAGCAATATTTTAATGACGAAATAAAATGAAAAAATTAACTTCAAGATTTTGAAAAAATTAACATCAATTTTTAGTGATAAACTTCATTAAGATGTTGTTCATGCCATTAAATCTAAAATGATTAGTACTAATATTTTAGAACTTGTTCATGATAATAATATTACCGTTGTAATTAGCACAATAATTACTTATAAACCCAAGTTGAGTTAAAATTACGATTGTAAATAAAAACAAGAAAAATTGGGGCTTTTATATGTATATGTATATTTCTAATTAAATAAAAAATTACTTTAAGTATGACTAAAGAATATTTAAGATAGTTTGAAATGAATTAAATTATAGAAAACTTTGGGGAGATTTATGGCTGTAACTATTTCATTCCTACCTACTATTCATATTCTGTAAATATTTCAAAATAAAGAAAAGGTTTATAAAATGGATGGTAATCAAGAAAAGTAAAATATTGCAGAAAGTATCTCGTTTATCAGTAAATTTATATCGAGCTAATTAAAATAATCAATATCATAAATTATTATAACATATATTCGTATTACGATCGTGTATTTTAGTATATTTTTTAAAATTATCTTATTGGTAAAATACAAACGAAACAACATTTGCCCGGTGCCAAGAGCCAATATTAACATACTGTGATGGTCTTTCTAATTCTTTATCAATATTCTCTCACGATCCAGTCCGTGAATAATTGTGGAGCAAATATTTTATTGTAGCTTAAGACTCCAGCACCCACGAGAATTCCCGTCAAGCTAATGACCGACGATGAGGCTCCTGCGAAACTTATTCAAGTCCTCGTGCGTTTGATGACCCTCGAGGGACTGAAAATCGCTTAGCCATAGATCTAATTGGATCTTACTCCATACTTATCTAAGGGAAGTTGTTATTTTACTCTGAGATGACAAACAAAAAAAAAAGTAAGTGCTTTAGAAAGAAATAATCGTACTTTCACGCTGGCTAAACCTATCAGGTTACGCAAACATTAATAAGGAATCAGCTAGAAAAAGGTAAATATGAAATCCTTCACTTTTAATCATAAAATGTGATACACTACATAATGTGTGATACACTACATAATACTGTAACTTATATTGTTAACTATTTAAAATGAAATGAAAAAATTAAATTGATTTTCATATATAAATGTCAGAGATAATATTTATTTTGCGTAATGCACGAAATGTATTAACATGTAAAAAAGTGTAGCAAAAACAATAAAGATTCAGCTATAATAAGTAAAATGTGAAAATGTTACTCGTGATCATGAAATGCGGTACTCAACATTATGCTAGAACATATGTACTATCGTACTATCCATACAGAACATACGTACTATCATTTATGGAATTAATTATCTAGTAAGAAATGGAAAGTCAAAATTACCTTATTTAAGTAAATTTTAAAGATTTATTTATTTTGCACAATGCACACAATGTTTTTACCAATTTTAACACTTCTTGGTTTGTTAAGGAACTTTTCAGTTCACAAAAGGGTGAAATCAACCGAATTACACAAAAGTATTTTTTTTTGTCGTCCTATCATTACATAAGGATAACTCTTTTTTGTTTATGAAAATATTACTACAATTAAGATCGTTTTATCTTTCGGATAAACGTATAAAGAAAGGTGCACGAACATAAATTAATACCCATCTGGCAAATCCAATATGTCATGGCACAAGATATCTTTTCAAGAGAATATGGCAATGTGAAATGTTTGTAGAAAATGAGAATGTATTCAAAGTTTGTGTTCAACTGTCACTTGTTTTTTACGTTTGGTTTTAATGAAAAGTAAATAAGTAAATAAACGAAGGCAATGATGTCGGTTTCTTCACTTTTAGAAAGTCTCTATGTTATGACATATGTACACGTTCGAAATTGTCACTCAACTTTGGCACGATAGAGCTTTAGTCTCCAAAAAATCGCGTTCAATTCTTATATCCTTGCATCTTTTTAATCTATCTTTCGACCTATATTGAATGATTCGAAGGTTACAATACTCTAAAACACAGACCAATATATAGAGTTTCATTAAAAACGTTTTATTTTTACCAATCGGGATACTACGTAATATAACAACTTACCGTGTTAGTACTGTTCGTGTTTTCTTTAAATTTGCTTGTCTTTTTATTATGATGTTACCTTTACTATGGTTATCCTTTAAACATGAACACGTATATTACGACTACTACTTGATGATGACCCTAGCAAGGAATGAGACAACCGAATAGGTAAACAATTTCTCAATTCGATTTGTACGATTTCGAAATAATAATACGGGATATGCTTGGGATACTGGTGGCTTGTGGAATAAAGTTGAACTGCTATAAAAACGTATAACTAATACTGTTTACAACTATATATGTCCGAGTATAAAAAGTTTAGGTAGTATTTTGAAGGCGGATTACACGGTACAATTTCAATTACAAGTTAATGATGGTCAGCTTCCATACCATTCACCATCAAGGAGTGCAGCATATACACCATAAGATAGTTTAGCTCTGCCGATCCATTAACCAAGAGTCTTGGCGCTGCATTTTTTTTCTAAAATTATTTAAAGGCTAACGAAAGGTGTTTCACTTGTAAGAGTTCATTCAACTCTATATGAACACATCTGTCTTCGTACTAAATAAATCGCCAGATTGGCCAAGGTAAACCAGTATCATGGTCATCTAGATTTTAAGATCTTACTAGGCCAAAATGTTATTTGGGAGAATAAATTAAGAGAATTGCTTATTTTACGCCTCGCGACAATGAGAGATGAAAAGACGCATTTGATCACATAAATGACATCAGTAATCTAGAACGAGTGCAACTTTTTGTGGTTAAGGCAATAAACCACTGGCTGAAAATGAATGGCTTCTGTATTGATTAATTGTTATAAAATAATCAGAGCTAATTTTTTGAAACATCGATATCAATCCCCCGCTATTTGTTTTAACGTAAAAGGACTAGAGGACAATAAAATATAGGTAGAATGGGCATATAAATGTATGTATGGACATACACATTTATGTAATCATGAGTTATTGTTATTTCATTTATGATCCTGATTGTATAGTTCCGTTCGAATAGCTTGTACATAACGGCGCGCAGCGAACGCCACAGTTCGACCGAGTTAAGGCGGCCGAAGTAGATATTGTACGGCATGCTGGTACACAATACAGCGGGGTAGAACAATGAACTTATGGACTTAGAGATCGACGTGAAATTTTAAACAATTTTCTTATATAAACGTATTCTTCTACTAATTTAGTGATTTTTAATCCAATATTTCGCCCAAAAAATGACTTATTTATTTTTTTAATATCATAATCAACACGCGTGAAATTTTTCATACTGAAATAATCAAGCCCATAGCTCAAGGATTTTTAAGGATTCTGAGAAAATTACACACACACATATATATATATATATATATATATATATATATATATATATATATATATATATATATATATATATGTGTGTGTGTGTGTGTGTGTGTGTGTGCAACGTTATATGTATATCAAAGACTTTTAACTTCTAAATTAAATAAAATAGTAAATTCTCATATACGATGCAGTTCCTTAACACAAAACTAAAAATAGTATTTGAAATTACGTATTATGTATACGTAAATTGAGAACGGGGCGGGGCGGAGAAACGTGGGTTACAGTGATTTTTATTTTTTAAACAACTTAATTTTTTATGGATTCCATCCATATGCCAAGCTTCATATTTTAAAAAGTTCCCTTTTTAGGGTTCTTTACTTCAAAAGAAACCTTGTAAGATCACTTATGTATCTGGCCGTCAAAATACGATTAATAATTGCAAATAGATATAATAGAAACATTATTTAGGTAACCTTAAATGTTAAACAATTTTTATATGCCTAATTTTGTACTGAACTCTCGTAGTGCGAATTCTACTCGTATTTAATGGGTTTATTTTACGTATTCGAAAAACATTTTGATTTCGAAATCATTGATGCCGCGATCGTATTCATGACCTATGATCCATGGCTTGATAAAACTTATTTTTAAATACTGTATATATATATATATATATATATATATATATATATATATATATATAAACACTTATTTGTATTACAAAATTATATATTTATTATAAAGTAGACATATCTATAAAGTTAGATCGTGTATATTTTGCAAGCTAGTTAATTCAGCAACTGTGTTTCGCATCGAGTCGGTTTTGCCGAATAAACATAGCTGCGGCAATCGCGTGCCGAGTTCAACGTTTGTGTGCACATACTTGTACTTTCGTAAATCATAGCTACAAGTTTGACCAACTTTATAGTTCAAACGTAATAGTTATGTTAAGATGATGTTGATTTTTCATATTAATTAACAGTGTGCCTGGCCTAGTTGCATGTGGTGACATTAGTACAGATATAACCGTGTTTATGGAAATTGAATCGGTACGAATATTAATTTATTTAGTAAGCTTACGGTAGCGATATAACAACTTGTACATAAATTAGTATTACGATCGTAACTAGATAAAATTGATCATATCTTAACTTTCGCCAGCTATCTCATAACATTCTAACTTTTTGGATGTATTTTACAACACATACATATTGAAGGTAAATATTCAGTTAAGATATCCATTGTTGGTAAATATATGTAAATAAAAAATAAATTGAAATTTGATGCGAAAACTTTCAGTCACTATCACGCGTTAGGTTTGAAGTTTTTTTTCTGTATTAATACGTACCGCTAAGGATTTGAGTAAAGTTGATAAACGTTTTGCATATAGTGTTTCCAATGCTTCAAATCGTATATATAGGAAGCTCTGTAAACCCTCACATCAAAAACTTCCTTAAAAATCTATTATTTTCTGTGTCATGTAAAAAGCAAATGCGTTGCAGCCAGCAAGCTAAAGAACAGGAAGGAACGCGGCTACGATATCGGTCAATCCAGCGATTAACTTTTGTAACGATCACTTTGATGTATGTATCAATTAAAATTATTATTTGCATACAACAGTACCTATTGTTAAATTATATATTTTGAAGTTTACGTTAGGTTATTGGTTTTTTTTCTATTTTACTTGGCTAGTGACATACATAACTACATAGAAGTTAAATAATGGATTCGGTCGACCAAATCATAACGATGTCTAATAGTTTGCCTTCTAAGTAAGACGGTCGACCAGACCGCAAAAAGACGCAATCTGTAGATACTTTTCGATAAGTTAAAATAAAAAGAAAAGAATTTCCAAACAGTTGGTTATATTATTTCAAATTCTGTTAAATAAATAAAAACACTACATGAAAACGTATATTTATTGTATCGATATACGATAATACCACATTTTTGGATCGACACTTTCGGTATTTTCTATTATTTTGTTTACCTAAGGGATATGAATGATTTTGAAAAAAATTGCCTACCTGCGATTTATAATTATTATTAAAAGAAAAACATTACGACTCCTCTCAATGTCACTATTCTATTGTAAAATAAAACCATTAGAGGAAATAGAATCACCGTCTATGTAAAATGAATTCGGTGAATTTTTACACTTATTTTTGGCGTCGCCCCGACTTTACGTTAACGAGACATTTAAACAATGTATTGGATGTATTGTAGTATTTACAAAATTAAGTGTGATAATTGCTTATTTGCATGTGAATCCACACAAAAATATTTTTGGTACCATTTTAACCGGTAGAAATGCTGTAGCACTCATTGCTCAAAAACAGAGAGATTGACTTAACAGTATCTTTTGCGAGTATGTTGTTAGAGCTATTATTCAAACAAGTTCATAGAAATAGTAAAAGGAAACTTTCAATAGAATAAAACTTGTCCGCAATATTAAATGCGAAAGTACTAAAGAATCTTACACATAAATTGAGAAACATTTTTTTCTCATTTACAATAGGAAGGAAAGTGAAGGAATCTTTGATATCCAACGAGTAAGGAACGTATAGAGTGATAACGTGTTGCATAAAAGTGGCACTGTTAAAACTATGCAGAAATTCCAAATTATACCGCGGCTCAAACAGAATGATGTTAGACATTGTAATAATAACATTAGGTACTAATTTGGTTTCTAATATCGAATAAAGTGACAAAATGCCATACCGCGTTTAAAAAAAATTATCAAAATATATCCTATACACACAACAAATCAAATGAAATTATATTTCATGGATAAAAAGGTGTTTGTAACAAGTTTAAATGAATTCAAAATGAAATATCCATTGAAATAATAGACACTATTATATCGTTCCAACTCAATGTAAAGGTAATCATGTACTGTAGTAATAAATATTTTAATGGATTATTACGTAATTTTTATATATTTTACAAACTGTTTTGTCTATTTTTGGTGATGGGAAAAGAATTATTTTTTTAATAAATTTTTTGACAGAATCCAAAATTAAATAAAAAATTGGGTAAATGTAATTGTAAATTTATTATACAATCGAAAATATTTCCAGAAAACTCGGTGCTGAACCAGAATGACACATTCTAGTGAATATGATTTTATTTTATTGACTAAAATTATATTGAAAACGTCACTAAAACGTTTTGAGCAACCAAATTATCACGTATGAAAATTATCTTTAAGAGATATTATCGTTTTTTATAAACTTTAAAGAAACTATTTAAATGAGAAATGACACAAAATAAATATTACGACTGAATTCATAATTTGAAAGATATAACTATAGATATAATATTATGATATTAACTCATTGATCTATCAATGAGTTTACACAAAACATAAATGTTATTTTTTTATTTATTATTTTTGCGTCACTAAATTGATACGCCGCGAGAACGTATCGAAGTTGTCTGCTTTATGATTTCGGAAACTCGCAAGCAACGCGGTGCGGTTTTATTGTACTCGTAGAGATCCAGCCATCACTTTAGCTGCCACTTCATTTTTGACCTTGGATTGGCTGTTTTATTGAACTGAGCAATATCTATCAAAACGAAACCGGGCTATAGCCTAAATTAATTTTTCGTACAATTTACCCTATGCAGCATATGGCTGTCGGCTACTGTCTCAATCGAATTTATGTTTGATAAGTTGGAATTGTAAATTCCACTCATTATTTACATGGTATAGCCGACAGGAGTGTATAAAAATGCGAGTGGTATATAGCGAAACACAAAATTTATTTGATTTAGTTTGTTTAATACGGTTTATATTTTAAAATAAGAAATACATATTTATGTATTGTATTCGACTATCGAGAAAAAAAAGCTGACTAGGAATTAATTGAAAAATTAGGAATAAGTAAAAATCAGTAAGTAACTGATAGGCGTTACTCCGACAAATTAACTAACTTCACACAATTAAGCCAATAGTAATATTTTATTTACATTATAAAAACATTTAATGATTTAGTATGTGCCTACCTGTACATCGTCCATTTTTTAGTAATACGCAATTCCTTATTGTAATTTGATATATATGTATAGTGTGAATAAAAATGTAAATTGTTTCGCAGATTTTTATAACATATATACGGATATATGTATGTGGCAGTATAGAACATAATGTGAGAGAGTGAAAAATATGACAATATACCTATCTGTTACGGCCGCAGTTTTCTAATATTGTCAATCTGTGGGTACGGCGAAAGCAAGATGGCACCCTTTAATGTAACAAGCGGTTGTATATGGCGTTATACAAATTGGTCCGTTTTCAAAATAGTATTTTCATATAAATTATCAGTCTATACATTCCTTACTCGTAGTTGGTATCAGATAATTTTAATAGTCACATTCATACGTTAGTAAAATAAATTAACATACATTATACATCCACCTGAACGAAGCAATAAAAAATTACTAAGTACTACAGGTGATAATATAAGGAATTTTTTGACACGGAAAATTTATGTTCGCCAATTATTGTAATCAATTTAATTTTTATTCAGCATTATTTGTGTTCTTTATATGTCTTATATTTTATTCCCGCCAGTAGAAAACTTTCACATATCGAGACTGATAATAATCAGTCTCGATATTTGAAAGTTTTCTATTCTTGAAGAAGAACACAATAACAACAATAGGCTATATACATCGTTAATATATAACGTTTTTATCGATTTATTTTAGTTGCGTGGACGCTCACTACTGGGGAGGCTCAGTACCAGCGCCAAAATAGCGAGAATCAAATTATTAGTGTAGTGTTAAAACTTCAGTGTACTAGTGTAATAGAGATGGAAACGGTCCTCAATACGGCTGATATATGACATCTCAGGAAGATTAAACCTCACGAATTGAAGGTTTAGAACTAGAGAGGAGGTATATCCTACGGTAAGTGCTTCATCCACATGACAGTAACAAATGTCGCTAGCTGGTCTACTTTAAGCTGCTCATGTTTAAGGTGTTGTTTTATTAGTAAATAAAAATCCCACACTGTGGTACAGTACGACTTGGGTGTCTTTTTAAGGTTTTTCACCTCCTATTAAAACTAATGGGTACTTAAAACTTCACGTATAATTTACTCCATTCAATAATAATAAGATAATTTTAAGTGGGTTTGCATTGAACAATAGCAGTTTACCTCCCACAAATCAAGTCTCAAGTTAAAAGTCCACCTTAAATATATAGTAATAGTCAATCTTAAATTACAGCTTAAAGATAGAAAACGACTTTATAAGACGCAAACCACATACACAAGTTGATGTCTATATTATCAAACAATTCGTTTTGCAACTATATTTAGAGTCAAGCGCAGTTTTAGAAAGTGACGCTGACCACCGTCTCGTCCGCTTATTCGATACAGTCTAATGACAATGCTGAGTGACGTAAGTAGTTTATGTAACATAGAAACATGAAAAAAAAACTTGATGATCGGTCTCAAACCGTCAGATCTTTCACAAACATTGAACTAAAATAAATATTAGGTTGGTAACTAATAAACCCGCCCCCTTTTTTCCAGCGGCACGTTATACGTGGAACGTTATAAAAACTTGTAGAACTTCTCTAGATATGCATATTATTAAAGCATGTAAAGAGCATGGCATTTAATCTTCCTTTCTGCTAGCGACTGAGTTTTGGTTTAAAAAGAAAACACAATTTGTAAATTTCACAAAGAGCATTCAGAGTGATCTTGTTCAAAGAATTCCCTTTAGAGTTAAAAGCGAGCGACTCAACCCGTAATATACTCGTATGTTCGTAACGTTGGATGATATTGTACTCTCGAAGGTGGAAGCAAGCATTGTTTTTAGAGATTTAAAGAAGGAAATTATACTCTCTTCGATAATCGTCAACGGCGATGTTTTACAATACATTTAAAAAAAAAACCTTAATCTCGTTTTATCTCTCTTTCATGCTGCCATCCAGCTTATCATCCTCTCAAATTTTATTTAGTTACTAATTCTTAGATACTTATATAAAATAAATCTAACACATGCATATTACATGCATGTGTTACGCATCACGTTAACTGTTGCAGTGTGAGTTTGCCTGTGTGAACATGCGAAGATACAGTTTGAAATTATATTTTGCGTAATAACGGCGACATCAGTCACATAATCTTTATATTTTAATGATAGTCAAGTAGAGTCGTTGTTACGCTTTTATTTTTGGCTCGATTCTTTCATTTTGGAATCAAAAAATTAAAATACAAGACCTGGGGCAAATTAAAATATCAGTTTTTTATTTAACAACCGGAAATCCCGTATTCAATTATAGTTATGCGATGAATTTACCTTCACGGCGAATTGAAACCATAGATCACATTTCTAATATTTTTTTGGAATATATGAATGATTTTGTGAAGAGTGCGAGCAGCAAATTTATATATGGGGCTTTAATAATGCTGTACTAATCACAGATCCCGTAACTAAACACCCGATCCCGTAACTAACTTTTTAAATTGAGATCAATTACGGGATCTGTTCTTAGTATGACAGATTAGTTTTCTTACGTCTTTACGAGGTTACTTTAGTAGATAAAATAGTTTTAACTCTACGAAATTGTGAATTACCACAATTTGTCTCTGAATGAAACAAATTAATTTTTATTTAATATAATTTTTTATTTAATAAAATTCATTTATTTTTGTAGGCTTATTGCATTTATTGATTAAAGTACGTCAGTTCACAGTCAGTACTGTGATAGATAGGATGGTTTATACTCTTATTTTATTTAATTAATTATGCCTTCTGAAAGTATATTGAATGTATTTTCTACTTTATATTTGCTTAAGACACGGTGGACTTAGAAGTTACATACTGAACAAATTTTGATGAGCTTTTGAATATTGTATAACTAAAGATTGAAAATTAATCAATATTATGTACAATATAATATTCCGAGGTTGGAACAAGGTATATTTATCTATTTTTGCTCGTACCGCGTAAAAAATCATTAGAGTTAGGAAATAAGTTGAGATGTTTCATTTATACAATACGGAGCTATCTTACGTTAAACATAATTCAAAATGCGGTCCAACATAAAACGTTAAATAGGCGCGGAAATAAGCCATTTTTAAGCAAAATATAAATTACGTATTTCAGCAACAAATTACACCCATTTATAATCATTACGATACATAAAAAAATTATATTATCGAATACAAATATACAAATTTTGAAATCATTCTAATTTGTTAAGAAGATGCTCTAAAATATCTATACCATAATCCGAAATAGGTAGATGGATATAATAAAACCATTAGTTTTGACTTGAAGGGAAAGGAATTTTTGTGGCATTCAAGATAGTGCAGTCTGAATACAATTGTGTGACTAATATCATTCGATTTAGAATGCTTAAAAAGAATCGGTTAATCTGATTTACAAATACAATGCATTTTACTGTGGTAGTTCAAATCACTGAGCCGTTAACGGCTGCTTCCGGTAAATTTGTCGTATACACTTTCACTAGAGCGCTTTAGGATTTCATTTATTTTACTGATCTGTGCCACAACGACATTGAGTAGTTCGAAATACATTTTATTTGAAAGTGTTCAAAGAAAACAAATAGATATTCTGCCCACACTTAAGTGACTACGTAACGCCTCAAAATTGAGTTACGTGAATGTACCGGTAATCAATTAAAGAAGTAATATTTTGAACTCGAGGTCAGCACAGGCGTGGTAATTATCGTTATGTAATATATTTTTTGTAAACGCGTTTCTATTGTTTGATATTTATTTTGAAGTTACTTGAAAGAAACTTGGGTGTTATATTTCAAATTTACTTTATTGTGCTCTGAAAATATATGTTCTAAATTCTTAAAAAAATTTTGGTCAAAGTAATTGTCATTATTAGATCAATATTTTGTCAATCGTTTTATGACTAAAAGATGAGTGGACAACAATACGACTGAGTACTATACTATTAATTAACCCGTGTTAATTAAGTAGGTTAGATAAAATTTCAATGAAAATAATTATTTCTCCGCGATGGTCAAAGAAGATATTAGGTACTGTTTTGAATTTAGATGGCAATTTAAAGTTTTACTGCATTTTTGAATAATTATGGGGATTATTTTTAGAACTACGGAAAATTATTTAGCCTTCAATTTGAGCATTGTCTCGACGCAGCACTTTGCGAGATAGAGAGTACACATAAACGCTGAATCACTTTTTCTGTTGCCGCTTGTTATTTTTACTCTAGAATTTAAAAAGTTGAACACTCTCTTGACACAATTATGAATACATTCTCGTACAATACTTATATTAGTATCGACATGTAGTCATGGCAACCCTTTTATAATTGTATCTAATTTTATATGATATTTTCATAATTTACTTAATTGATTAATTTAACTGTAGACTACGAACAAATAGAAAGACAAATGGACGACGGTGTTATATCAGCAATTTACATAGGTAAGGCTTTCAAAGTTTTATTATTTTAAATGTATACATTCATTTTTCAATATATAGGATGATACGTCGGCCAGACTTTTTTTTAAATTTAAAGACTTTCTAAAGTTACGAAAGAGTTAAGTCTTATCTAAATGTCTTCAAGGTATTTCTAATGAGAAATGAAACTTTGGTAGAATTTAAATATTAAACGAAATAATAATTTATTGAACTTACATCGAGGAAAGATAAATAAATGTAAAAATTCTCGTTCCGTTGACTTTTCCATTAAAATTTTAATGGGATAATCAAACAACTCCAGGACACGTCAGGACTGAATTAAAATTGTTGGCAGTTTTCTTAATTTTACCCGTTTATTTGTTACGAACAATTTATTTATTTAAATGAAAATACAATTTAAATATCGACGATAGCAAAAACGTTGTAACGAAAATTTAGTACATTGCTTTTGTTAACAAACTGTGGACTGGACATTTTAACTAAATCAAGCAAGCAGCTATTGCCATATAAACATTTTTTTAATTAACTTGTATTTGTTAGTATTTAAAACCATAGTCATATGTTGCCAATTATTACTGTACTAAAACCACCCTTGACTAATAACTAGAAAAGACGAGATACCTCGTCAACTAGTCCTTGACTGTTAACGAGGTATCATTCGCATTAGGCGTCATTCGTCCGTATTGTGTTAAAATACTTAACTTAGTCAACATAACGTTAAAATGACGTGATTTTACTGGCACAGTGTATTCATTGTGAGTGAAACGACTCGCATCTGATTGGTTTAATTTTTTATTAAATTATTGGGAGTGTTGGAAGTTATATTCGTTCACCATAATGCCTGTATAGCAAATTTCGAAGTGAAAACATCATTTCCCTCTATTTTTAGCCGAAATAATTATATTGGCAGTAATTTATAAAGTGAAAGTTGCTATAATATTTAGGCGGTAATTAATAAAATAAACGTTTATATAAAGTTACTTTTTTATGAATAAATTTATAACTTTGTATAATATAATATAGTTAATCGGAATAATGGTATGAAACAGCGCATACTATGAAACTACTTGGCAGTGACGACGTGAATCCTCACTTTGTCGTTTATCAGCAACTGGTTCACGACTTTGGCAGTAAAAAAACGTATTAATTGTAGTTACTTGTATACATCTTAATTTGAATAAATAACACTTAAATACCACATATTATAGACCCGGCATTTTGGAATATATTATTATGACTAGTGCTTCTAATATTGTCACCCATACAATACATTCAAAGGACTTCTTAAAATAACTTTGTCTCACAGGTTGTTTGTAATCTTGTAATTAATTAAAGAATATTAATAGACTTTGGTACTTTTTGGGCGTGAGGAGAGTGAGAAGGGATTCGGTGTACAGTTCAAGGCGGTGATTACAAATTTGGGCTACATACATCCTATTTTCAAATAAATTAGATTCTAAAGACTTAACTTGTTGATCTAATCATTAAATCACATCACCAACAAAAAATGGATACATAATTCTGACTAGCGTATTCAGTATGTTGACCTAATCGTTATAAAGTAATAGAAGGTCGTCACCATTTTTTCTGTAGTTTATGATTCATTCACCATACACAAACTTGCAAAACGTCTTCAATTTAGTAGTTTCAACAAATACCGATATAATACGTTCTACAAGATTTCCAGTTGATTTTCTTTAAACCGTAAAAACGATAAATCCTTAATTCAAAGATCTAACAGTTATAAGCTTGCGGATTGTTAATTTTCTTCCACCTTTCCAATTAACTATTTCAACTTTTAAATTCCTTCTGTGCTAAAGAGGAACCTATATTCTGACCAAATTGCAAGTCTGTACGTTTTTTTTCTGTAACATTTCAAGTTATTAAACTGGTACAAGTAAACCGATGAACAGCACTGTCCCATTAGACAAACAAACCGATTAAAAAAGGTAAACCAAAAATTAATTCACATTCGATTTAGAACGCGATTTTTCAATTTCAAGTACCGATGCACTCAAATGTCAATATTGGGCTGTTATAAACTTTCATTTCACGTCATTCTAGTTCAGAAATAGTAATTTGAGATAAATTTTATCTAAACCAATCAGATATATAGAGACAGAACGATCACTGCATAAATAATTTTCAGAGCATAATTACTTCCCAAAGCTTGCTATTCAAACATGCGAAAGGATTGTTATCTGGCATACATTGAATAACAATCACCTTTTGTAATCTCAACGCGTCAAATGTGCATTAAGCTAACGACGCCACGTTGACTTCGGATAAAGTTAAAGAATAGCGTACCGTAGTTGATGAAAAAAAAACAGTAATTATGATGTTGAAGAATTTTTGTATTTTTTGTCATGCATATTACGTATAAGACGAATTAAATTTCAGTTAAAGACAAAGTTATAGACATTTATTGGATAATAACATCTATTCTTCAGGCTTATAATCTGTTTCCGAATCTTTTTTTATCTTCCCAAAAGTTCTCCTCGAAGAGTTAGTTCAAATTACATTAATATTTTGGTCACCGACTTTAACGACAGTTATTGAAGTATATTGCAAACGTGTAAAGAACTGAAAGAATTGAAAGTAATTATTTTAAGGTCCATTTTGCCAAAAACGTATTTTGTATTATTACATAAATAAAAATAAAGCGTTGTGCAAAAACACATACTTGTATAAAACACGTATTTCCTTTTTATTTCCCTATCTTTTTAAATAAAAGGCGGTGGAGAATTTTCACTGATACGTCATGTTCCTGTGATTAAAATATTGTTACTATGTTACAATTTATTATTTTGAATCAGTCTAAAAAGACAACGTTTGCTGTTACTTAGCTTAAAAATATTAGAAATGCATGCTCTGCAGATATATTAATTCTTGTTCTTCTGAAAGTCATCTACTTTAAGTCACATCAATTTCAAGCTACTTTCTGTATGGTATAATAATCTACTTAATTATAAAAAACATATTACAAATATGATTTTGATAGTTAAGTAATTGCGTTTTTGCTTATACCGAATCTTTGATATTCTACCACAAAACTACTTAATTTTAATATATATATATATATATATATATATATATATATATATATATATATATATATATATAATATACATATATATCTCGTGAACGAGGAATTACTTTTTAACGTAATTCCAAAAATGTTTACATAGCACAGAAATTAACACTTATTTTATCGTAATTCTTCACACAATAGTACCTCATACATGATGTAAGTTCTTTAGAACATTCTCTATTACAATATTCAAGAGACCGAAAACCACGTCTAGAAATATTATAAACCTAAATGTAACTAGATACCCTAAAAATTAAAAGTAGTCAAATACTTATAAACTCTTTCTAAATAATTAACACATTATTAATAAATAATAAAAATGTAACTGATGATTGGCTAGAAGTTTGTCAATGCCAATGTTAGTTCACAAAATAAGATTAACCTAGTAATTTACGTTAAAACTGATCGAATGGACATTATGATTTAAGAACATTTAGCTACAAAAATGATACCTAATAACCAATATATCGTGTATGTCACGTTTATTACGAAAGACAAAATCGCATTCTTATATAAATAAGACATGTTTAATATTTCCCATACAAATTTGTCATAAGAAAATTACAGATTATGGAAGATTCTATGACTGCTAAAAAGTAAAATATTTACATACGTGCTCTTTCAATGGAGAGAAATTTGTACGAGTGCGCTTCATAAAAAGTAAATTTTTTCAAATATTTTTTTAATAAAACTTTTAATTAATAACGCTTTTATATTTTTAATAGTAAGTTCCGTTTTGATTTAATAATAAAATTACTTAAAATAATTTCACTACCGACTAATATCGTCAATGCATATCAAATTTCAAATATTTTGCAAGGTAATTTTCACTTACCTAATTATTTTTCTTAAACTTACTGTACGTGACTGTAACATGTTAAACGTCGTAAAAACATTAAATTAATTTTTTTATGAAGTAAGCTACGTCCGAACTATCCCAAAGACTATTAAACACAGTGTAAATTTTTTTTAATCAAATGAAAACAATAATAAATTATTATTTAGTATACCAGAAAATTTCGATAGAAATGTGATTCCTGGATGATAGATAGCAATAGACTGCTAAACAGAAACATCTAGATTGTAGGAGGTATATTTTTTGAACTACGTATAATACTGAGGTGAATTTGATACAAGGACTGAAAATTTTTTTCAATGGCTATCTTTTAATAAGCACTCTTGCAGTATATTAATAAATGAAGTCCAATAATTGAACAACCAACCATTTAAATAGTTAGGGTTCTATAGATCAAAAAAGATCAATTACACATCCAACCGTCGCGCTATTGGCAAGAAAGTTAAAATTTGGTAATGTATCAATCCTTATTTTTCAAGTATTAAAAACTTAAACATATTTTTGTATTTGAAAGATTTGTTTTTGAGAATTTGGTAACTATTATCTTACATTTATGAAAAAATACTGGGCAATATATTCATGGCGTATATTAGGATATAACACGGGGAAAAAAATATTAACATTTGGAAATATATTTATAGAAAAACTATCTACTTTTAAACGGATTTACTTTCAAAAATAGCTATGTATCTGTCTGTATATAAAGTCTTCATAATGTGAGTTATATGTTTACTTGGTAGGTTATTTTTTGATCTACGAAATTTATAGTTAATTGTAAAGCAAAGTTATTAGCATATAATTTATTTTTTCTAAATAAACAACACGGCAAACGAAATTAGAAATATAATTGTAAAATTTTAATTACAGATTTAAAACATGTTTTATAGGATATGACGGGGCTTTTGTAAAACACAATCTCGGCAACACAATCAGTTAAAAAATAATCCCGATTTTCGGGTCAAATTTCATCGGGTCATCTGATCGTCGATGGAGTTAAGGCGACCTCACCGATACTTCGTAGTACTCACGTTATACAACTCGGTGCCTTTGTATTGTCGAATTTTAATAAACATGTCAAATCTTCTCAGCGAAAATATCAACAATTGGACACGACCGTTTCTCACGAAGAGTATGAAGAAATTTACTACGAACAAATCATTATAAATTTACAGTACCAGTTAAACTGCTGGATCAGATGTAGGCACATAGAGCCCTTATCTTGTCACCTGATAAATTGCCCATATTTATCACATTTATTATTCTAATTAGGAGACAAACAGATTAAGAAATGAACATTTTAACAATGTATTCCATTAAAATATAAAATTTCTAATTTAGAAATTAATGTTGCATAATATTCAATGATAAAATTAAATTGCTTTTCATATTATCAAATGAATCACTCAAAGCAATATTCGTTTAAAGTTATTAATAATAACAAACCGGGCAAATACTCACGTCCTAATTTTTTTTTCAAGAATCCTAATTCCTTACTGATATGTCTTAATCACTTATTTGCACAATGATAAATGATTAATTAATTAGCACTTAACGATATCCCGTGTTTATTTTTTCACTTAACACTGAGATAATTTAAAATAAATATACAATATAATCACTTCCAAATATTTGTTGAACTATTTTCTGTACAATAACAACTAAGGTTAATGGACTAACTTCATGATAATGGAAACTAAAACATAATTAACACGGAACACAGTTTAATCGAAACAAAACTAATGTCACTCTATGAATGGCAAATATATTTCTTGCATATCAACTGAGGTATTTTTTTTTAATTCATTGCTTTTATCATTCACGTTCAAAACATCGGTTCTTGCTATAAACAATAATCACACATTCACCATCTATCAACTAATTCGCTGATTCAGAATACCTAACCACTTTTTCATTTAAGCTTAACCATGTCAAGTTTAATCACACGCGTAAAATCTCGTCAAAAATTCCATCGTTAAAAAAGCAAAGCGAAAGCTCTGTCGAAAACGTCACATATTTAAATTCATACACCCAAATTACACATGTATTAAGATTTTTCTACCGCTAGGAACTTATAGCGCTGCCGACATGACAAAGTTATTAATCCATTATTCGCGATCAGAAGCGAAGACAATTTCCACAGCGAAATTTTACGTTCGTAAAATAATTTACGCAACACGACTGACCGGGAGCGAGGTACTATACATACAACCAACTTCGTCCACGTCGAAGACGACACTGAAGGTTGTGTCAGCGGGGTACCTGCGCACGCTTACTGCAATCGTAAACTCACTCACACCTACAAGGAGTGTACAAATACAGCTAAAGCCGAAATAAAGATGAATTCTGTATAAGTGATGCCGCTTTTGTATGGGGAACGAGACCGGGATCAGAATCCTGTCTGATAAATTTATACAAGGTCGATTATAGGCAAAATTTACATGGTTTGAGTGCCGAGAGAATTTAATGTTTCTATAGGCGGGCATGTTTGAAATATTTTTATAGTAATAACGGAATTATGTGTTTAAAATACAACAGCTACATTTCACTGAAAATTACTTAGATTGTGTACTGTGGATTGTGTTTAGTTATCTTTTACGTCATTGAATAGTAAAATAGTATACGGTGTCCCGAAATTATTCAAATATTAAAACTTTAAAAAAATATATATTTTGAATTCTCACGAAATAAAAGCATCGATCATATTTATTGACCCATTTGGACTAAGTTTGTATATGGATATAATGTTAATATCTACGCAATTATGATATTAGAATATCTTATTCGGAAATAATTCTTTATTCATTTAAATATATGTACAAAAATATGTGTTTATGTATATTATATATATATATATATATATATATATATATATATATATATATATATATATACACATATACATGTATATGTATGTATATAGCAATCACAGTCATTTTACACAGTCGACGTATGCCGAGCTATTTCTCTTCACTATCTTTGATAAATGGACTGGGTAGCTGCTTGAGGAGACGCACTGTCTTATGGTCATGTTTTGTACTGGGTACTCGTGCATCGCTCTATGATGAGGTTAGTAGCAGAATGGTATAAGTGTCGTGTCTGAATGGAACAAAGTGAGTGGATTAAAGCTAAAACCGGACAAATGATCAGTGGTGATTTATAAGCCAGCTCGTATTTCTATTTATCTCGCGTTTCTGTAACTATTGGGTTGTCGCGTTGAAATCAAGGATTGGGTATAAGGTTCAACACACAGTTAGCCTTTCGTGATTAAGTACGTCTGTGCAAACAAGTTTATTCTGTAAATTCTTAATAAGACGGTCATGTTACCATCTATTTATCGTATGAGACATTATTTCGCAATAGGTATGTATGAGACATTATTTCGCAATAGGGATCCGCCCCCACTTCGCACGGGTGCAATATATGTGGTGTAATTGTGGAGCGATTAATAACATTACTGTAATTATTAGAATATACTACAGTATGTCTTTATATACAATGTTTACAGCTGTTTTTGCGGTTTATAGTGTCGCGCTGAAAAGCACGTTTTTATTTTTTTATTTTACTTGCTTGAGAGCTCCGATAAACGCGTGCGATCGCTGCAATACAATGGCATAGGATGACGCACAGCCTGCGACACGTCATTTATAGGCACGCGCCGCAGCCGCCGTCGTCCGTCCACGGTATCGGCATTGCGAATACTGATTTTTGGTAATTTTAAATATGATATCTTCTAAAATATTAATGATAATGATATGCTGTAAAGAGCAAATTTTATCTATATTAAATGCCCAACATAAACAAATTATTTAATTAAAAAGTATTACCAACAAAAAAAAAATCACTCGTGTAAAAATGGACAATGTGGGTTATCCGTAGGATACAGATATAGGCCATAGCGGACATTTTGTGGATATTTTTAAAATACATAATTCCACAATACAACATTTCGATATACCTCGTAAAGTTTAGGCAGCGTTAGCAATGAAAGCTTCCAACATTCTATTTTTTTACGAAACGTTGACCATTCGAAACTGTTTTTGAATATTGAAACATTGACTATTTTAAATTGTTTTTTTTTATATTTTGTGAAAATATAACATGCTTGTATTATACCAATAAACTATACGAAAGAAATTATCTGAATTATAGTGAAAACCTCATCGAAATCCGTTGCCTAGTTTAAAAGAACTAAGCGTACAGATGGACAGACCGACGCGGGAAACGACTTTATTTCATATGCGACTTACATAGCAAGAATATAGAATCCTTGAAAAGGTAAGTATTGTCTTATGATTGAAAGAATTAATTTTTTAAGGTACTTATAGGGAGGACAATATCCTAACTTCATTTTTCTCTTCAACTTCTTTCATCCCTGATGTGATATTTTTCGTTCTCTCGACTTTCAAACGACTTAACATTAATAATTTCATTTTCAAGCGCTTGTGAAGAAAAAATTATTTCCTATACTCATCTTTATTATGATAAGCCAACCTTATTCGTTTCGTTCTATTTTGAGCGGTTCAGATCCACTTTGCACCCACCATTCTCTTTATGTCATCTTCCTACCTAACTCTCTGCCCACCTAACTCTTGGACTCCGAGAGAACTTTGCACCAGGATTTTGACTTTCTAGTTTGGTCGCCAGCCTCTTGCTACTAAGTTACATCACTCTTTTGGCAATGTCAACATCTTTGCTTTGTCTCCAAAGCCACTAATTTATTTTGTAGTCTAGGTGATATTGTGGACGCTCTCATGTTTATAGATATTGGCAACCAGGCTCTTTTATCTATGATATTTACTCGCTTTTTAAGAAATCTTTGAACCAGCCATATTCGCACACTATCAAATATTTTTTGTAATCATTTTTCATTAACAAATAGCGCACTGAACTCTGTCTGAAACTTGTTTACTCTTTGAAGTGGCAAAAGTCTAATTTGGCAGTCAATCTGTTTGTGATACTATAAGATCACATATTTATTTTTGTCCTACACTTAAATTATAATATAAGAGAGCTCGTGAATACGAACTGTGCGCTTTGCTTTCATTCTAAAGCGATATGTGTATATCGAGGCACCTCACTGTGCCGTGGTACGGAGCTTGTAAGTTGTCCTATTTGTAATGATGGAGAATGTATTCAAGTACTAAATTCTCGAATATATTCAAGTATTAAATTCTTGTCGCGTTGTATATCTCGTTATAATTACGAATTGATAATTTGTAATGTATCGATAAATATGTGATAAATAAATTCTAATTTAAAAAGGGCAGAACAGAAAAATAATGATGGGTTCCGTCGCATGTTTATCAATTTGGCACAGCCGATTCAATTCAGAATGATTATAGCTATCAACAGACAAACTGGTACACACTTAAAAATTTCGAATCTTCAAGTAGTTTAAAAGTTATTTTTGGATTGGTCGTGCAGGAAAAAGTTTATCAAAAGTTCTTGAAAAAATTAATAAACGTGATGAGTGCTACTCGCGCTAGACCATTTTTTACTGCAGATGTTTTATAGGTTAATGATTGTATATGATATATAGGATATAACTTTAGGAATTCACTTTTATTACGGAATTATTGAAGGAACCGAAATTCGTTCGTGAATGTTAAAACAATGTATGTGCACTGAATATAAACTTTATAATACTATATAAAATTATAATACTTCATAAAATTATAATACTTTAGAATAATAATATAAAATGATAATACTTTAGAATACTAACTTTGCAAATGGACGTAAAAATTTTGTGGTAGAAGTAATGGGACAATTTAATAATTGATATGTTTACGATAAACAACTAAAAAAGACAATCACGATAAAATTAAAAAAAACTATTTTTAAAAATATTACTATTATTTTAACATGTAATTATATTGACTAGTATATCTGTCAAAATATCGGTTCACTTTTTAACATTTCTCTATTCATTAATTTCAGATTACGTCATTGCGCGATGAAAGTAAGTACTCACGTGAATCGGATAGCAAGAGATTTCACGTGGTGTCGAGTGATCGTGAGTACAGTCGATACTATTCGCGCATTTGGAGCCGCGCTGAATGGATGCGCTCCGAATGGCGCGTCCGTCAGTGACTAGCTTCTTTTTAATTTTTTAAAACGATTGACTCTTCCCTAAATATCCATTTTTAATATTGTGAGGAATTTTTCAGCGAACTTCCTAGAATTGTAAAAAAAAGTAAACAGATAAGAAAAGGTTATTTTTGGTTTTTTATTCAAAGAGAGATTATAGTTTGGTAATTTTTTTAAATTTTCTCCTGAGGAGGAAGCAAAATTAAAAAAGAGATCATAACAGGTCTTGATGTGAACATGTCAATTTTCGTAATGAATTAGTGAGATCAAAAAATCTCAGTCCTTCTTTTTTAAAATTAGCTTTATTTCAATTTAAACAAAAATTAAAATTAATTTATCATGTATTCATTTATTTTTAAGTAATGACGGGATACAATCATCATTATTTGTTATGCCTTACTGTTCACTCTTAACCTTCCCTCCCTAATCTACGTTATCCAATTTCTTTCCTGGAAAAATCTGGCAATTCTGTAAACATTATTTTGACAATATATTATTCTGCCCTCACAATAGAATATTGTAATAAAATATTCTTGAAAATTTACAAGAGTTTCTTTAGAGTATACTTTACCTTACAATTATTTCTTCTAATTTTATAAAACACTACTAAATGCAATAAATCTAAAAGCCTTTTATTCCATTTTTTTTTGCTTACATTTTCCTCATTTGAGCTCATCTTTAATTATTATAAATAAATACATTCTTATGAATTACACTTATTTAATTCTATACATTAACGATAAATAAGAAGTTAAGTGTGGATCAAATATTTTTTTTCTTCAAGTGGGTATATGATTTTTCCTAAATCTAATTGTCAATGATAAGAAAGTAATGTTAAGTAGCACATTGCAGTAGACTGAAAAAGTTAATATTCAATGTAATAAAGAGTCAAGAAGACCGAATATTGAGTACACAGTATACGGATTACATATTTTGGCAGTGTATGTTAACTATTGATGCATCCACCATCATTAAGTTAAAAACCTAATTTAAAGATTCAATAATCACTTACTACAACAGCTTACTTAAAAATTTTAACTTTAGCAAAGTTAAATAGGGAGAAGAGCTAAGTTATAAATCTAAAGCTCATAGAGATTATTTTGATTTATTAGCTGGTCGTTTTTAATGATCTAATATGACGTTAGTAATATATGTTTTATTAATTATTACTCTCAATATCGTATTCTATATATATATATATATATATATATATATATATATATATATATATTGTAGATTGTAAAATTTGTGCAAATTTAAAAATGGATGAAAAAGTATGTGATAAAATTATATCTCCAACAAACTAAATTTTGAACAATAAAGTTTTATTTGTTTCTTTGTTTGTTTTTGAGGATCAAATCCATATATGATATAGAATTTATTTTTAGAAGATGTGAATAATAAACAACATTTAAACAAGTACATTTACGTTACAATAATCTTGGAAGTTACAGACAATAACAAAATCTATAACCCCTTTCCTCTTGAAAAATAAAACCAAAGAAATATGTTTGATTTAAATAAAATAAAACGTTTCAGCTGAATTAGTATTTATTACATATATAATATCATAATAGTTATGTTACAGGATTGGGCCATAGAGTTCTATACTTCAATAATGCACAGAATTACCAAACCGCATGTAATACTGTTAATAATTTAACCGTAAATAACTGTTTTATGTAATAAGCGATTATAACAAAATGCGGTCACAGTCACTTCTTTGGCTAGGTAAAGTCGGTATGTATATATTATATAAAATGTAATAGTAATTCGTTATTGGTTTCCCATGAGTCATGTGTTCTTTGAGTTGATATACTAATTCGACATATTTAGTGGTTCCGTGAATTTTAGTATGATCGTATGAATATAAAATAGTGTGAATAGCTTCACAATACCTTTACATGTCTTCTCGTCTTGTAAAAAAAAAAAAAATTGTGGAAGCAAGTAGTTTACGTTGAGATAAATTTTTAAGCTTTTAAAATATTGTACTGATTAAGATTTTTATTATTTTTAAGCCTTCTTACCTTTTATAATTTTTAAGAAAATATCTTTTATCCAGTTTGTAGATATACATGTTAAATTATATTAATTTTAATATGTTTTTAAGCTTACATTTTTCTTTTTTTCTTTTTTTTATTGTATTTCTTCCACTTGATCTTGTGTCATTGATCTTTTCAAATAACTTTGAGTTAATTTATTTGTTATATATTTGATACACGTTAATTTATTTGTTATATATATGTCAGTCTTATAATTCGCTAAACTTACATCATGTAAACAACATAAAGCTTAACAACATAATTCTTAAGAAAATTAAGATATTGGGTTCGAGAAATTGATGTTGTAATTAAACATAATATTATTGCAAAAATATTGTTTCTGAACACTTGAAATATTTTTAGTGTGTTTGTGGGGTAATATAAACTACTCAGTAATTTGAGGTGCAAAGAACCTTAGAAATGGCGTGCGTTTTTAAAATGGCGCAAAAACAATGAAGATGTTGTCATGAAGTAGGTGCCAGTAGGTTTACAATGTTACCGCGATGTATTATTACCTATTTAGCCACGTTTTCGCTATGTTCACGTTCTACCACAAACGGCGTGATTTTTTGGCGATCGGTTGAGGAGTAGAGGCAAATAAAAAAGAATCAAACAAACTTTGGCATTTACAATTACACGTTTGTTTTGAATTAAATATGGTAACGAATTTATTTTAAAATTACAAGTTGTGAGCCAGGTAATGTTATGCTAATCACATGATAGGAAATACTCCTTAAGTTCTAATTAATCATTACTCATAATCTAATTATTAGTATGCAAGGTGTATTAATTGCGACATATATTTATCTATTTTTTTCGATTTACCAAAGCAACAAGTGACAATATATATGGTGTTTATAAAAGACTGCAACATATCCTGAATATGTGCAAAAAACATTTAAAACCATGGAGGTAAAAATATGAAATAGGGAGGGAATCAAATACATTTTATTAGGAAACCTAACTCATCGCTAAAACGTACGAAGAAGAGAGAAGAAATACAAAGCTGTGTAAAGAAATTCGTAATATCAGCATTTAAACAATGTGAGTAACCAATATAAAAATTTATGTTACTTGTACTTGTCTATTTTTTTTAATTCTACGTATTTTTTTAATACATTATCGTGGCTAATCGTAAAAATAAACCGAAAATTTAGTTAACGTAAATAAATTTTACCTACAGGATCTCATAAACAAAAGCGATTGTGCTCTTTCCAAATTTTAAATGTTTACTTAGGAGTGTGATGAGACTTTTGTATGCGATTTGTTAAAATTATCACTATTTTTCCTAAATATTTGCATTTTGTTTTGTCAAAAAATTGTTCAAAATTTTAAATAGGATTTAATTCTTCATGGCTGCAAATATTCCGTTTCATTTAGTGATGTCACTTCTTAACAGAATATTTGATCGATTTTCATGAATAAAATGGTCACATTTTATTTTTGCAAAAACATGAGAAGTAGGTAAATTAACATAAAATTTAATAGGGGAAAATTTTATTCTTCCATCCAAACTGTTGAAGCGATAAATATATTTAAATATTGTAACTGACGAGTATAACAACTGTGGGTGTTAAATTAGAAGACAAATAGTACATTTTGTTCAATTTTGGACTGTTTAAATATCTTAAAAAGAAACTAATCAGTGTTTGTAACCATTATTGATACAAATATTTAAATGTGTCCCATGCACGTATTCGTCTATTAAATTCCGACATCTGTTAAACCAACGAGTTAAATATATGTATAAATGTGATTTAATGAGATTTAATATTTACTAGCATTTAATCGGGCCATTTTCGACAATATCGATATTATCAATACGTTTAATGTAACATTCTCTTTTTGTCATTTAGCTTTATGAACAATTTTTTTTAGAACTATAATTTTCACATATTTTCAAAGATACCGTTTTGGAAGTTTAAAATTTCTTTAGGAGTCATTAGTTTAATCAATGTTTCCCTCTAGAGCTTTCACAATAAATCGATACGTTTAAATAAATTATACAATATTTTTAAAGGCATTTCTAGAAGCCTTTTCCATATTATTTGGAGTCAATAACTCTAATTAATTCGTGCTTAGAGTAATGTTTAGAAATAAAACAAATTATTTAATATAGGCTAATATTTATGAGAAATGGCGAAGAAGTGCTGGCATCAATTTACAAAACAATGATAAAAATGTTGCATACTTATTCTACTATTGTTTATAAGAAAAATAATCAACGCCGCTCGAAGGATGAAGAAAAGTTGAAAATTCACAAATGTAAAAATATAAAAGCTTTGATAGTACGGTGTAATGAGATGTATTTTGTACATTTTCCATTATATTTTTCCTGTCATAAACTAAAATACCAAAATATCATCTTTGAGATAAATTTCCATTTAAAATTTATTTCTCTGGTAAATATTATAATCAAAATTCTAGCCAAAATGTTATACCGGTATTTTAAGCAAAGTAGTACAATTAACAAAAAACATACTGAAGTTGCGATTTGTTTGCATATACTGATAAAATTGTTGTTTGGAAATTAATGTAATAAACAATTTATATTATCGAAATATTTAGTATAGTCTCTTGTCTACTTTTGTAATTCGAATAGTACGTTAAAAAAATAAATCTATTTTCAATTTAATTACTGTAATATCCCCTATATTTTTATTGAATATAACATTGACATAGGGAAAAAATATTGAAGGCAAATGTCCCTGTTATTTCCCTAAAAATGGCGTTGGGATATTCACGTGCAGCACGACGCACACGCATGGGTAAGTAAGTCAATTATCATTTTATTGAGTTTAAGTAAGTCAATTATCATTTGGACAAATAATAAAACCTTTTCATCTTAATTAGTTATTAGAATATTAAATTTAATCTGCGGAGTTATGTTTTTGCTTTTTGATTCATTGTGTTTGAGACTTTTTTTTCTACTTTATCTCCAAAGTACTTAAATTTAACAGTGTTAAACTATATTTACACTGTGTAATGTACATAAATATATTTTCAATGATTACTTTTGTTTCAGTCCTATCAGAAAATGATATCATCAATGAACTAAATGACTCCGAAATGGACTTCTGAGGTGATGATTCAGATGATGATCTTGTGTACACACAACCCGAACTCTTTTAACAATCTAACCATGAGTCAAATAGCAGTTCTGATGAGAACGAAGATGGATTAGAGGCTTCAGTAGTTTCTCCGGCTATTTCTTGCCGTGCAAGATCTACAATTAAGCGTGGAGGTGGGCGTACAGGCACGCGAAGCAGTGCCAACCTACATTCTCAGTCGCCTACACTTCGCCTGAAGAACACTTTACAGGAGCAGGAAGAGGATAACTAAGCAGCAGAAAATTTTTTTTGGTAGAAGAATTGATCCGATGGTATTAAATTTAATACTTTCGGTATACTTACATACAGACTCAACTAACTGGGAGCGGAATAACTATTACGATCAATACATTGACGACAAAATAGTTTTGGCGATTGTGGAGAGTACAAGTAGAATGCATACTTTGGAGACTGGAAAATCACATGGACTGACTGCGCTTCAGTACCCCTTAAATTGATATGTATTGGTTACACAAATGGAAAATCCCTGCTAACTTTAATTTCGTCTATTAGTAAGATTACTTTGTGTTACCTACATTTGTTAGTTGCTGGACATATTTCTGAATTATTTACTACTATATAGTGATAAAAGTCAATAAACATTTTTTTTTGCATACCAATATTATTATTTACATGCTCAAATAATAATTTTTACATACATAAAATTACGGGTAATACTTATGTATTGAATATATTTGGCGTTAATTTTCTAGAAATTCATTATTAAAAATTAAATGAAACTAGGTGATGTAGTATTATTTCATCTTTCTTTTAGTTCTTTACCGCGACCTAGGTTTCGTTGTATTACATCTTCGAGTGGGCTATTCTAGAATCTTTGATAATAGCCCACCTGAAGATGTTGTAATACAACGAAACCTAGGTCGTGGTAAAGAACTTAATGAAAATAGAAATAATACTACATCACGTAGTTTCATTTAATTGCTAATACTAATGTACTTTACAATGCACAACACACTTAATTTTATATTAATATTCTTTAAGAAGTATATTGAGAAAATCAGAATTATCGGATTTTATATTTTTTTCTCTATTTTTCCTAAATATCTTATATCCTAATATACATACCCTGACAATTTGAAAACTTGATTCCAATAAAAGGTGCTCAGCAGGTAGGAGGATAAAGTATTAAATTACATCATATTTTCTTCATTAGAATTATCGTTGAATTATTTACGAATGAAATATAATACAAAAATTAAATAAAAGTGGACTTACTTATAATAGGAATAAGCGACGTCGTTTGCAAGTTGTAATGCCTTTCCACTAGGCTTTTTGCACTTCTTATGGCATAGAAAATCATTTTCCAACAAAAATTAATATGTTAATATGAAGAGTTTTTTCTCTCTCGATTGACGTTTGTCTCATCTCAATTGACGTTAGAATGTGACCAGATGTGACCGACGTGCGGTCGTGTCAAAAATTTAAAAACCTCTACGCGTTAACTTTGGATGTGTACCCACTTCTTAGATTCTTGCTTCCATGCTTGAGATAAAAAAAAATAAAATAACGAATTAAGAAAAAAGTAACGGATAGAAAGTGATGAATGAAAATATGTCGATAATAACAAAGGAGACAGGATTTAGGAGGGAAAACCAGGAAGGAGAAGATGCGGAATTACGAATGGGAGTTACCGAAAAATATTTAACTTTGAATGCGTGAGTCGATAACACATTCCGAATACCAGAATCCAATTTATGTCACAGTTTGGCAGCAGGTCAATAAAGGGATACTGAAAAAAGGAGATATTCTATTTGGAGATAAGTATAGCAAGGAGATATTCAAATCAAAGTCCGAGGTCATACGTACCTAAGTCTGAAATAATCCGGGCTACAAGAATACTTCATACATTAAAGAGGAAGTAAGGAATGTACAGACTGCGCCGGTAGTGAATCTTTAGTCAATTAAACTACGCCCTGTAATCTGAAACATGTCGTACTTCTTGAGCTCGAAAACTTAGCGAATGCACAAATGTTCAAGTCGTTCTAATTTATTTAAGTAGACCGTAGCAATATCGAAATAGAATTTACCTCCATAGACAAAGGCAGTAAAATGTTGGACACGCATGAATTTTAATTTCTCTTGGAATGAAATTTTGAAGGACCTTATATATAGTACCTAGTTAATTTGAGTTGAATTCTAACTACAATTTCATATAAAAAATTAGAACGTATATTTTAATATCAACATAATAATAAGGGCGATTATCGTTAAATTTTGATCAGAACTGTGGAGAATCACAATTTCGCATTAGCTCTGACTCGTGCGTTTTTTCACTATATTTTTAACCGTTCCTTAACGTGTCAAATTAATAGCTGACAGCGACGAAGTTAAGATTACTTTCAACAGGTTTGCCTACAAAGTACCAATTACAACAAAATGAATCGACGAAAGGCCAAGGCGTCAACATCGATTATGTCCAAAAGTGTAAGTGAAAGGGGGGTCAGGTATGAACAAGGAGGTACCCAATATACTGCCGTCTTTAGACCATAATTTGATAGGGCCATTATTAATGATCATATGTACCTCTGGTAATAATATCATAGGTTATAAGGAGTTTGATTGAAATACACTGACGTGTTGACAAAAGATATTATTATAGTGTTGTAATGGTAATAGCGCTGATAGAATCTATTGACAACACTCTACACGTTTAAGATTGCCATTATAAGACTTGATTCACCCAGTCGGGTTCTTTTGGATCTGATTTCAGTACTATTTCGGTTCAATAAGCCTTTGCCATATTTACACCATTTTATGTATTTCAAATGATGAGTCTAAAATTGTCAACGTTTTAAATCAGATGCTCTTTGCCAGAAAATACATAGGAAGGTAACTAAAAATATTATAAAAATGTATGTGGATGATATTAAAAATGAATAGAATAAAAGTGGGAGTGAATAAAGTATACCCTATCTAAAATATTCTAAATGACAAATTAAACTGTATCGTCATTTAACAGAAGATGAAGAAAAATATGTAATGTATTTTGTATGAGAAATTGTAAGTAATAAAGTAGAGAAAATTAAATTAGATACTACATTTTCCTATTTTCATCAGACAAAATTTAAGTGTATAAGATAAACCAAAATCTTAAAGGTGTTGGTAGTTAGAAGTGTCCGCTTGGCGAACATTAACGTTTTATGACTTAGTAACCAGGTTAAACGAGTGTATGTGTAAAAAAGTGAAGTAAATGGAGAATGTAAACGAAGATTCTGTGGAAAACCCAAAATAATAAAGTTAATGAAAATTTTAAAATTATATAGACAACAGAAAAATACTAAAATTTTTATAGTAGAAAAATCACAATTTGTATATTTACATTTTTCTTTAACGTATTCCCTCGCTGTTTAAAATTTGGTGTTTCAAAGTAATGGTGGTCAACCATTATTTTGTATTATAATTATAAAGCTAGTTGTTAAAAAAATTATCGGAAATATATCTATTACTAAGAATTAAATATTTACTTTATTTTGTAATCTATTTATTGTAAACCAGGATTAATTTTTGAAAATATATTGAACACGTTAAATGCCACATCTGCCAATGCATAATGTGTTTGAGGCAGTGTCTGCCGATCCCAGTATCAAGACAATGCATTTTAATACAAATACTTAAATGTATGGCCTCTGGATATGAACCAGAATTAAATTAGAATAATTTAGTACAAATTGTAAAAAATATAGATTCAAATTAAAGAAAAAATTAACATAATCATCAAACATTACCAAGATCAATTCGCAGGCAACTCGAAAACCTTTAAATTAATGGGCACTTATTTCTTTACTATTTGCATTTCTTTACGTACTTTAATGTATACACTTGATACATATGGCGGACTTATTGCTACGAGAGCAATGTCTCACAGCCAACCAGAACGCCAGTCCGGACCGGGAATCGAACCCGGATCCTTGTGGTGCGCCACGCCGTCAAAGCTTGTGATCAATTCAGTACACGGCGGAGACTAGTATGTATAGATAAAATGTTAAATAAATTTATGTTAAACAATGTCTTCGTTGTTGCGAGAGCATACTATAGACTATAGAGCATCACATAGTGACGAAAAGACAATATATTATACATATAAAGTATAGTAATAATGCCAATACATTAAATTTCCAGCATTATTTTCTGGTGTCAAGTTTGCAGTGGTTTTTGTGTGGGAATTTCGTCTGATGAATATGTTTTCCAATATTATTGCCTGTTATATATTGATTTCGGTATAAATGTTGTTGCGGTTCTCTTTGCGTGTCGGTAAAAACATTTAAATAAATTAATGACATAAAACAAACTACTAACGTATCTAGCTAAATTGACTTCGTGGCTTTTATGAAGGTCACGCATGAATTTTTCAACATTTTGAAAAATGTCTGAGCTTTATCTCGTAATTTTGGCAGTACCAAGTTTTTTTAAAGAATTTTATTATACTGTATATATATATATATATATATATATATATATATATATATATATATATATATATATATAGTCTGTAAATATAAATAGAGTTAGTGGATGATTCATCTCTCGAGGATTATACTTAAAAGCCCGTCTTTGACTATTTTATTAAAACACTATATTCGTATCCTTCTCTATACAATGAATTCAAGATAAATGAAGAAATATTGTAATTTTACAAATTTAATTAAAATAATATTAATTTATTTATCAGGATACTAATTGTTAAGATAGATAGCCGGTTCTGTTTCATAAAATAGTGTGAAAATATATGTTAAGTCAAAACTGATATTACAAAAGTTATAAAAAATGTTTAAAAAATAAGCGAGTTACCAGTCTTTCAATTTAATGGTAGTCTTATTTGCTCTAACTAAACAAAGAAGCGCCACAAAGAAAGAAGCCCCGTTTTACGCGTACGCCCGTTTGCCTGGATTTGTTTTTCTTACATCTGAAAATATGTAAAATCAGATATATTCAAATTATATCTCTGTAAAAGCACCCTAATTATCATTACTTTCCAAACCATGTAAAATATGTCTTTGATATCGCAAACAGATTAGGTCTGCCTGGGCATTATTTTCTTATACATTTAACATTTTAATCATCAATCTACATTTGTTTTTCTTTTTAAAAATACCTTACCTCAATTGACAGCTCTCTTATTGTGATTAATTAGAATTTCTCAAATTATCCTAAAAACTATATCACACTTAATATAATCACACATTTATTTACTAATTATAATTTAAATGTTTTAATTACTATTTCGACTTATTTTAGGATTCCATACTTCAAAAGGGACGAAAAACGGATATATGTCTTTTGTTCGTCCGCTGTCTATCTATTAGAGGCGTTTTATTAGAAATAGTTTAAAATGTACACGTAGAAATCGACATACTGTTAAGCACGTTAATCCGTATTTAAATTTTCTTATTAATTTCGATTTTTTTATATTGTGTATGTTGAGTGTGGCATTTTACGTAACATAGTTCAAAATATATTATTGAAAATATCCACAAAGCCATGCTCCATCTCTCATCTCTTTTGTCACCGAAACTGCTAAATTTGATTATTAATTTAAGGAAAACAATATGTACCCTTAAATGTCTGCGTATCAGTGACTACGGAAATTCGATATGTTTTCATTTTATATAATTGATTGGAAATTGTTTAAATCTGATCTAATTTTAACTATCTAAATTCACATTTCATCTTTAAGAATATGGGACAAAGTTATTATTGAATATTAATATTTAACTTATTGTTGTAAACAAATTTAAATAAATAAATTGCAATATATGTCATCTGTATCATGAATCTATAATGGACTGAGGTTGAGACAAAAGCTTTGATTTAAATATCAAATACTATAGACACTATTACGTACAGCTGTGGCTGAGCTAATTAGGAACAAGAACACTGCCGCCGCGCCCACCATGAGTTAATATAAAAGTTCAAAAAGTTTGGAAATTTCTGGCGTTCGTTTGCGAAAAGATTGCTTTTCCTTAATTTTTGTATAAAATGTCGTGTGAAATTCGTTAAATATCGTTTAAAATAGTAGAAAGGAAAAACCAAAGTTTTCAAAGGACTGTTAAAAAGTATAGAAGTCAAGGAATCAAAGCTAGTTTAGTTTTGACATACAAAAGATTAGAGAGGTCTCAAAGACCTGCATATAAATGTTATAATCAATGTAGGATAATGATTATAATATTTTCAATAATCGAAAGAAATAAAAAAAATGTAAGACAGCCCACCTCCCTTTTCTCCAACGACAGGACAGGCAAAACCGCTTAATATTATTTTTAAGAATAATTGGGTATTTGACTATTTTTTTATATTTCATTAATCATAATTTCAAGGTACAAGCTAATGAAGAGCGAACATTTTTTTTAATAATCTTAAAAATTTACCGAGTTATAAAAGTTTAAATTTAACCTTTAGGGAAGGACGGCAATACTGCATTATATTCTATTAGAGGAAAAGAGACAGGGGTATACCCAACTCTATCCGTATCTTCAAATTTAGAAGCCTTACAACTGGCTTATTTTTCAATCAATTTTTGAATTTTTTTCAAGACTGGTTTTTAATTAACTTATATTTCACAAGATTGTACGAAACATATCAAAATTTAGAATGAGTCAACTACCGTATTGTTTTAATAGATAATGTAGATAAAATTAATAATAAACTCGTTGCAAACTGATGTATTAAGAAAAAAGTGGGGGATATATGTAATAAACGGACATTTTCATTATTATATTTTCACATATCTTGCCAAATTTTTAAAAAAATTAAAAAAATCTTAATCAAGACATTAATGACTTATAAAATTTTCAACACAGGAAATGCTCTGTCAACTTTAGAGGATAATACGAACAACTCTAGCTGCAAAACGATGCTGTATTTTGACCACACTTGAAACATATGAGAAATGTCCGGAGATGTTCGTATTTACTATTATATACGAACCTATATTTATCTACAGTATTTCATAACATAGATAGGCCCCGATTATACGAAATGTGTCTAAATTTATTATTTATGTTTCTGTCATAACTCACACTAAAATATATGCACGTTCGTAAATATATTCATACCTCTCTCTCTTCTACTCACTCTGGACATATCGTACTGTAACATAGTTTAAAGCTATTTCCTTTAAGATATTTGGTCTCACGGTCAGATATGTCGTTTTGTATCTTATAGATTTATATATATATATATATATATATATATATATATATATATATATTTATTTAAAAAATATAGAATTGCTTCTAAACAATTAGAATTTATTTAGCTCCGAGTATACAAATAGTATCTAAATTTATTATCTATGTGTATGTTATTACTCACTCTGGACATATCGTGCTGTAACATAGTTTAAATCCGTTTCCTTTAAGATATTTGTGTCTCTCATAGTCGGGATATGTAATTTTGTTTCCATCTCTTGGTGTCGATATAATTTCATATATATCAAAAATACGCTATTGTTCCTAAATAATGACAATTTACTTAATATTATCGAACTGACAAATCAAATGTTTCACATTTGATTTTATTTAAATTATGAGTAGTACTTTTTCATTTCTGGAGTAGCATGTGGGTACATAGCCGCTCCCAATGTTTGCCTAAGCAAATTACTTGAGCTGACGCTGAGTTGTGTACAGACATTTTTTGTGCGTAGGTCGTGACATGGTATATTAGTATATTTAATATTATTTATACCCTTGGACAAAATCCTTTCACGTTCCTAATACAAATCATGACGTGTGTTGACAAGTTCGATAAAATTCAAATAAAATATTAGCTCCTAGTATTTTAGACTCGATAGAGTGGATCGAACCTAAACGTTATATCCGGGGTAATCTCATCGGGAGTTAAGGTGCATATCTTTGATTAGGTTATGTATGTTGATTCTTGCGATCTAATAAGTCTCCGTAACCTAGTATAGGTTATAGTCCAGTATAGGAAAGTTGGTCACCATTCATACTGTGTCCAAGGAAGGTGTACCAGAAAATAAAACTACTTATGCAGGAAGTGGGCACGAGAACGTGTGAGTTGCTGGTCCTCCCACTGAACGCGTCCCCAGTTGATAGATAGGGGAATGCCTCCCGGATATGGGCGGTACTCGGGAATTGAATATCTAACGCGAACCAAAACCAGGCATGGGTGTGCCTTGAGTCCAGGAAGACGCAGCTTAAGGGATCTCACCCGATACAAAAGACAACGTTGGTCAGTAATTTCTGAGTGGTGACCTGATAAAAGAATTGTCCCACTGTAACTCTTGCATGTCGTAAGAGACGGCTAAAATGGGCACTCAATGTCTGAGTATTGAAGGGCACCCTGCCCCTGGGGATTATATCAGAGGACTGGTCCTCCAGGTTAGGGGTTGGACTGGGGACTGCCAACCCTGCCCTGTAAAGAAAAATCTATAGACAAACGTCACATTCCGTGTCCATATATATAATATCCTATTGTCATATTAACCATGTAATATCCCATTTTCCCATATTCCGTGTTCCAATCAGTCTCCGCCTCCTCTATAAGGCGGAGACAGACTGGCACACGGAATATGCACAATGGGAAACGGTAGCTGGTGTTGGCTGTTGGAACTTGGAATGTTTTATCGTTACAAAGGCATAAGGCCTTACAACTTTCAATTAGAAGAAAAATTCTTGACACAATTGAATAGGTATAGATTAGATATTGTCGCTATACAATAATTTAGATAGTTTGGTAAGAACACTTTGGAAAAACAAAATAATGCGATTTGTTCCAGTTGCCATCCCAACAAATACGTTAAGAGCACTGACTATGTAGTTAACAAGCATATCAAACATTTGATTTCAGACTTTGTAGCTGTTTCTTTAAGGTAAGATCAAAGAGAAAATTTTAAATTAAAAATTTTTCCTTTAGTTTAAAATTACACATCTGTATTATCTGTATTACTCATGTCCCTCTTTTGATGTAAAACTAATTGTTAGGAACATGCACTCAAAGTTGGATAGAGAGATGGAGTTTCGGGCGTATACTGGAAACTTTAGTTTGTATGATATTTTTAATGATAATTATGTTAGACTTGTTGATTTTGCTGCAGAGCATAGTATGATATATGAAATAATGATGATGATATAAATGGAAAGTGGCATAGTTTTGGGTAAAGTTAGTAAACCAAGGAAGAAAAACTTGTATGATGATGAGAGTGTGACTGCCACTCATAAAAAAAATATCGCTTATAATAATATGATTCAAAAGTGTGCTAGGTCTAAGAAATTGTTCCGAAAGTAAAAGAGAGTATTTGAAGAAAATAACCTAAATATATTGAATATCTTAAAGGAGTTAATGAAAGCCGTGCTTTTTATCGTATAATCAATATTTATACAAAAGGCTTCAAACCACGGCTGATCCTTTGTAGAAAGAAGGAAGGTGGAATTCTATATAAATCAAAATTCTACTCCTCTAAATAGATGGGTTAAACATTTTAATAGCTTGCTAAATGTAGAGCATCAGTGCTCTTACAATACAGTAATATACAAGAAGAGGCAGTTGTTATGTCGCCGACGATTGAAGAAATAAATCTAGGTATTAAAAAGCTAAAAGTTCATAAAGCACCTGGACTTGATGTTTTATCTTCTGAGCTACTCTAGTGTGATAGTCATGAGTTGTTTAAAAACAATTATAAATTGGTTCCTAAAGTTTGAAATGGTAAGCAGATTCCTGAGCTTTGGAGCACTAGAGTCATCGGCCCCATTCTCAAAAATATCTGCTCGAATTACCGAGGTACCAGTCTTCTCTGTGCAGCGTACAATATTTTTTCATTTATTCTCTCTGTTGTCATTTATTGACTCTCAAATCGGGAATCTTCAATGTCGCTTCCGAAGAGGCAAATATACAATTGACCATATCTTTGAATTAAGACAAAAAAGAGCTTGGAATTTGGTATGCGTATTCACTATTTGTTTATTGATTTTCGGCAGCTTTTGATACGGTCAATAAAGAAAAAAATATTCGAAGCAATGAAGGAGATGCGTATTCCATCTAAACTTATTCAAGCAAGAATTCAAATTTGGATCAAGTTATCAGCGTTAAGTTTACCCATACTAAATGGAGTTCGGCAGGGTAATTTACTTTCAGGTCTACTTTTTAGTATTGTTTTAGAAATGGTCTTGAAAGGTTCATGTATCAATTTAAAATACCATATCTTTTTAAAGTCCGTTCAAATTTTTGCTTATTCTTATGATGTTGTTGTGATTGCTAGATCTCTTTCGAATTTGGAAGAGGCTTTTCAACTGACTTTGACATGGTTGCAGGGGCTATGAATCCAAATATAAACCAGGGGAAAATAAATTACATGTTTGCCGCAAAAAAATCTCGCCAAATTGCTACCAATATTACTACAGGCACATACACCTTTTTATTCAGTATTGGGTTTTAATTCAGTACTTAGGATCTGAAATTAATTATCAAAATGAAATATATAAATTATATTAAAAACAGAATTGTGGCTGTCAATAGAGTTTTCTATGAACTAAAACACCTTCTTCAGTTACGATTTATTTTTTGGAAAACAAAATTCCTATTATGCAAAGCCCTGATTAGACCGGTTTAGATCTATTGACTAAAACGTAAAAACAGAGAAGAAAAAGAAGACCTAAGATGAGATTGGAAGATGTAGTGGGGAATGATTTTGTGATACAGAAGGTCCGTAACTGGAGATCGATTGTCCCATAGAGGGCTGCATGGAAGTCGCTTAAAAGGAAAGCCTTGGCCCATCCTGCGCTGTCAAGCTACTGATGATGATGAGGACACAAGAACAATTTGTCACAAAAGGTTTTAAATCTTAATTAAAATTAATGGAGAGTATAATATGAAGAGTTTGATGTCTGATAAAGGAAGAAGAGTTTGATGTCTGATAACTAAACGTCTCTTACGTTTAGTTTAATACTAAAAGTCTTTAAAATATTTAGAAAAATATCAACCCAAAAATTTTTTTTCAAATATAATTTGAAAAAAATAAAAATACAATTTAATAACACAATTACATAAAGAATGAATATACGTTTCCAATATTTGTGCACATTCTTTATATGAAAATTTGTCGGGATAATTTGTTTCTACTGTGAAAAAAAGTAAAAAGTGTATGTAATGCAGTTCGATGAAAACTTCGATAATGACATCAGGTTATCACAAATGTTTCGTAACAATTTGTATTCCATGGATATTGGGGTCTTTACAAAAACAGACTTAGAACAATTTCGATTTGCAGAATAATAATTATTCAGACAGTCTAAGTCTTTTAAGATAGTTTGACAATTTGTAATTGATAGTTAAAGAACAACGAGTGAAAATAATATAAACGTCGTAGGTAATGAATGTATAATATTATTTATATCTGCATGGTAAAGCGGAAATGATAGCTAAAATATTTTTTGGAAAATATATATAATGGTTTCAAAATTTCCAATGTTTAAATATAATTATTTTTACACGTCTGCGGATGTGTCTTTTGTTTGTACATACATTCGACTGAGTCATTAACGAAAAATTAATAACATAATAAATGGCATTAACGAAAAATTTCCAGTAATTTAATTTTACTTATCTCGATTAAATTATACATTCTGAATAACGTCAAACTGTAGTCCATCATAATAAATGTCATTAACAATTTTTCTTGTCAATTTACTGTTTTTCATAGTATTCATTTTCCATGTCAACTAGGGTATTTGTAGTTCTTCCGTGCATTCATGTGCCACTGGTTTACAACTTGAAATGAAACTTTACATTCTGAGTAAGCCAAACTGTAGTCCATCATAATAAATGTCATTAACAATTGTTCTTGTCAAGTTATTGTTAAAACGATTCAAGGGATTTTGAGTTTGATATTCTACGACAATTTTTAAATTTTCCTTATACGTTGTTACTTTTTGAAACACTGTTACATAATGACTATGAAGATAAACTTTGTATAGTAAACGTATCCAACATTAAGTGTAAGTAGACGTATCCAACATTTACGCTGCCGACATTTTCGTTTGTTAAAAGAAGAAATAAATTCGATATAATCAGTCTAATCTGGACCAATTCCATCTTGCAAATGTCATTGGTAAATCGACAGAACATCTATCTAAAAGCGTGTTTGTATCACTGCTGATCATATCCTGTGTAAAGGAAAACGGTTAGGGAAAGTATTGCGTTAACATCACGACCTAATTTCGAACGTATCGCGAAAATAATTCATTGTTTCACACATGTTTCATATCGATTTTCTCATCTGAACATATTAACTATATTCATTAGTTTATCTACATCGATAAATAATAATATTAATTATTTTTGTACATAATTGATAAATTATCACCGTGGTGGTAATTTATCAATTACATTTATATGTATTTATCATTTATATTTATATGTAATTGATAAATTACCACCAGTCAATATGAAATTGAACGATGAAAATTGTTCCCTCATTTAAACTTAGTTTAATATTTATATTTCCCGATTTGTTTAGTAATACGAGAACATATTTAGATAGTATTTTCGGAAATATTTATTGCGAGAATATACCATTCATTATATAATTATCACCGGCCCATAAGGGTACGATTATTTCCAATATAACCTTCAACTAAATAACTAATACCTGAAGGACCGTAAGGATCATAAAAGTCCAATTTTTCGTTGCGAAAAATACATTAAATATTTTTAAGTCTCAAAAAGGAAAATTTATACATATTTTAATTTGTAGTTTCATGTCAAAATTAATTTGGACTGCGACAATATTTATCTGCGAAATAATTTAACATTTGTCCATTTGTAGCCTTAATGTACGATCGGGAAAGTTAAGTGCATACATGGGAACTCTTTTTATTCCTAATATAGAACATTAAGATATTCACAACTCTTTCCAAATAAAATGTTTAAGAATAGATCTATGAGCATACTGTGACTTTCACTCATAAAATAAAGAGGAAAAAGGAGGAGATTTAAAAGTTTCTATGTAATTAATTCAAACGGAAAAGAATAAATCTTTATAGACAATTATATATTAATAATTTCAATGCTTTATCAAGGCGTTCTGTAATGTAACTAAAAACTACGTAAAAATGAACTTGATTTCTAAATATTCACTCTATATTTTACAAACACATTTTTTACTCCAATGTGTTTTATTCTTCCAATATTTTGAGACAACGATGGGTGATCAATTTAAACGCTAGTGGCTAGGAGTTGGAGAAACAGATGTACTTACCAAAATATAACATGTAGTGGAAAATACTTTTGAGTACATGGTGGTGTTATGGAAATAGAGTTATTCTTTGGGAACTCTTTTAAGCTAATAGTACAATACTCGATCCCATATAGCAAAAGTAACACGTGAAAAATTATTTTCATTTGGATGGTATATGCTACTTCACTCACTGTACTTTTTGAATCTTTCACCATCTAATTACCATCTGTTTCGCTCTTTGTCTAATAATTTACGTGATAGAAAACTTAAAGATGAAAGTCATATCAAAGTAGAACTTTATCGGTTTTATAGTGAAAGCCCCAAGGATGGAACTTTAGCTCTGCCTACACGTTGGCGACAAGTGTTAGATACCGACGGTACTTGTATAATTAACGATTGATTTCATTGACTACATATAGAAGATTGAAAAGTTTGTGTACAGAGATGGCGGGTTTATACGTGTGCCAACCTATTTTATACATATATTTATATATATATATATATATATATATATATATATATATATATATATATATATATTTATATGTATATATATGTATATATGTATATATATATATATATATATATATATATATATATATATATGTATTAATATAACTCTTATAACTTATTTTGCATGAAATTAGTTCCGGGTATTTTCTAAAATAATATAACATTGATATTAAAATTTACTACGTATCTGAATTTACCATTGGCTTATGACATTACACAAAACGTAACTGCGTTGCATTTCACGAGAGAGTAAGAGCAACGTGGCGTTACCAATTATTTCCAAATACCTGGCGTTGCTCGGTCTCTTTCAGAATTACACCTTTGTTCCCCCCCGCCCTATATGAATGTCAAGGGGTAGATTAACTTTCGTCAGGGGTATCTCCACCCCTTGTAAAAGTTAAGGTTGTAAAGAGGGTTTAAGTTTTGTAAAGAGGGAATTCTCTCGAAAATTAGCACACACATTCATAACATATATTGAGTTTTACATAATCGTATAGATTACATATATAGTTTCATGACCTGGCCAGAATTTTTCAAAACTAATATCATAATTTAAAAGATATAACAATATTTATGTGTACAAATATTATTATATACATATTTTTCAGTGATATTCTATACGTTTACTTAAAATGTTAAATAAGCATGTTTCCTGCATTTGCAAAGTTTATGAACAATTTATAAACTAATAAAGATTTAAAAACAAATTGAAATTTATTTTTCGATTCCAATATTCAATTCCAACAGTTCATGAATCGTTTTTTTTTATTTTCTTAGATCATTTTTTTAACAAGAATTTCACAAAATGCTGGGCATCATTATATCTTTCACAGCGCGTAATAGGAGTTTCGTTATATTTAATTATTTTTTAATTTTCGAATTTCATCATTTCAAATTTATATAGATTTCATTTTGTAATTAACATCGTCAGAGTTAAGGACACGCTTGTTTGATTTTAGTGTTAAATAGGTTTACTATTTTAAACGTACTAATATAGAACATTTAAACGAGTCAATCAACTGAATTAATAGAAAATAAGGAAATAGAGTAATGCGCAGAATTACATGTTCGATATTAAAGTTAAAAAAGGATGGAATAAGAAAATGAGTCACTAAAAATAGGTGTATCGGAGGAAAATAGTGGGAGGTTCTATTACAGACTCTTACATAACTTAAACGAACAAAATAATTAAATGCCAAATACTTTATTAATTAACAATTAGCTGGAAATTTACGCATTTAGTCGAAACCATAACGAAGAAAAGATCATTGACTCCTTATAATTTGACTATTATCTAAGAACAGAGTGCCAAGAAATGTAATTTTACCCGTGTCAGAGGCATTAAACCTTCGTTTCGCTGTAATCCTTCACGATTAAACATTTCAACACTTTAGTGAGATAAATAAGGCACTGTCGACTCTTTGGTAAATTTGAATATCGCCATAGTTCGCGAATGGGATTTGCGAATCTAAGAACGTCTGTTCTATTTGAAATACATTGCTCCTGTGCTTTTAAACATCAAAGCTAATTAGACAATATCATTTGTAAATTTAAAATTGTAATGAATATTTGCATAGCATTACAAGTTCTTTAAGCTTATCCCGTATTCATATTATTATTACTTTTGACTAAATAAGGTAAGTATTTATAAAAAAAACGTCGGATACCCGTGTCTCTTCGGTATACCATCCTTCTCCTACGTGCAAATTATTCATACAAAAGTATTGTAGGATAAATACCTTATCCGACTTTTATTTTTATTCATAAGTTTTTATCGCCAAATGTTGAACACTGAATGTAAATACTTGATCCACGTCACAAAAAAAATATTCCCATAGTACCAAAAACGCTCGCATACTTTTTAAGTTTTCATATTTATGTGGTTCAATATATCTAACTGATACATATGGTGGACTTATTGCTACGAACGCAATCTTTTACAGCCAACCAGAACATCAGTCCAGCCTCACTCGGCGAGCGGCCGGGAATCGAATCCGGGTCCCCGCGGTGCGCCGCGCAGTTAGAAGCAGTATGTCCTATGATCAACCCGGTGACGATATATTAAGAATATCTGCACCTAAATCTATTATTCTGGGTATGTGTATGTCTCCCTTCCTTTTTTTTGGGGGAAATATAAAACTTTTTGGATGCTTATAAAATAGTTTTTTGAGAAAAACGGAAAAATAAACAGTATATATTAAATTTTAACTTTTATTATTTTACAAAGGCAGTTTATTTTTGTTTATATTTACAATAATTTTATTCAGTATTAAGAATTCTGAAAATATAAGTTATTGATATTAGTGTTCAATATAATTAGTTAGTTTAATAACTTCAGTATGCTTTCAACTAACTGAATTCATTCGATTTAAGGAAGTTTGTTAAGTTTTTTAAGGATAATTGGTTAAACAAATTGATTGCATCTAACCAAATCATTTATATAAGTATATTAAGATTTTTCCTTGTAATTTTTCCCAGTTTATACACATGTGTACACAAAATATAAAGAATTTCCTTCTGTCAGGTTAAATAATTATTTATTTCAAATGTTTAGTTATTCTGACGAATAATATTTGTAAATTTTTTAATATATAAAATTTATTAATTTATATTTATTTATATGCGCAAAAAAAACGTTTTCGGTATTACATTTCAATCATGGGCACATCAAAAAAGAAATATAATTTATTGATCGACTAACGTGTCATTTTCATTTATTACATTTTTTTGAAAAAAATCGCAACAATGTAACTTTTCAAGTATAATTATTTACTTTCCGTTCATTTCATTAAAAAAAATTCACGGGGAAAAATATTTCCAACCAATTTTAGATTTATGTCGTTAATATTGTAATTTCGAAAGTAAGTAAAAGAAATAAGGTAAGTTTATCTAAAATTTCTGCAGTCAAATGCTTGTGTGATTGTGTGTTTAATAGCAAATGTCTTACAACTGCTTGTGTGGTCGTATCTTTAATCACAACTAATCTGGATATAAACTAGATCAAGCTGAATATGACTACTTGACTGACAAGTAATTCGAATTTAAGCGAAGAATAAACGTAGCCACGAAAGATAAGAAAATAACAGAGACAGTGTTACTTTAACTTTATTGAATGCATTGCAATAGATTTATTATCTACAGAATTTTACGAGTCTTTATTTTTTTTAAAGCCTTAGTTGCACAAATTTTACATTCGATACAAACCTACATAGCGTTTTTGCTTAAATTCATTCGAAACGAATAATCTGGTACAGATAATACTTAATAAAATAAGTTTTGAAACATCATATATGTTTTGTTCATTACTTAATAATTAAGTTTTCCATTTAGTACTTAAGTAAATGATTACCTTTGTGTAATAGGATGTGCCTTCCTGATCTTAGTTTTAAATGTATAAACGCGATAGTGTATTTGATTTTTAATTTATTTCTTATCTGAGAACTCGAGAATTACTCAATTATTTATTAAATTTTGCACACGCATATACGGGTAAACATTATTCATTCAAAATCGTGCAGTTCCTTGGTAGACTTAGATTCTGAGCAATTTTGAGAACAAAATATTTAAACATTCTCGTACAAAAATTAAATAACAAAATTCATTTCTTCATTAAAAGATCATTTTTTTAAATAATTTAGAATATATTAAAATATAATGAAATAAACCAAAATAGTTATATTTTGGGGTAAATAAGGAGACTGTTTAAAATTTGTCTATTTATTAGTCTGCAAGTTGCTGTCGTTTATATTTTTTGTTGGTATAAAAAATTATTTAGTAACTTTTTTGTAAAGTAATTGGTATTTTTTCTGCGAATTTAAATTGTGGTAAAATAAATATTTAAATAATAAACGGAAAAAATTACTTAGTTTATATCTTGTTTAGATTTGTATCCTATTAGGAATTTGTAGAAATGTACTAAGATATCTATTTTGGTTTTAAAAGCGTTGCTTCAAAACATTTTTTAATCATTTATTACACGACTGAGTTGCACGACGTTATCCCGAGAAACATGGACTATGAGACATTAACAAAAGTAAAAATGGTACCCGTAATATATAACTATTTAATAAAAAAAAATTAAGTACGTGTATGCATATGTATAAAAATGTGTGTAGCAAACGTGCGTGTGTATGCGACACGTTTATTTTAATGTCGTGCTAATTTATGCTTTGAAAACTTGAATATTCAACGCACCGATCTATTGAAATTTTCTAAGCAAACCTTTGACGATGATCATACCCAATAGATTGCTAATCTACTGCTTGTTTACAGGATCCAGAAGGTATGTAATAACGTTGATATTTATTATAGTATTGAAAAAGAGAATGAGAAAACTGTTGATGATTCAGGTCGAAAAATAAAAGGTTATTGGAATAAAAACAATAAATAGTAAATGTTCACCAGTATCTAAATACCTACAGCTCACTCTGTAGTAATTTTATTTGATATTAATGTTAATACCATGTTACGATATTGCAAATATTAATTTGCAATGTCATAACTTGGCATTAAGTTAACATGATTCTCGTTTTGCTTTTGTGAAATTGGATAATGGATTACGTGGGTAAATTTGATAAAAAGTAGAAATGGCTCTGTCAAAGGAAACTAAATATAACCTCAATGATAAAAAAGACACTGGAAGAATTGAACAGCTTAAAAAATGTTCGATATTTTTTTTTTTAGAAATTCATTGATTTTATTATATATTTACTTTAACATTCATGACTCTGTCAATTTTATTTCCATAAATTTACAGAACAATCGTGGACTCTGCAACAGAAGGTCGCAGATTTGAATAAATCTAAGTCCACAATTGCTATAAAAAATTAGCTGTTTAATGTACGACCTGCGTAATACGTTGGACAAGTCTTCTATTAGATAGGCCTGCCAGTGTGATATAAATTTCGATTGTTCTTTAATCGAAATTTTCAGTGATTTTTAAGTAAATTTTTATGGTTTATCTATATTTTTCTAAAATTTGAAAAAGTACAAATTTGGAGCAGTCAATTATTAGAATATTTAATAGAACCTCCTTGTTTTTTATTTCCTATAAAATTTTTAAATTAATTTTTTGTTATAAAGTTAATGAAATAATTTTTCTTGAAAATGTTTGCAATTGCTAAGGAAGACATACTCGGCTGTTTTCTTTACAGAAAATTTGTATGCATCAAAAAGATTTAATAATAGATGAATTTTTTTAAGTAATATATTTTTATTTTCTATTTCTTTTTCAATTATTTTTCATTGGTAAAACTGTTGTAAATAACAAGGATTTAGTTCAAAACTTCCACTATAATTCGAAGGACAAAAATTATATCAAGAAACACGGAACCTCTTTAGAAATGTCAAATAAATTACATGTACACCATACTGTCAGCATAATCAAAAACAGTGTTAATACGTTAAGGAAATATATAAGTTATGTCCTTTTCATGCTTATGTGGATCGCATGCTTACACAGTTGCGCAAATAAGCAATATGTATAAATCAGATAACGTATATATTATTCTGAGAGTGATTTGAATTCCACTTCTTTTTAAATGAAGTTTATAAATAATAAAACAGATATATAACAAGTTCAAAAAAAGTTTGCTGTTCTGCTTATATTTTAAAATGTATGTATAATATATATATATATATATATATATATATATATATATACACACACACATGGTATTTAGCCCTGACTGAAAGCCCGACTTTAAGAAGATTTTCAACCCTAACAACTCATCCATTAATGATGCACATAGAAAGCATCAGACGAATAAAATAACATAAAATGTAGGCTCCACTTGAAAATATGTGTCTGACCATTATTTTTAAACAACCTTTTTCTACGCCAAAAATATTCAAAAATTTATATTACATCTAGGGATGTGCTTAGATTTAAATGCTGGCAGATATTTACGAAAAGGGGCAAAATAAAATCTGTGGTGATGTTTGTCAGGAAGGTTTTGGTAAATATTTTCATGAGTGCGTTTAATATTTATGAATTATCGAAGTTACTCGAAATTGACATATAATGTCTATGCATACGATAATATCAATCACATGAATATTTTAATTATTTTAATTAATGAAAAATTTTAAAACATGTAACTTGTTGCCAATACTAATTTTATGCAGAAGGAACTAATATCGAGATGTTAATCGAATTAACAACATCACTTAATATAAAATGAAAATAATATCAAGGCAAAGAAGTTAAAAACAAGTACGGATATAATTCAACGTGATGACTGAATGCTGTGTAATTTACAATAATGTAAAAAAGATGGGACATTTACCGACCAAAATGTTATACTTACGTTTTCATAAACAGAATAAATCACAAATAACTAACAAAACAATATAATAATTTAAAAAATACAAATAGTTCTTGTGATTGTTTTCAATGGCCGAATGCTTAATTCTGTTATAAGGTTTCAAGTAATTTGTCTTTTTAATTTCCTCGATAACCAATAATTGCGTGAATACTCAAACTAGCATGGGATGTCGGTGAAAATTTGTACACTGAGCTTGTATTACCATTTGAATTCATTATTAAAGAGTGAACGAGCCCTACATCAAAACAAATTATATTATTTTTTGTACAGATGCCTTTTTAATATAATATGATATATAAGACAGATGAATTAAAAACCAAATTAGCCTTTTCAAATAATAGAGTAACTTATTTGGCATATGAAATGACAATAAAATCCAGAAAATTTGTTTTGTAGAATTTTTGTCTCTGCGTGTTAATTTGTATTTCAATCACGCAAAATCTACTGGACGGATTTTGATGAAATTTGGAATCAGAGCAGTTTATATCCTCGCAGCATATAGCAAAATATAGGATTCTTTTTGTACAGATATCACAGATTAAAAAAAAATCCGTGACATAGTTAATATTACGATATTGGTACTGCCAATGTCATGTATTAGCATTCTTAATAAATTTTATTCCCATATATATTGCAAAAATAATTAAGAAATAAGAAAGCAAAACAATAGTGATGATAATAATAACACGTTGGCACGGTACGCCGAAGACATGAGTACAATCCCCGTCCGCTGATCAATTTTTTCTTTGTGTGGTTTACAATAGTGGTTACTACACTTAAGTTATTTTTAAATATGAAACTTTCTTTTACCTAGTTTCGACTTATAACAATATCAAAATAAATGTACAGCTAACACCACCTATTAGCGGTATTTGTAAGTTTTACGCCGGTAGAAAATTAAGTCTATGTCTTCATTTTTGACACAAATGTATTGTGTGTATTGTTTATTATATTGTATATATTCTGTCGATATTTATCCATCTACCTTTCATCAATTATCAATATTTTTATGCAATACAGTTATTCTAAGCAATAATCATCAGTGAATTTCATACAAAGGAAGTCGCGGGTACAGCTTGTATGTTAATAAAATTAAGCGTTGAAAATCAATGTCAGATGTTATTCAAATTATTCCAATAATATTGTGACGTAAAACACTATTCATAAAGAATGTTACGCACAAAAGTTAAATGTATAATTCTCTTTAAAACTAGTCCTTGCATAATTGTGAGAATTTTAATATTTCTTTTTCTGTAGTGTATATTTACTGCGTCAACTTATGATGCTAAATTTCGCGTCCACGACAAGGCATTAAAAAGGGAACGTTTTAATATGTCCCCAAGCAAATTATCATTTATATTGTATATATATTTTTTTATGTGTGTTATCTCATAAGTTTAAAAAAGTAATGTACAAAAGTAATTAGTTATATAGTTCTGTTTATAGGGCCACGCCTATTTTCACCTCCATCATAATATGAAAATCTATCATTAATATAATATACATATGGTTTATATAAAACGTTACACAAAATTTATAAGAATTGTATGACATAATAATAAAAATAGATTTGTGTGTTCCCTTAGATATTTATATTATATGATAAAAATGATAAAAAAATTAACCTTGTCAAAAGATTTATCCCACGAAGTAAAATATAATCTGTGATATTCCCCTCATATCTTTTATGATCTAGTGGAATATTGATTAATATCAATGAATGCAACGAAAGAACGAAATAGGCGGATGAATCGATGAGGTATTTTGCACTACTTCCCCTTATAGGTATCAAATGTGACCTTCGTCAAGTATCTCAGGTATTAATTGATATTCATGAGGACAATTGATGTCGAATAAAATATTCCCTTCGAAGTAACTTAATAAACATGGAAATGAGTACGTGAAGGATATAAGAATCAAGCGTTCTTTTATTATATTTTTGTGATAATTTGCAACGTAATTTTGCTGTTAAGACTATGTCATTTCCATCACATTACATGTTTTAATTTACACCTAGATCAAAATGTGTATTTTAGAGTTTCTGTAGTTGTTCATGTTTCTCAAATGAAATTCCTGTTACTTCGATACGTGTGTCGTTGGTTCCGTGCTATTTCGCCCTACTATGCCTCCTTCTGTCGACGCTTCAGAATATATATATATATATATATATATATATATATATATATACATATCGAGTACACTCACCGAGTTTGGATTAATTTGCTCGCCTTTCCGTAAACATGAAAGTAACGAAGTAAATAGGTATGTAAGTAGATTCTGGTACATGTAAAGGCATGAAGCCACGTTTTGTGCATATTAACTCATATCGCCTGCAGTAATTAACCAATTTGGATGATTCTTTTTTTATTTAAAAGTGTATAATCCAATTTAATCTAATCACAGGCAAAAATTAAATTTAGTATTTAATTTCCCTTAATCACTCTAGATGACGTTGCATATTTTTTTTCTTATAAGTTTTAACTATTACTGGACATGCGAAGCTACGGGTGAAAGTTAGTTATTTTAAGAATTATCAATAAATTTAATTATTATGTTATTATTTTTAATTCCATTGCATCAAAATAAAGTTTATAATAGCTATGTGCGTATCATTATTGAGCATAAACTGCGCCTACGCACATCATGTGGTTATGTTAAAAACGAGTTAAGGCTACATTTGCAGATGGCGATTGAGGTGTTAATTAGCGTATCATTATTTTTTTATTAGGAACCAGTCTAATTATACTCACAAACGTGATTAGAAGACCGTAAGTTTTAATTATTATTCGTTCGAACTCGTCAATATATAAAGTTTATTGTAAGATGTAATTTTAATTGGTCTTCTTTACGATACTGTAGCTCTTCATGCAATATATTTTCTTTTCTATGTAAATTTCGTAAATACTTATACGGTATTTAAAAAGACGTATAAATTGTTAGTTTCTGAACTTTTAACCTACAAACAGCAAACTATACCGAGTATAGCTTTTATTCCAGGGCCAAACGAAGCTAAATATTTTGCTTACTCATCGTAGTACATATATTTGCAGTATTGCGACCGGTAACTTCATGTATTGGAAACGAAATTGAACTAAATTTATTAGAAACAAGAAAGGAAATCGAAAATGAGGTTTCTCATTCAAAGGAAAAACATTATTGAACTGTTTAAATTTCTGGCATGTAGTAACTATTATCAGAAAAAATTGTTAGAAGATAATATTACCCATAAACATTGATTTATAATGAGACAGTAACCCCAAAAATTTGAATGTGAGTATAGGAGAGGTTTTAGAAATATGAACCGTCAGTAAGATAAGAAATGACTTGCGTATGATAAAATAATTGCATTATTGGAATTTCTCATGGAAACATTTCTGTTATCTTTAATTTATATATCATTTAATTAAGTTAAAAAAGGATCTAATCATATTATAAAAATATATTCATATTCATTATTTCAATTTTTTGCACATAAATATTATAAAATAGCAGAAAAATATGTATGCTGCTGAAGAGTTGGTAGTGCCATTTTTAATGACAAAAAGAGAAACAAAGCCATTATTAGATCACTTACGTGACTGTCCTTCAGTCCGTCTGTTCCTTACAGGCGTTTTTCTCAGAAACTATCTGACGTAAATTGAGTGCATGATAAAACATGGTAACCCATGGTTATGATAAAACATGATAAAACAGTGATAAAACATTGTTAACACTGAAAAAATATTTCAGTATTCACTATTGGAAATTATAGAGGATCATATGAAATGCACCAAATATTTTTTTTAATTATGTCATTAAACATTAATTAAACGAACTATTTTTCAATATTTTTATGAGATACTTCAAGAAATGTGTACAAAAATATAAAAATCTTCATTACTCATTTGCCGAGTGTGATCATCATAAATTTCTTCTGATATTTTTCTATTCATCAGCAAACTCTATGCATTTATAATCCATGATGGGTCCAGGTTTTGTAAATATATTTATTTTTCTATTCATTCTAAAATTATTGATGTTCCAAATAATTAGACTATTATTGTGCGGAACGACAACTGGCGTCGGTTGTACTACTAGTTGTTTCATTACTGTGGATGTCGAGTAATAGTCTTGCCCTTGAAATATTGGAAGCTATTAAGGTGGAATGACGGTTCTTGTTAATAATTTTGAAAATGAAATTGTTGAAAAAAATATTTCGCTGTGCGATTATTTTACTGAGATGACACAAGTAAAAATTAAAAAAAGCAAGATATTTATAAAGCTAGTGCAATATAGAACATATATTTATAATAGATATGTGTTTTTGTAACAATTTTTGTGAGTATATGTGAAGTACAAGTGCCAAATTGGCCTTTTATTGTAAGAAAACCAGTTTTAAACTTTTGTTCTGGACCAAATAAAATTTAGGCTTATACTTTAATGGTCATGAAATTACCATTGAAATTGAATTTTTCAATGAAATTACCGTAATAAAACACAAACATTTTAGGAAGTCAAGTAAAACCTCTAGTTGTCTATTTTAGTTTTTGCAGCTTTATTTGTTAGTTAAAATATTAAGAAAAGCATTGTAATGATTGTGATATTTGAAATACCTGCAACTAATTGATCATGTGCAATTGGAATTGTGATTGGAATAATAATAATAATCAACTAATTGCAATTGGTCGATGTGATCATGTGTTATATAATTTATGGTCAAATTATATTTTTTAATAACAAAAACCAACATTTAGAGAAATTTCAAACTATTTTAGTCAACTCATTTCTAATACTTTGTATAAAGCGATCTTCCATCATTGGGAATATCGGAATAATATTCTTAATGACAAATCTCACTTATTTGCATTTTTTGAGAGAATCTGCAATATATATGAGAAAAGCCTCGTTGATAAAATTACAGTGTGAGTTTAAAAGTTCACTTTTATAGTTTAAAGATATTTCTCATGTTGGAGTGGCGCTTTGAGGAAATAATTTTAGAAAATCCGGTTTTCATAGGAGAATCTTTGTTGCCCCTCTTTTGGCGCTTTCATCTTATTATACTATCCTTAACAAAGTATTCAGTTAGGACCTCTTCAAATTTTTTCAGTGTCAACGATGAAATCCTAATTTGATGATTTTGCTCTAATTATAACAAAATGTAAATTACGAAATTTCGTCCTCAAAAAAATTAACTTTTCCAAAACTGATATAAAAGTTAATTTATTTGAGGACGAAATTTACCTGAATGAAAATTTGACCTAATACGAATATCCTAAATGTTACAACACTTTTATTGAAAGGCAAAAACAAAGAAAAGATCGTAATAGAGCTGTGAAGTTTCCATACTACTTTCAATGAATAAAATAGTTCGTGAATAATTGAATTCGTTTGGTATCCAAGCATTTCATGCTTTTAGGGAGTCCGAAATCAATACGGTAGAAGCCATATCACACAGCTGTTAACTATACAAAGTTACGAAAACTCTCACACGTGACCGTACAAATCACGAATCACTTCACGCAGCACGAACAAACATATTTATTTTGATACATCATAAGTGTATCTACTGAGCTGCTCACAAAGCTTTTGACATGAAATTCACATCAAGTGAAGGTGTAATAATATCGACTCTTGACCACTTTACCAAGATACTTATTTCGATAGGGATATTTACTCAGATTATTTTGAAAAGAAATTAATAATGAACTGTCATCACTATTTGACATAAGTGGATTATGTAGCCTTGGCATTAGAATCAAATGTAATATGAAATAGTGACGTATAGAAAATACTCAAGGTGGGTTTTTGAAATTACTTCAGAGTAGTGTTGAAAATGTGACAAGATGAAATCATGGCAAAACCTTGAGAGACTCTTAAACTTAAAGAGAGGATTTAGTCATCCGTGCTTCAATCGAAAAATCGCATTGAAATTACCTAACGGTGTAAAGTGATTTCAAAATCAAATTATTAGTTATAACCACCTTTTCTAACTCGTACTTAATTTAAACAAAGATACGTTTTTTGCTGTTAATTCTGTGTGTTTATTTGCCAATTAAAAATTATAATTTCCAAGAAGCATCGTCAAAATAGAGAGGTCGACATTTTTAATTTCGATAATACCAATCCATATTGTCAAACGACGTTGGTAAGGTAGACTTTGACAAGTTACAATAAGCGGCTTTAAATTTATAATTTCGGTATTAATTTTTTCACTGTCTAATCCTGATACTGACTTAATCGTTTCGAATGCAACTTGAGTTGATACTATGAACAGAGAGTGCGGCGAAAAAAGGTGCCATTTAGGTAGAGTTAATAATTCATAACTTAACAAGTAAAGGATTAATATAATTTTATTCATTTTATAGAAAGGAAATTAAAATTTAGGGAAATAAAAAGCAAATGACATCAGTTAAGCAGGAGTCAGTAATTCATTATTTAATAATGAGTCTTTATTCTAGTACTAAGGTTGTCTCCTTACTGACATACATAACTGTGTTGAGCCAAGCTCGTATGGAGACATAAAAGATTTTGACTTTTAAAGCACGTCAGTAAACGAGAAAAGAATTAATACTAAAAAAGTAACTTTCTGCAATGAATTACAGAAAATTTAGTTTGATAGGTATGTGAATAATTATGAAAAGTAAACCAGGATACATGCACATAAATTGAGATGTAATGGTTAGTTTAGTATGAAACAACGAGTACTCCAGAAGTATTGATGCTCTAGGTTGTGTAATCAATATTCAATTAGAAAGTGGGTTATAAACAATGGACTATAAAAAATAACGCAAAAAGTTAAATAAAATAATGGTGGTCCCTACCTATATATTCAAAAATATAGGTATTTATATTGCACACTATCGTAAATATATACCTGCATAGACAGCGAAGATTAAAACGAACACTTCGATAGTTTTCATCCAATTAATCAGGAAACTCTCCGCCGGAAAGAGGTAACCATCGCGTATAAAGCAGCCGTAATAAACCATCAATGTAACAATTGCCTCTAATATTTTGCAATTTAATTACGAACCCATTCACGACTTAGCGCGCTTGAACCAAGGACACGGCCGAATAATTACAAAACTCTCATTAAATCGTTTTGAGTGGGTTACAGTCTGTTTAATGTTGGCCAAATATCCGACATTGTTAGGATTGAGAGTATTGGGTGAGGCGCCGCTTAGAGCTTGATTCACATGTATACGGATTATAAGTTTGTTATATAAGTGTACAGACTAGTAATAAATTGTATAATATGTAAATGTAACAAACTTCTGCATGATTATAATATAAATACTTAGTAATTTATTTATGGTATTAATGGTGTATGTATAGTAATCTTTCGATTGTCTTCACAGCACAGTAATAACTATTGCTGAATATTTAAAAATTAATTTAAAAGTCATAAAGTTCTGTATTCAACATTTGGATATTTATCCAATCCGAATATATTTTAAAAATGTAATATTAGTATTTTCTTGCTGTTACAAAGGTACTATACATGGTTACCTATACATGAACCTGTAAACAACTTTATTGAAAAGTTAATTTCATGGAAGGTTTAACATCGATTTTTAACATAAAATTAGATGAAAACTAATATCAATTTTTTTAGTAAAATAAAAATTTAAACGTGAGTAATTCTCTCATTTTACAGGCCCACAAATTCTAAAACTGTGATGAGAATAATTCATGTCATTTCTTAATAAAATTATTTCATTATGTTCAAGTCAGAGAAATTTTGTTAATTTTTGTAACGTAAGGTTAAATATAAAATAGCTTTTTAATTTTTTTTGGCCTAAATTTTTATTTTTGTAATAAACCCCATATCATATAATTTAATTCAAGAAAATGGATGTTCACATTGAATGGAAACCAAATTCGGTGACCGAAACTGGTGGCCGTGATCCGGTGTACTCTGTAACGGCGTAGTTCGGCGTGCAAATATTCCTATTTCCACTACCACGGTAGCCGCATGCGGCGGCCGTATCTGGCGGCTGGCAATAGCGTACCGGTAACTTAATTAACAATTGTTCAGTTTGGACGCATTACAGCCGTATACGGTTGCTGAATTAGTGTAAATGTATGTCGGGACCTCTTTTTTTTAAATTAACACTTCTTTTGGTTCACCTTCTCCAACTTCTTGATGAAAAAAATTTGCGAATTTGCGTCATGTCACGAGCGTGACGATGGTAGATGGAATACGTCTGAAAGGTTCATCACACCGAATATATTCGACGGTAATCGAGTACCCCCGTAGGGATCTCAGTTTGGCAGAGTTTATATAAAAGTTTAATTATTCCACAAATAATTATGAAAATATATTATAATATAAATTACTGTTTTGTTATTGTAAAGAATCCTGATAATTGGTCACAAATGTGTGTATATAGAACGTACGTCCTTATAGTTTGTCTCATACGTAGGTACATATACTCACATCTGTCTTCTATTAAAATATGCCATCATATAGAAACGAACTATTATATTGAAATTTTACCACATTCGGATTAAATTGTAACTTTTGGTATTTTATGATTTATGAAAATATTAACTGAAATGTTTGGTAAAGTTTATACAGATCAATAATATTTTCAAATACTCTAATGATGTAAAAATACGATTTTTTTTGGATCTTATATGAAAACTCTATAGAATCGTGTTTTCGTTTAATTAAGCGTCAGTCAAAACTGATTTATTAAACCAATCTCATTAACTTGATAGATTTCAGTTTGAAGGGGAATCAGGTATATTTCCCTTTCGGAATCATAATGTTCGCAAAAGCTCGATAACAATTTCGCGGCCAACAAAATGCTGACCTGAATCTCGTAGATACCTTTTGAGCCCCATTTATTTAATTATTATTATATGTTATTTATATATATATATATATATATATATATATATATATATATATATACATATATATATCATTAGAATATATACGGCGGTAGGTCTATTACGACCGAATGGTACATCGCATCTCGTTTATATTCAGCCGGTAGGCTGAGTATGGCTGAAGGAGAGAAATGTTAAGCGGCCGAGTACAGGTAGCCTTCTTCGCTGTCAAGAAAATACTGGGAGTTCGCATCACGTATTTATGTATCACTATAGTTTGTTCCTTATGTACCTCTAATATTTAAGTTAACGTTCCTTCCCAATATCTCACCGGAAAAATTGATTGAACTGCTTTATTGCCTTTCTTTCACTAACAGTTACTAAAAATAAAAAAAAATATAACGCGCCCAAAATTAGCGAATCCGTAACATTTCAACAAAAATCGACCATGTTTCGAAAGATAATGTTCACTCTTCTATTTACGTGAAATTAACACTTTTTTGACTAATTTGATGAATCCACGCGACTATTAACAGTATTGTAATCCATGTTGGCTAAATCATCGTTCTTTTTAACCTTTGACATTACTTTACCATTATTTACTTTTAACGTTACTTAACTTATATTAATTTGTTTACTTGAATGATTTCTTGCTTATGTCGGTCCTTCCCAATGCAATTACTACATCACTTTATTACTGTTCGTCGTGAGTGTTACAGAAATAAAAAAGTGGCAATATGAACCTTAATTATAACCATACGTATCGGTATATGTGACACCATTTATTTATTTTTTCATGTCTCATTTGTTAGGTAAATAAATTACAAAACTCGATCCCACGTATCAGAAACTGTCATGTTGCAGAATTCCTATCCTTTTAGGTCATTTTCAAATTATAGGAATTTCAAGGTTTCTGCTTCTACTAATAAACATTATAGCAGATAAATTCAATTTATTACATCAAACCAAGGACAATGGCGAACCAGTTTTCGTACAAATGGTGTTATAAATATGTATTATTACAATAGAACCATCACTCCTTTTCTGGCAAAAAACTCGTTCAGTAATTTTTTATTTGTTAAAAGAAATTGAAAAAAGAAAAACTACGTCATTGTGTTAATGTTTATTAAATAGAAACAGTTTTCAACATTATAAGAAAAACAAGAAGCTATTCCGAATTCAAATATTCAATTTATGGGTACTTAAATATATGCTCTATGAAACAAAGAAAATTGTTTTTTTCCATTAAAACATAAATATCGTATGTTTTATTTACCAGTTTATTTCTTGCATTATTGAAATTTGATGGTCTTTTTGATTAAACAATAAAAATAATTAATTTAATTATTTAAATTAAATCATGCTGGACGAGTCAGACTCAGGGGACACGGTAAAACGTTAAAAATACAGAATTTAAAAATGTGATATTTCCCGGAAATCGTACATAATGTATTATTCGAACACTTGTATGTAAATATACCTTAGCGTGCTAGGGACAGAAGAACTGCTTTAATTGTATGAAGTCGCGTGATGTTCGCTCTTGATCCGCCCGCCCTCCCCTCGGATACACAATTCTCAAATGTAATTATAGCGTAAGATCGCCTTAGTGAATTGAAGTTTTTTCACTTTATCTTTGTGGACATAGGACATTCAATATATTTGCGATGTTTACTTTGGATAAAACATAGCTTCAGGGTCATCGATTTGAGTCTATCGATCTTCCACACGAATAAAGTTACAGCACATAAACATTTTTTTAGCTGAATAAACTAATATCGAAAGCAAAAGTAATAAATATTTCATTTTATTTTACATCATTGTGTATTACATATGATTTCCATATATAAATGATCAGCTATATTCATAATACATTTGTGCTACATTAATCGATTTGAGTCTATCGACCTTCCACACGAATGAAGTTACAACACATAAACATTTTTTTAGCTGAATTAACTAATATAGAAAGCAAAAGTAATAAATATTTCATTTTATTTTACATCAATGTGTATTACATCGAATATGTTTTTAAAATCGTCCTTTCTTAGATTTTTTATTTTTTTCGACATTTATACATATTTACGTATATTAGGTAAAACAATTATTACATGTACAATCTTTTATAGTCAATTGAAATACTTAATATTTAGAAGTTAGTATTGTGGAAGATTGCAATACGTTGCTAGGGAAAATGTTTACCAGGGACTAATAACGTTTGGAGATTTATGTCAAAAATAATTTAAATATTATCTTGAATAGAGAAGAGATATTTATAAGACAGAATAAGAAAGTGGATGAAGTAGTGTTAGGAAATTAAGATAAGAAAAACATTTTCTAATGATTTTTGGAGACTCTCAAATAGATTGAAAACAATGAAAATGATAAAGTTTTTCACTGAAAAAGTCTTCAAAAATCAAACCATTTGATAAAGTTTTTCCACAATCCTTTTAATCTCCTTATGAATTTATACAGTTAGTCTATCGTTACTTAAAAGTGGAATATCTTTGAAAAATTTATTTCCTTGACACTTCCAAAAAAATGGCTGGTAATCATCAAAACGCCACTGAATTTTTAATCCCTTCGTTTCTTCTTTAGCCAAAGAGAAAAGGATTCATTGGGGCCAAATAATAGGGGATAATAAGGTGGATATGCAATCAGTTGGACCATAATTTTGATGAATGGAAGCTATTGCAAGATTTGCATTTATGGCGAGTGCGTTGTCTTGGTGAAAGACCATGCTTGTAGTTTTCCTCACTTGTTATCCTTAAAAAATAATTAGGAGTGGGTCCTAATTATTTATTTACTCTGTAAATTACAATATGTATTTATAATATTGGAGATTGAAGACAATAGCAACGAGGAATTCAGAGCGTAATCCAAAGTCCTAAGCGATTACGAATTCAGAATTAAATTTAAGACGGACCACAGAAAAATTTTATAACATCATCAATCTGACAAATGGGCACACGTTTACTTTTTTGAAAAGACATTTTATTTTTCACAATGTAAATGCTATTTCTAAGGAACTCTAGCAATATATATATATATATATATATATATATATTGCAATCTTATCTCACGCTGAACTTATTATTGCGGAAATATAGTCTTGCCCTCTTTTGGCACAGTTTATGGTTTATATCTAATACAATGCTAAGCTGTAAACCAAAAGTGAATGAAATTTTCTTTAAGTTGAAAAGAACAAATATATATCTAGAAAGAGTGATGTACAGATGTTTCTCCAATGTGCTAAATGAAATTAATAGTTATCGTTCACAAGAATAATTTTGTGAATATTTCAAAATTAGGGAGACCCGTCACTGTATTTTGCTTCGTCAACTTTGTACTTGTCCTATTTATGTAAATGATAAATTACTTTTCGACTGAGGTTGCTAAGTGCCTGTTGTTTGTTGATGACCTGAAAATATTTATGGAAATATGCTATTATAGTTGCTTCAACGAGATATTGATTTCGTGCTTAGCCGGTGTTTAAGTAGCCAGCATATTTATCGTACAATTTAACGTCTAACAATGCATTATCATATTATTTTTTTTCATATACGTGTCCATAGCGCGTAATTATTCAAATTTACTAACTGTAACCTGTTATTTCGCCCTTATATGGTATGATTATGATTTATATTATAAAAACGTCTTTAAATCAAATGCTTGGTCGACTTTCAACTTTATACCAGTGTGTTAAAGAAGTTAGTATAACGCAAATAAGAAAAGGGTGCGTGTACTTGTGTACGCACGTGAGAAGTTATACTTCTTTGGCATCATTAAATAATACATACGGATAGATAACCTCAATTATATTGGAGCACTTGAAAAAGTCTATAAACACAATTTTTTCACTAATATTTACGAATAGTAAATATATTAATCAAAATATTGAATTTAAATCACTACTGAATATAATTTATCAGCACATATATAAATCGCACTTATATGAAACTAAAACACGTGTTTGAATGTAGACACTAGAAACATGTGGATAAATACTATGAAAATGAAAACAGTGAACAGAGGCGACGATGGTGCCAATAGCTTTTGTTTCGAGACCGCAACCGCTGCAACTTCATACTGTAACTTTTGTGTGACGAATCATAAAATTTCACTCTCATCATTTTTTCATAACGCGCCTAAAGAAGTATAACTTCAAAAATGTTTGGGTTAACAGGTAATAAACAGAAACAGTGATCAAAAATGAACACAATGAATGAAAAATATAGTTGGAAATGTTAAGAGGGCCGTTTTGTATCTACCTATAAATATATATAATAAAAATTATTGTGCCATCTTGATTTAAAAAAAATTTGTGATTTGTGAAATATTGTGGTATCTTGATTTTAAAATCATTAACTAAAAAGCAGTACGTATTGCCTTCAATGTCAAGTTAAAAAAATCATCTAGCAATATATTAGGGTTCGCAATCCGATGTTGGTGTGTGCATTCTGTATTTTAAAAAATGGATTTCTTCATATTCGAGCATTGCAACCTAAAAAAAACCGTCACCAATCTCAACACAAAATCCATTCGCTATTCTGAAAAAGTTCACTTGAAGAAAGTTATACATAACTACGCCTAAAATGAGAGGGATACATGTGTAGATATTAAACATAATTTTTTTTAAAAAACTATGGAATTCATCTTCTGAATTTTCTCTAACACGAAAAATATGGAAAACAAATGATTGCATTTGTTTCTAACTTACTATGCATGAGAATGTTAAATACGTGCAGTCGGTTTGTGTGTGTTGCAAAATGTGTGGGTAGATAGCTTCGAAAAATTTATTTGTGTGAAAAATTTGTCTTTCTTAGAATGTGCATGAAATTTCATACCTGTGGGTTTTTAAGAAATAAACGGTAGTTAGTTTTATGACATTTTTTTCTTAGTAAGAACATTGAAAAAATTGATTTCAAAGTGAAAAATATTTCATATGTGGCGCTTTATATGTTAGTCTTAAGATTATTGGATCGGTTCATTATTTTTATTTAGTTAATTATTTATTGGCTTACATTATAATCATTGAATAAAAACTTATAATATCTATGGTTTCTTGGGTTCACAGTAAATATTATGTGACGATGAGAAACATATTTCGACTAACGAAGATGAAGTAAGGTATTTGTTGCCCTCAACTTTCTTTACGCCATCAGGCGTACACAATGTAACTCGCCTCGAGCGACGATACCAGTCATGAACAACAAACCGCACGTAACTCGTGAGTTCATCGTTTTTTTATTTTCGTGTTTATACATACAAAAATACTAAAAGTGATATTGAATATATTTGGCGTTAATTTTGTAGAAATTAATTATTCACAATTAAATGAAACTACGTGATGTAGTATTATTTCTACTTTCTTTAAGTTTTTTACCACGACCTAATACTGCATCACGTGGTTTTATTTAATTGTGGGTAAAAGTGATGTTTAATTTCATATACTATGTCATTAGTGAATCTGTGCGTAACTATGAAAAAAATCTTGTCTACAAACAAATATAGTATTGTTATTGATAATAACTTGTAGGCGGAAATAAAAACTTACAACCTTATATCAGTGTTTTGTTTATTGATTTCAGAAAAATAATACTATGTCGTAAAAACGTAACAACTCAGCAAATAATCTTAAAGATAATTAAAAAAATGCATTAGCTCTTAAAATAGAAGAAAAGGTTATTAAAACTGTCCTTCAAAGTGTTTTCCTTAACTAGTATAATTACTTTCAATAAACTATCTGAAAATTATAGTATTTTAAAAGTAATAACCTACTTGGTGGATGTAGTTAAAAGGACGGTTATGTAAACATACTTTATCCCAAAAAATATATCGTTAGTTCGTAAAGAATAACGTTATTTCGTAAAGAATATAGAGTGCTTTTTTAAGCACATATTTTACGTTTATAATGTAATCCTTGAAAATAGATAAATATGAACATTACGATATCTATCACCTTAAATAATATGACACAAGATAGTTTTAAATTATATCGCACGAGTCAAAACAAGTCCACAAAGTTGGTTGATAAAAAATACCGTTTTTTATGATGTGTTTTATTATTTATATATTTTTAATTATTTATTTTAAACGATTTTGATCTAACTCCTGAATTGGGATTCCAAATTTTTAATTGTAGCCTCAAGGTTCAGAGACGAATACTTAGTACAAAGGTCAAACTCGTATCCCTGAACAAAAACTTTTGACATAAGAAATGAATATGATATATTACATCATAAGAATAAAACGTTATACCTTTGACTTTACACATCCTAATAATGTTATGATACATACTACAGTGTTTTCGAATAATATTAGGTGAGCGAACTATTAAATTTGGTAATAAAATTATGTTGTAATTCCCTAATTTTAATTCAATGTAATTCTTTAATCTACTAATTTAGTTTTTTCTTAATTTCTAACATACCTGTGTCAAATTGCTGAGAATATTTAAAAAAGTTAGATATAAAAAACCACTATGGTTGATCTTACGATTACAAAACATTATGTACGGGTTGGAAAATATTTTTCCGATCCTAATTTTACCCAGCTGGGTGTAAATAAAAATTTGAATCAGGGCATTTTATGTCAACATAAACATAGTGAGCGAAGCATATGAGCAGAGCGAGCAGCTTACAACTTAATTGAGACGAATGCTAAATAGTGGGCTACAGCTGCCTATGCGCGTTAATTGATTTTGAATACAGAATATACGAAACCTCTTTGCTAACTTGAATTCATGAAACGGTGGGTATTATTTATTTTAATATTTGACTTTTAACGATGATATTGTTAATGTGACGATTATTAAACGGAAAAATATCCCTTTTGAATTAATGGTGAATTGGTGGCACCGCCTGGATTATTATTGGGATATTCATTGATAAAAAATCCGGAGTAATAGCTAATATACATCTTTATGTTACCAAGCAGAATACGTAAAAGAGAAGTGCGTCGACGAAGTTACGGTTTATATATACTTCATCATAGACTACAAAGATGATACAGGAAGGTTCCATTTTATAATAGACTAAATATTTTAACACTCCTCTTAATGAGACACTTTCTGACAGATATAAATATATTCCACATCTGCGATACGGTGATCCCTACTCTATGTTCACATATTATATTTTACATTTAATTTACACTTTACACGTTACAAGATATCTATTGACACAATTACAGTTCCCAATATATATATATATATATATATATATATATATATATATATATATATGTATATATGTATATATATATACACACATTTTATTTTATCTGAGTTTATTTCTTATTCAAAACACTATTCCTTGTTTCAATTTTCAAGGAAAAGTTGAAAATGAAAACAAAATTATATTTGAACTCGATTCAAATTTAAAATAAAATTTGAATAAAAATAAAATATAGAACCATAAGGTACGCAGTTTTGAACCTAACAGAATTGAATATTTTACTAATATTTAACGGCGACAGTGAACGAATCAGACGATATTTTCTTTATCATAAGATAGTACACATGAGTAATATCGACTACTGTTAACACCTGTTAATATTTATGAGTTAGAAAAGTTAAGATAGAAAATTCGTGGTCGACAATGCTAATTAAGGAAAACTTAATCATTGAATATAATTAAATATTGACAGGTTGTGAACATCAATCTAATAGTTCTTACATTTAGTGAGACTCCTTATGTATAATCAATTATGTTTAACTCTGACGTTGCATTATTTTTTTATGAATTCAAATTTTGTTCTAAGGCCTTTGTAAACATATACCCATATTGATCGTCTATACATCCATAATCTTATTCTATAGTGTTTTCATATTTTGTGAAATTCATCGTTTTTGATCGCATTCATCGTACTTCTGTTATTAGTATTTACATACACAGCCTTTGGATTAAACTCACTTAGGTTACACAATAATTGTTTCCTGTGATTTTATTAGAACCTGTCTATTTTGTTTTTTGTTCTCCATGTCGTGGTGAAAGGTAACGGATTCTTCTTTCTCATATTTGCTGTTTACGAGCTCCCACATGATAAGAACTTGTTGAGAGATGTAACTTCCTTGCTATATACGTAAGTTCAAAGCTGTGACTGTAACGTGTTTCGGGATCACTTTGACTTAGTGAGATTCAATAAAACTTGATTTCTTTTTACGGTGGTTTCCAGGAACATGGCATATCTGCTTCTTATTATTAATTATGAGTTGGATATTATGAATCGGTACCCTTTTGTGTAATAACAATATCCCACGAAGGTTACCTTTCTTGCGCTGGTATTCCATTTCTTCATCTTTTCTGTTGGAAGATGAATCATCGCTTCACACGCTAACAACATCTCTTTTGGAGTTCCATACATAAGTTTTCGTGTTGGAACTACATTAGTGATTTAAGCAGTCTTATACTTTGCTTTAGGTCAATACTGTTTTGGACGTCGGCATAATAGTTTCCATCGAATGATCCATCGAACCACAAATATCCGAATGCACTAAGTCCAGCATTGATGTTTGAATCTTTATATTTAAGATGAAATCGCGGTAGTTTGCCTTCTAGATGGGTTACTCATGGAAGTCTGTTATTCTTCTTGGATAATTGCACACCATAATTATTTTCTCCAGTTTTCCTTGGTGGCTGAAATTTAGATCACACAGACGCTGGTGCCACAGAATAATATGATTGGTCAACATCCGATAGTACGCAATATTGCTACATGTATTCAAGTTGTATATATTATTGATCAATCTTGTAGCAACTGCAATTTTATTGTTTCTTTTCATAAAGCAATACTTATTATTATCTATATTTTACTTGACTAACCGTTTTAATCACTTGTCTTACCGAAAATAAGTTTGTTGTTAGGTCGGGGATATATAACACATTTTAAACATAATTCTATATTACTGACCTTTGTCATTACAGATCTCAAGTTTCAAATTATCTGAGCCCTTTACTGAAAGCGGTTATCTGTCAATTTTATCGTCTTGAGAGCGGTTAAGTTCCGGTGACTATATGTACTAGCGTGAAATAGATAATCCTGAAATATAATCACGCAGCAAGAACTGAATACACTAGCTGAATGATTGCTTAACTGACATTGTCGAGACTGACACAGCGTTTGAGTTTAAAGTTTTAGCTAAAACATGCTTATTTTGGCAAGAGTCGCTTGAGACGTAAACATTAATATTGGAGAAATTCTCAGCGACATTAATAAAAAATTTAAGCAACCGATTTTCAGACCTATGTAGCAGTTACCTCACATTTTTACTAATGAGAAAACATAGTACCTTCTTTATACTTTGTTTTTTGTCTTTTTTGCTAACTCCCATAAAGTGATTGAGTCAATGAGTATTATTGCAAGAAGAAAATGTTAAGCCATCTTTAATAGTTGTTTTATAAATATGTTCCCTGGAAACAAAACAAAATTACTTCATTTCGGACTGGGCTTATATTTCTTTAGTGGATAGCTTATCAACCTATGAAGCAATTTTCAACCAAAAGAATTTGGAGTAAATAGCAAAAAGAAGCGCCACGCGGCGCTCTTTGTAAATTGAATCTCTGTCAATTTATTATGGCTTAGGCATTTGTAATTATATTACTTGTATTTTTATAAATTATAGAATTGAAAATTTTGATACGAACTTTATCTTTTCAATATACATTGGATGTAACCAAAAAATAGTGACTCGAATAAATTTCGATTCCACCGATTTATTTCTGACGATGGTATAAAATTATATTGGTCTATTGTCCTCTCTGACAACCACAGAATAGTATTGAATTGGCTAAAAAGTAACGAACATTTTTTTCGAAAATTGTCTAGAAAATATGGAATGTTTCTCAAGGCTTCCATGATCCAAGATACATAAAGATACACTGATTCAGTAGTAACTAAGACGCTGCACTGTTAACACACATAAACTATGGACGACATTAAGACGCATGTGAGATACTATTTACTCTACGAGTACTAATATGTTCACTCTGCTGCCAAGGTTACACGTAAAAAATATTAACGCGTAGCTCCTGAAGCAATGTAAAACTACTACAAAACGTTGGCTCCAGAGGTTTCACAGCGGCAATTATTCCTTAAGTGACCAAGCATGCTCTAGTCGACAGGTGGAATTGGATAGCGCCAGGAAAAGCTTGAAGTGTGGTGCGTACCACATGAACTTAGCTCGAACCAGCCGTAGCCGTAGCACGTTCCTCATGTAACCGAACAGACTCGGTTTAAAGTTACGGATTTTGGTTGGACAAAGATCCCCCACCCACCATATTCCTCTGACCTTGCGCCCACTGATTACTGTTTGTTTAGGTCGCTCCGCAACGCCTTACGCGAAAAAAACTTTTATGGGGAAGACCGCCTACGATAGTTCATAGGTTATTTTTTTCATTTCAAGACGAGTGAATTTTATGTAGATCCTATTCATCCACTGTCAGTCCGTTGGAGACACGTAGTGAAGAATGGTAGGGATTATTATATTGACGATTCCAGTGATGATTAATTAAGTTTAAATTGAAAATATAATAAAATATTATAACATTAATGACCGCTCATTACTTGTTAGCCAGTCCTATATTTGCGGTATTTTATATTATACCGACAAATTTCAACATTACTTTTAATAACAATTAAATTACTCGATGATAAAAAGTAGAGCCCTCATTGATTACTAATTAATTTAACGATCTGATAATAGGAAACTCAGTGTGCACAGTGTTCTAAATGCTAAATATTTTCCGTGGTTAATATCGGTATGTTTTCGTAACTATAAAAATTAATATCTACATAGTAATGTGGGTTAATACCGATTATTTGTATTAAATTAGTGATGTTATTTATTTAGTTATTAAAACTAAATATAAGGTTCCTAATAAAATAATCAATAGTTGTACTTTTAATAATGAATCTAAGAATCCAGTTACCAAAAACGTATTCCCGAAATTCTAATTTAGATTGTCTATCGTATATGTAAATTGCGTTTAATTCCATGGAAATTTAAAATATACATCCATTTTTCTGCAAAATTATGTATGACATTTTGTGTCGCTCCGTCAGAGTTCTATTCACCGCAAAACGTAGAATGCATGTATTTTGCTTAAAGTAAAATAACTACGAGTCATTGAAAGTTCAACACTCGGCTGAACCATTCTCTTATTAACATAGCTTAAAATTTGAGAGCAAAGCTAACTTCACAACTCAGTCCATAACTTATTGTAGATATTGAGTGTTAATTGATTTGTTAATATTGAAATATTTAGTTATTTACTCGGCAAATTTGTGTTAGCTTATTCAAAAAATGAATAAGTAAGTACCTGAATCGACGTATTTAAGAATAGTTTCAGTGTATTAAATAAAAGGCAGGTTTCCGGTATTTGACTCTCAATTTAGTCTTATATTAAAGGTTATAGTTTACTTTATTTCAAATAGTAATAAACATAATTTAATTTTTTATACAAAATATTTACATATATATATTTTTTGTATAAATATTTGTATTTATATATTATACACATTTTAAATTCTTAGAAAGAAAATATATTGCCTACTATATCCTTCACAGACGCATATTTTAATTTGTTTATATGATACTTTAAATTAATGATTTTTTCCTTAACTTTTACTGTGAGACCTTGCTTCTTGCCAAATTTTGCGATTCTAAGCCAACGTGAAGTACCCTATCGGGTTTGATTCATTTGCATGTGTCAAAATATGTGGTTTAAGTGACCGTATTTTTGTATTGCGTTGACTTAGAAGCTTGATTTTATTACAGCTCCAATGGACCACAGACTTAAATATTTGATATTATTTCAACTTGATACCTCCACACATTCCTGAGAAAAAGGGACTTGACTTGCAGACAGACAGACCGACGGATAACAAAGTGATGAACTAAGGGTCTCGTTTTTCCTTTTGAGTTTTGAAAGTCTAAAAAATAAAGGAAATGAATAAAGGAGAAATTTAGACAGTAATGTTTTAAGTCATGAAAAATAAATCAAAAGAGTTTTAAATGCTTTGTTTAAAAAACTTAAAAAAAAAGTTTAAACATTTTTAAAAAGTTTCAAAGATGCGTGTTCCATTAAACTAAAACATATGTTCAGTTAAAACTTGTGGTAGAATCTTCAACTTGTCTTTGTCCTGTAGTCTATTAAACAATTGTACTGAAATGAAAGTTAGGGCGCCTTATTAAGTCCAAATAATATCTGCATGCTAAATCTTAATAATACCTACAAAAGGTCTGCATGTATTTAAATATAAAATAAATCTGTCAGGAAAATGTAATTAAACAAAATGTTGATTGATTTAATCATTGCAACAAACTGTTTGGAACGGAGACTTCAAAACCATATTACTATTTCGGTGGAAACGTCACTTTCAAAAGTAATTTATACAGTTATAATGGTGTTTTGTGTCTTTGAACGTTAAAATATCTATTGACTTCCTTTCCTTTCCGATAATTATTTCATTTACTTTAAATATATATCAATGTTGTCAATATATTTTTGAATTCAAGAAGATCTAATAAAACTAATATTTTACTTTTTTATCATGTAAATACTTGCTTAGAACTTATAGTCGAAATTCTTAAAAAATGTGATATGAAACTGCTGCATTTACTTTTAAATGAAACATATCGACGTGGATAAAATCACCTACAATATTACACCCTAAACTTATTTAATTTTATCGAGGATTTATAATTCAGATTTAAGCACCACACGCGACATTATGTTGACCAATGACACATGAACTTTCTGTGACCATAGATACATGACTCTACTCGCAATTCAAACATGAATAAAATGAAAGAGACGTCTAAACACGTGTTATGTTACTGTATTTAATACGAGAAATCGAGGCCGGAATATGAAATAGATTTGGAATAATGTTAAGATAAAGATATCAATGTTTCTAAAATTATATTCGAATGCGCGATACGAAAATACGCGTCGGTACATTTTTAAGGTATTATTAAAATAAACGATATCTCTTGCTGCCGCCTGTATCTACGGTGTACCGTTAAGTTTAAAAGTGTTCATCTCGGGGTTAAATTATTTTATCTCTATCATTAAAACTCTAATCGGTAGTTCGACTCGGTCGTTTATGTTACGATGCATTTGATTTTGCGTCTTTATGAGAGGCAGTCACGGAAGGCACAACCTGACCTCGTAGTTAGTAGTTATAATACTTTTAAATAAAAGTAGAATTTCTTAAATTTGATACAGAGTTTTTTAATATTTCCAATGTAATGTAAAATTAAGCCACGTAAAATTAAGACTTTAAGCAACGTAAAATTAAATCAAAGCAATATGCTTAAAATTTCGCTAAGTTAGGTTTGAAATTATGTTCATTTTACAATGGTGTTTGGTGTTTATTTAAATATAAACTATGTATAAATCAACTCTGGCAGTAGTTTGAATATATTTAGCTCACATTTTTAAGGTCCGTAGCTAAACTAGAAACCCTTATAATTTCGCCATATCAACCTGCCAGTCCATCTGTTTTACTTGCAGGTATTAGCGCTATATTGCTGCAATTTGGCATGATTATAAACCCTACAAAATTATCAAATAAAATTGAAAAAAAACATTTTTAGGGTTCTTCCCAAACATAACAGGAGTAAATTTTTTTATTATTTGAATTTCCCTTTGTTTAGGGCATCGTTGAACACAGATCTTTCAAAAGTGTGTCATGAGCACTTTTCTTATACAGGGATCCATTTATAAAATATTGCAATTTCAAGTGGTCATTTTTATTAGAGTTACGTGTCCCCATCAGTTAAATTATTATTTTTGAATGCCTGACAAGTTTCACTACAGTAGTGTATATAACGAAATTAAAAGGAAACTTGTCGCAAGTAAACAGTTTCTATTCATTTAGGGGCAATACTCGACCAACTTAAGACAAGTATTTTGGTTTGTATAAAGTTAATAGAAACTCCATAGAAACGACTTAAAATAACTGCAAATATAACGTATTTTAAAATGTTTATTTATTATGTCTGTGAAATATATGCTAGATAAATATATACAATATTTGTACGATGAGAAATAATATTAGTATTTGTAAATGATTTAATAAAAATACTATGTTGTTATGTACTGTGTACAGAAGTAGTACGAATTGTACTCATATTCAACAAGTTCAGTGGGATAAACGAGGTATTATGTTATGAATATGAGTATTTTATTAAATAAATAAGACGAAGTAATTAGTGAAACATAAGGCTATAACGCTGAAATATTTAGTAAATTAATGAGTATTTCTAATGTTTAGCCATACCACTCTTGTCGATGAAAAATAAGTTTTGTTAGTTAAGCACTCGGGTATTTAAAAAGGCTTCAGGTAAGATATTTGCCTATATCTCTGCAAATACCACGTTTAGGATGTTACAGATAATTATTTCAACTGAATTGTTTGAATCACCTCGCCGTCAAACGAAAGAAAGATCAGCTATATCCTAAATATTGTAATAATTTACACAGCACATAATTTTAATGGTAACCCTTTTGTTAGTTTATGTAGACTTAACTTTGTTTTTAATGTAATTTTAACCTTCCTTGTTTTAAGATGTTGTACTAAATCTCGTATAATTAGTTGTCCATAGAGTGACATTAAGCTAGGCAGGAGATGTGCTCTACTCAGATTTGTAATTCTGTGTAGAGCAAAGTTAACGTGAAACATAGTGTATCAAGGCATTGATAATCTATTATTTTAGTAGTAAAATGAGCCGAGGGTTTCACCAGGAAATGCAAAAAATTCGAATGCGATCATTATTCGAAACTATGTATAATTATCTCATTTGTCTCAAAACATAATGGAAAAATAAAATAACAAAACCTGATACGTGGAAACATTGAGATTTAAATTGTGTGCCAGAAAAATATTTTAGTTCTGAATAATTTTATCCAAAAATTCCAATTTCAATTGGAAAAATATTTTGATAATTTTGAATACTGCACTACGTAAGTATGCAATGAAAATTTATATTTCTCATGCAAACTTATATTCCGTATGAAATGAAGGACATGAAACGTGTTTTTGTAAAAAATGTAATTTTTTTGTTGGGACCGTAACCTTGGCCATGATTTTTTTAATTTAATTTTTTCGGTTGAGAATTGTCTTATAATTCCTCAAAATTGTTTATCCAGTTCCATATACAGAATCCCCTGTATAAATAATATAATGATTTTGGTTATACTTGTATTTACATATGGATACAGTTATACAAAGAACCTATCCATTATTTAGAGAAACTATTCTCTACATCAAGCTCAATATATTTGAATACGAAAAATACAATTTTTTCTTGTTAAAATCGCAAATCGACAGTGACTTTTTCAGTAATAGTTGCAAATTTTCATTGATATTTTCGATTCATTTTAGGGTGAGAAATCACTTGTGTGAACAAAAGAAGATTCTATCTGTTTAAATTATTTCATTCTGTTTGTAGGCTTTCAAAAAAATCTAAAAATATGACAATATTTTTACCATCTCCGGAGAAAACTTGCTGTGAAGAGACTGCTATTTTCCTCAAAATAAATTTATTATTATATAATTTGTAAAATTTAATTATAACTGACAATGCCGTGAAATATTCTTGAAGCTACATACCTGTCAAGTGTTACTTTAAACGTTGTATTGTCCTTGCATATTATTAATGACTGGTAAATAAAACATCTACCAGTTATATAAATTTATGGTTCATAATATAACTCGCACAAGAGGTATAACTGACCGTAGCGGAAAAACCTAAACAAACAAGTGGTCATTATTACGAGTGTTAATTATTATTAACTACTAGGCAATATTTATTATACACTATAAATTGATTATACACTATAAATTCACAAAGCAAAAATGTAGATTTTTTCAGTGATAAAATAATCACAACTACCACTGAATTATTTATGTTTTTTCCATAATAATTTACGATAACAATTCTAAAGCTATCTTTAATAGTATCCTAAACAATTTGGATGAATGTACAGAAACCATATACTTTGACCAACAACAATTTTGCAATAATTTAATATTAGCATAAACAAAGTGTATGTTGGAACACGTCAAAAATAGGCCCCTGTATTTGTTTATTTTGCATAAACTCTTTAAGAAAGTTATACGATATCATTTTGTTTTAAAAATCTCATCAAAGTCTAGTGCATAAGAGTGTTCCAAACCTCGATAATCCTTGACAGAAAACTTAGAGGGAGGGGGAGGGGGAGGTATATTGCAAGCATAATATTTCGCAAACACGATTTAAAAATAGAAAAAATGGTAAATGAAATTTCATTTTTACTGAAGACCTGTCAGTGACTTAGAACTTAGTAGAGTAGGAAAAATAATGTTTCTATGTATAGGGAGATACGTAACAATTTTTTTTATATTTTGCTGCTTATTAATTAAGATTGTCCAAAAGTGAAAAACTAAAGAAACTGTGAAGACGGAGGGAAGAATGGACGACATGACGAAATTAGAGGTATTTCTAGTTTGACTACAGAACGGTACTAAATTATACTAAATGAAAAGATCAAGAGCTATGTAACGTTCTATAGTACGTATTTTTATAGGTAGACATAGTGGATCAATTTGTTGAATGAATAAAAAAAATAAACTTTCCAACCTCTACAGAACAGTGAGAGTATGTAAAGAATATAGGATACATTTTACGGCTAAACTTGGCGGCTGAAGAGAAGAAAAAGTTTATAAAAAACAGTCCCTGTATAAAAGGGTCAAACCTTATAAAGCTCCAATTTATTTAACCGTGGAGTGGGTACTATTTAAACAACATTGAATGTAATGATAAGTTTTCATACTCAAAAATTGTCACTCAAATACTCAATGACACTTTTAAATGTTATTAATTTAGATATTTACTACTTAACATGAAACTACACATAAACTTTTCAAGATACATATTTATCCCAAGTCAACATCACTGCGTGAACTGGTAAAAACTAATATGTAATGGAATAAAAATACATTATTATAGTCAATAATTTTAAAGAATATAATCATAAATCAGGAATTAATTATATATTTTACAACACGATGAATGCCAAAGGCTAGCCCACCACAAATTGTTAAATCCATACACGTAGAAAACCTCAATAAACCCGGCATTACTACATGCGGCAAATTGATTTAAACCCTTAGGTTTCGAGTTGCCATTAATATGGTAATAAGGGCCTAGGGTTGTGTGTATTTAAATTTAGTCAATATTTAGATGTAAGAGAAAATGAAATGAAAATAAAATTATTATTACCATCAGTCTCTTGGAAGCACGATGCCTGTACAAGTTTATACATTTTTAAACTATTATTTATTTATTTATTTCATTTGTATTTACAGATATTGCTTTCAGTTTGCTTAATTAATACGGGAAAAAATTAGTGCGAAACTGATTAAAAAAATGTTAGCATATTTGTCTTGCTCGGCTATTTTTGTCGTGGAACCCTCAAATAATTATGCTTCTTAAAACGAATGACTCGTTGAAATTAACGATTTATTATACTTACTTATTAACGTAATAAAACTCAAATAGAACGGAATTAACTTGCGCTACTTGGATTACATACACACTTAGATAATAATTTAGTTGCAAGCAATTTCCAAACATTAATATTAGTTTTCATCGTGTTAATATTGCCTATTTCATTTCTCAAAGCCGTAAAAATATATATAATTACTTAAAAGAACTGAGATTTAGAGTAATCATTCTAATTTTTCGGTAAAATATAGGTATACTTCGTAAAATTAATATTACTAGCATTTTATTATACAAAATTCTGGAAAAATTTGATTCATTTCGGACTCGTATCTCCTTTGTCCAGAAATGTTATACCCCTAGAAGAATTGAGTATACTCAAATCAAAACCAGTTCTAGAAATGATTATTCAGAATGCTTCTCGTGAAAGACATGGTGATCATATTGGTCACGGTACGTTGGTCATATGTTTTATATCTGCAATATATATATATATATATATATATATATATATATATATGTTTATTTATATATTCATTTCCAGATTTCTATTACATCTGGAAATTAATATATAAATAAACGTAATTTATGCAAAAAATTCATGCAGCTATCCGGAAATTTATTTTATATGTCTGCAGATATGCAAGGCTGCAGACATATACAGCATTTGCTGAAACGTATTTTAAATTACTTGTATAAAATACAATTAAGTACAAGTGACTTTAAATACTTGATGTATTTAAATAATTGACGATAGAAACCGTAAATTTGGTAACAATGCTACTAAAAAGTAAAAATATACTTTCACTGAATCCAAACGGTTTATATAGAACTATATTAATTTAAGGCTAATTCAAACAAAAGTTATTATGATTTGAATGTTCTAAAAAAATTAAATAACTAAGTTTGCGTAAACATTCCTTAAAAATTTACGACGTTCGAAATCAAAATTGTGTTTAGAATAAAAACTTAATGTAATTAAGGTTGAATTCTTTGCTTATGTTCCCAAGTGCAGCCTAGAGTAGCTTTGTGATCATGTGCACAGAAACAGGTTGAATAGCTTTAAGCTTTTTACGCCATACGTCTGTCTCTCCTCTTGTATATTGTAAATAGCTGCATTGTAATAGTAAACCACTTCTCGCGACATACAGCGAATTCAACAGTATACATTTTATAATATAACTTTCTGTGGAATTTATTATCCTGTACTTATATCATCTAAGATTGTTAGTTCTGATCACTACTAATGTATCTTGAACAAATAAATTAACTTACAAATTCTTTCATTTTAAAATGTATTATTATTTGCCGCTGGTCTTTTTTATTTTTGATTTTAACATTTTCTGAAATTTTAATCGAATATTGATAAATTATATAGGACAGAGAATAAATCGGGTATATTTTATTTCATGTTAATATATTGAATAGAAAAATATCAGTTGAAGGAATGTACATCATACATATAAAAGGAGGAAAATATATTACGCATACAACGAAACTTTCTTGAAATATATTTCCGAAATGCTTTATTGTTATCGCTAAGTCATTATTGTAAATATTAGAAATCAGCGATAGCCATTGAAACAGAGGTTAAAAGAATATTAAGTCTCATGTAGAGCAAGTTTCAGCGTGGTTTAACGAGCTTTCTCTGAGAGAGACGAACCAAGCAGGCAAATTAAAAATATATAGAACGAGTTAAAGAACGACCGAATCAATCAATCAGAAAGATAGATTTCAGAGAAAGGATTTTTGAACCTTCTAGACTCAGATAGTTCTTGAATAAAAAGAGTTTTTCGTCACAGAGTTTTTTCTTAACCTAGAGTTAATTACATAACAGAGTTTCCAGTGATATAATTTAGGTAGTGTCTAGCCAAAAACTGATAATAATTGCTCGTGTTTATAAAGAAAAGGGCTATTTATAAGGTTTGACAAATTTCTGTGATTAACAAGTTTGACGGTTGATAGTCACTTATTGTAACATGTACAAAGATATGCTAGAATTGTACTTAAATAGTTTAAAGAGTTCTACATTTAAATTTGAAGAATGGTTACACCTTTTGCCTTATCCGAAAACTTTATGAATTTTATTTGTTTCATTTTTTTTGTTTTATACGGTTAATATATTTCAAGTACCTTACTTTTAATATGATTGCAAAAAATTTCTGACAAGAAAAACTCTATAAAATTTCCTTGCGGTGTATGCTCTGGCGTTTTCCAGTTCGGTGATGAACATTGCCTCAATTAATATCACCAGAAATAAAAATGTAACACTATTAATGCTTGTTGATCTTTTGTTATATCTCTATAATTAATAGCAGTTATTTACATTCGGTGAACGAGTCCTATACGATTTTTTAAATTTTTAAAGTTTAAGATTACTCATGTTTATAAGCACATATTTACTCTTCAGAATAACACGTATAATTAAATTTACAATCTCATAGCAGAAAACAAGGTTAATCTTCATCAGAAATAAGGTTCAGTTAGGTAAAGCCGTAGATAAAATCTTAGTAATATAATAAAATTTATTTCTATCTAAAAAGAAGTTGATTAATCAATAACGCCATTTAGTCAAGTTACAAATTAACATAATCATAGTAAGCACCTTTAGGAGTACGACCGACAGGACAAAGGAACGATTTACCCAGTGTACGCCATAGTGACGCGGCGATCATCTTAATCAATTGGTGTATTTGTGATCACTTGGCGGTTCTTTCGAAATTATGTGAGTGTAATGATTAGATTTTAAGCAATTCTGTGCAATTATTGACTAAAAGTTGTTTACGAAATATTTACGACTTTGTTTTTGAACATCGCTCCCACTCCATGCAATATGGAGAAAAATGGTAAAGGTATGGAATCCATTTTATGTTAAAAAAATGCTGTGAAAAGAAGTATATGTAATCTTAAAAATAGAGTGATGGTTTTCTTTAACTGACATTAAACAATAAGCAACATAGTTGTTTGTTGAATAATTAAAAGTAATTGAAATAAATTAATTTAAAATGTCATTTGGTATATCAGAAAACTTAAACGAGCAGTTATCCCAAATCTGAACTGACAGCCTTACCACGGTTTTCAATTTAACCTATTTTACTATGCGACTGAATGCTCTTAATTCCTTGTTATCTGCCACGTAGCTACCAACGAACACAGCCCTGTCAGCTGTCAGATTTACAGTTTGCTTCTGGTATTTATGACCACTAGATGCGCACCACTTATACAACTCTGTAAGCTATTGCAAAAGTCATGTTGGCACATCAAGTTAAAAAAATATGGCATAATATTTAATGTATAATTATTAAATTATATCTGTCAATATTGAAATGCTCTACTGACATGTTATTGGTAGCAAGGCTTGACATGTGTTTCATACTTTTGTTGGGGTACATGCTGAGGGCAGGTATCGAATGTAATGATTCTTATCGTCACATTTATTGAAATGCGCTATTAATATGTTATTGGTAGCAAGGCTTGATATGTGCTTCATGCTTTTGATAAGGGTTTATGCGGAGTGCAGGTAATTTATCGAATATAATGTGATTCTTATCGTCACAATTAAAACTTGAACTCAAGACATTAGGATACCATTTTAATTCATTAAAAACACATTTATATGAAATGCATATATTTGGAATAATCATTTAAGTATTTCAATTAAGTGTTTTATGTCGTTTACAAGAAAAAACATTTAATTAATAAGTTTAACATCTATCTCATTGCTTTTATAGAATACCAAACTATCCAAACAAAACTAAGTGAATAGAAGCCTCTTAGTGATGTGATATGTTTTCAACTGCAGTACCCAAGTTATTTTGCCATCATGTGCAAGAAAATGAGTTTACATTGGTTATTCCATTAATGAAGACACACTCAACCTTTCTTTCTGCCTGTTTGTCGCTCACAATATTTTTTGCCTATGTGTTGGCCCAGATAAATTAAATAAATTTATTTATGGCAATATAATTGGCATCTTATTTCAAAAATATCGTCAGCTACACTCAATTAAGTAACGGTCATGAAAAGTTATACAATAAGAATTATGTAATTATCTATTTTTTAATTCTTTCTCATAGTTTATTAAAATATCAGATTAGTAAAATTTGTTAATGGTGATACGGAACTTTTGCAAAAATGTGAGGAGTTTAGTAAACCTTCTGAGGTGAAAGTATTCACCAGAGTTCTTAAATGATCCCGTTTCTGTTTAAAATAGCACTGAACTACGTAGTCTCTAGTTATCTAAGTACTCTCTCTAGTTACCTAACGTAAGATGTTACGGTAGGTGCTTATTCAAAAATATGTAACAATATATAGATAGTATAAAACCTCTGGAAAAATAGAAAATGGTTTTTGAAATTGATTGTAAATGAGTAAAGATCGAAAATATGAAATGTAACTTTAATTAATATACTTCTATTGTATATATCAACTACCATTCACTATTTAAACTATTCAAGTTTAAAGACCTCGGTAGCATGATAACGATAAATACTTGGTGCAAGAAGACAAGAAGGGCGACACAAAATAGATGAATGGCAAAGAAGGAAACCATATTTTAAGAAAATTCCGTAAAATAGGTTATGCTATTTTGGCCTATAAACTATATTTTCTAGATGCAGATAAAATTCAACAACATGATTTTTAGAGAACTGGCCACATATAAAAACTATCTTCATACTTGGTTGCACATTTCGCGAGTGATAAGTAAAGAGTACAAGTTCAAAATTCGTGTTAATAATTTCATAATATATCGCTTACAAATACATTGAAAAAAGGTATTTTGACATGAAGAGTTTCGTATGAGTCGTCATCCCCGATTTCAATTCTGAAGAAGAAATTGTATTCTAAAATCAAGCAGTACGATATCAATATGAGAAAGGTTACTGATTAAACACTTAGATTAAAATTTAAAATCAGCTGTCAACTATTAAGTTTATGTAAATTAGGTGATAAGAAAACTTTAACATAGTTTATAGGTGTAAAATTGTATTACATTTTAATTTATTTGGATATTAGTTATTTAATTGTTTCAAAATGATATGCTTTAGAGTTGTCATTGACGTCATAGTATGATACAATATCACTAAATAAGGTTCTCACTACACCTATAACGTTAACCACTACATCAAATGAGACGAGATACTCATTTGATGTAGTGGTAAAGATGTCAAAGTAAAACTTTGATAGAATTAGTCAATAATACATGTAGATACGCAAAATTCAAGAAAGATTTTAAATGAAGTTATAACATTAAAGCATAGCTATTATGGATTTTGTATATTGGCTTCGAATTTTAATTGTCTTTAGTATACTAAGGGATATTTTTACAAAATACAGTCCAGCCCATTTACCGCGGTCCTGAAATCAATAGTTAAAAGTCATGGGATAAGTTTAGGTAAAATAGTTTTTAAGATCATAAGCAACTCTCTCTTGTACGGAATTTACTACGGTGATTTTTTAAACATATTTTTTCCTTTTCAAAATCGAAAAAATCAACATAAAATTTCATACAATAGCAGAAACTAAAAATAAACCTAAAAATTGCTCATTACTTGCTTGTTACATTCTACTTCCGCAATAAATTTCATGTTTTTTTTATCGAAAGCCAGATCATTCCTTTATAAGGAAATGTATACTTGGATAAATGTTAATTCATTGAATACCGTCCAGCAAAGTTTAACAATATTACGTTAGTCTTAACAATCACGACCCGTGATTGACACATGGATCTCCAATTATAATATATCTTGAAAAAAAAATGAATTAACATAACGAATCAGTCAGAAACGAGTGCTTTCCTCTTTACCCCATTATTTGTTACACCATTTGTTTTGTACTTTACTTTCTCCACCACCTATTCGATAAGAATGGATATATAATTGTTACGTATGTATCGTTCGCCAATACTAAAATAATATGATATACATATTTTTCTAAGTATTCTATTCTCATCTATGCTTTTTATTATTTTAATATTGCTAAAAATTAAAACAGATTGTTTCTAAGGGGTAGGTTTATTTGTTTCCAACATAATACTTATGCGAAGAACGGCGTATTTATCAAATAGATGTTAATTGCTTAATAAATTATGTTATCAAATAATAAATCAGTGCATGATTTCTTCCTCAAATGTCTGATAATAAAATAAATGCGTAGTACTATGAGTCAATATTCATAACTATATGCTATGTAAGTTGCAACGAATGATTAATTTATTATTGACAAGTTATGTGGCGAGTTTTTTGGTAAGCGGCAAGTAAGGAATGCCCTATAAACTCAACCGCTAATTTCATAATAATTTCAGTGGCTAAAAATTGTTGTCGTGCCGTTTAATTTATTGCATTGTTTTTCAAAACGGGTTTTCTTGGTAACTCTATTAGAGAAAAAATAACAAAGTTTATGCTTTACAACTCACCTACAAAAACGTAAAAATAATGTATAATCAAGAATTTTCATATAGTATTACTGAGACTAGAACTGGTATCGTCAGTATTGGCCGTGTGTAAGTTTTCAGTACTTGTACTATACGCATTAATTTACATATATTAAATGCAATGTTAGGACGTTTTAAGGAGAGGTTCCACGGAGGAAGAGTCGCAGACTCTTACGCCAAATAGAAAGAGATGCCATAAAAAGTGTTTATTGATTTTACCACACTTTTGAAAGGCATTTTCGTTATAAGTTGGTAAATCATGGAAGCACATAGATAAAATTGTTATTGCAAGGTTACTTCAGATTTAAGAAAACTGTAAAATATTCAAGCACAAGGTAAAGAGGCAGCATGGAATTCCAATAAAGATAAACTGTATTATATATGTAAATATGTCTAGTTTATTTTAAAGTAATAATAAAATTAATTTGGCTATAATTTTTTCGAATCTATTTTACTACAACTACTCGTTTTATTTCAAAATGACAAAAACGTTGATAATCAGTTTAAAAGACTTTTTGCTGTAAATTTTGCAACAAAAGGATACAATTCGTCTTTGAACCTGTTAAGCATGAATAAAGTTGCGGAAAAACTAGGCGGTAGATACAACATTTAAAAGGAGATTAAGAAAATTGTGAGTACTTTACGTTAGAAGTATAATTTCTTTGCGATTAAAATCTAAGCATTTAAAATAATAACTAACAATTGTGCGAAGCTAAATGTTTCTGGTTTAATTTTGGGGTTTTACTTCTCACGAACAGGTCGTACCGGAAGGTTAATTGTTATATTGGCTGAAGTATCGGATATTTTGTTATCGAAATTGGGTATTCAACAATACGATACGTTGTATAGTTATCCGTCATAAAATTTATGAAGCTCTATAAAATATGCCCAAACATGATGGATCTATTACTAGCTTTATGAAATTACCATGATCACCTTTAGACACGATCGTCAGAATATTGGTTTCGTGCAATAACAAAGGCCTTACTATAAGGAATTAAACCTAGCCAAACTCGTTGTTACGAAGCTCTTATGGCCACTTTCATTTCCCGCCAACCGATCAGCTTGATAGTACCATAATATAGTGTTATCGTAGTAATTATATGTGTGAAATCTTAATTTCACTTGTTTAATAAATAAATGCCTGACAATAAATTGACGGACAAAACAGGAAACGTATTCAATATAGATGAAACCTGGATTCAGTTATAAATAAATTTGAAGGGCATTGCTAATTAATAGATATAAATAGATATTTGCGTTGATTAAATAGAAAAAAAAATTTAGATGTATTTATACTTAAAGATTAAGCCAAACCCTTAAAAAAGGGTTCTAGAGAAAGATTATTTTCTGATTTAGGTTCATCTGCACGGATGAGCAATGAAAAAAATTCGTGAATATAGGGCCGGTAAAATTATTTTATGACGAAAAACAAACTGTTTCAAATGATACGGATAAAAAATGGCTCACCGAGTTATTTATAATGCAAAAATAGCAGAAACAACTTAAGAAAAAAACATAAAAACGTGTTTGGTACCTCGCTCTATAAGCACAGCATTTCTCTCACGAGATGTGGGACAGATTATACGCCACTTTATTAAACATTCGTTTTTCTTTGTTTAATATTGATTTTACTCATGAAATGTTAATAATTGTTCTTATGTTGTAAGATGTATTATCCTTATTAATAACTAAGATTAATAGTCCTAAATAAATATAGCAATATTTCGTTTATAAATTCGTTATCTAGAAGTGTATATATTATTAGAGCCACCAAACGTAACTTTAAATGAATCCACATCCTGTAAAGGGTTTTTAAAGCTTTTAGTTCATAAATTTAGCTCATTATTACACTCTTTATTTTCGTTCTAATTAGGTTATGGTTTTTTTGGAATAATTTGTTTAAACATGTTTTTTGGCACGAATAATAATATAATCTCATAAATTCTGAGCTATTTAAAAAAAATAATGGAAATCGAACTTGAAAGCAAAATGAAAAGATAATACGCAACGGTGAATCTGAAATGAATTTCATGCGTAATTTTACATTTCAAGTCGAGATTTTCGAATGGCATCAGTAGATACTTACTTGTCAAATTCGGAGAAAAAATCATTTTTAAAAATATGCGGAAAAATAGAACGTTCCATGACTCATTCGAGAATTTTTTTAAACGTTAAAAATTTGCGCAGTAGTCGGGCAGTCGACGGCATTTTTAATGACATATTTTATTATTCACGAAAACCTTGTATTTACACCACATAGATAATCCTTACTAAAATTAGAGTGCAATTATTGCCGCCATGTTCAACATCGCATATCACAACCAGAATGATGTCACAAGCACGTAAAGACTTTTAATAAAAAAGAAAATCGACTGCAACTTAGTACAAATGACAGAAGTGAAACTTGTGTGGCGATCTAAACCTCGATGTATATGTATATAGTAAGGGCTTAAAAAAGTGAGAGAGAATATACTAAGTGTAAGTAGATAGATTGTACTATTTCATATAAGAAGATTTTAACACTAACCGTCCAGAAAAATTATAAAACGTCATTAAAAATCGACGTAAATATTTCAATAAATTCAATTCAATGTCAATTAAAAAAATTGTCCCGGTACCAGTAGCATAACGCGGCTAAATTGTCCCGGTACCAGTAGCATAACGCGGCTAAATTGTCCCGGTACCAGTAGCATAACGAGGCTAAATTGTCCCGGTACCAGTAGCATAACGCGGCTAAATTGTCCCGGTACCAGTAGCATAACGCGGTTAAATGCGGCTGAAGGAATTCGGAATTTATTGCATTTTATATTGCCTTAATTATATTTAAGACAACTAAATATGCGGATTCGTTGCGGATTTATATATGAATTAAGTACATATGTCATTAGTCTTGTAATGGATATAGCACATGGAAAATGAGTAATAAATAATCATGAATATATAAATAAGTTGACAAAATTTTCGACACACAACGCAAAAACTTGCTGATAGCAATAGTGAGCGCCATTGTTGTTGCTATCCCTACCTCGTCGTCTTATCCCATCGTGCTCACCTATCTTTCTCGGTTGTTAGCTAAGTACCTAACTTCCGTTCTTCTTGCGATATATTACTTACATTCTGACATAAAAAAAAACACAACACTCTTACAATAAGAACGCTTCGATCACGTGCTTGGACGAAGAATTGGCAGTAATTTTTAAAGGTTTCGTCGTGTGCTCGAGAAAGAGTGCATGAAAAAAACATATAATCTTAGATAAAATCGATTTATCCGATATATTATTAACAAAATTTATTGGTGGTGAAAGTTGAAGGTATTTTCTTTCAAAAATAAATATGCTGCCGACCATCGAATGGAACAAAAATGTTGGCAGCTTACATGAAGATAAGCGAGCGGTTTAGATTGCAAAATAAACTTGTGCTAAACGGATGAGTACTTTTATTAAATTAAATTTTTTGGAAATAATTAATCGCTCCGTTATTAAGAATCGTAGAAATAATATTATGCGAGGAATTTATTATTACAATTTTTTAATTTGTTATTTTTGTTTATAATTTTATTTTAATATGAATGTTTTGTAATATTACTAGCCATGACTACCTTTACGTGACTCTTAGGTTTTTGTTGCATAGGGTAATGAAATATTACAATTAGACGTACTTTTTTTGTTCATTTGGACAACAATACCGTTGCATTATACTAAGAAACCTGCTGTTAATAAACCACCTTTTCAACACAATTATATAACAAGATATTCAAGTATTCAGTGTAGATATAAGCTATTCAATTGATTCACCAATGGTTCCTTTGTTACTTTAGACAGCAGTAAAGTTGCGTTATAAAGTTGAAAAACCTTAAAAATAGTTATTCTGTCGGTTCAATTAATCACCTATTTTAAACACCAGTAACGGAACGGAGCAACGTTGCGATATTTAGCATATTAAAAAGCTTACTGTCGGTATTTCAATGTTATTTAATCGCCGAGTTACTGGAGTATTCTGCATAAATGATGCTGTTGTACTATATAAAGAAACAATTAGTAATTCGATGGAGTAGCTGATACCGGTTTTGTTTACCTCACCCTGTTTATTGAATGTCGTTGAAAATTTAATTTATGGACAGTAGGCTTTTTTATTATATGGCATTACAATTTTTGTCTACATTAATAAATGGACCATTGGTGAATCAGTAAAATATTATAGTTTCTGTCTATACTGAATATCTTTAGAAAGAAAGAGAAACTATTTAGCATATTGAATTGTTTATTAATGATCACTTTGGAGGGGGACGGGGTGCAAAAAAGAAATACTTAAGCCAAAACAGTAGTATTTCTAGAGTGCTTGGATAAATATCCGAATTGTAATATGGTACCAAGTCTATGTTGTATATTTTATGAAAGTAATTTTGTAAAATATTAATATTCTAGAAAGATTACCTTGAAAAAAGCAGAAATTCGAAATGTTTAAAAAATATCAGTCTGCAAGGAAAAGGTCTCACTGTATTCATATGTCGAGAAAGATAATTATCGAGCAGTCTACTAGTGCTCATAAGGAAGTCGACACAAACATTGTATCTCATGTGAGTCAAGTTGAAGATTTGAATATTATTATTAAGAGTTTCGATACTACCATCATAATTGTAATACTTAGAAATATGAAACATGTCAATAAAAATGTTTAAGTTTGAACTCGAGTAGATCTTGAAAGAATGCTAATGTATCTACAATTCCTTCTCACTATTTTATGTATTTACAAGATGCGCTTATAATCCGGTTTTTTACCGTAAAGTGAAGAATTTAAATATATTAATTAAAAATGAAGCGTAAAAGGCATTCTGTGTAATGTCTTAATGTACCATAGAGAACATTAATACTTTTATGTCGGTCGTAGAAAATCTTGTTTACAGAGTGTATGGCCAAAAAAGAAATAAAACTTTTAATGGAAGGTAGATGGTTATTTTTAAGAAAAATTATTTAATTAGAATTATCTACGAACAGCCAGATGTGAAATGAAAAACATTTATCGGTTGACGTTGCCGCATTGCAATCTGGAGTTGCAGCAACAAGGACCAACGCTCATCGGAAAATCTCTATTGATACCCATTGATACTGGCTGAGAACTACAAGCAGAGGTTTTTGACTAAAATGGTTCAATGGCGATCAGTTTCCATCGTCTGACAAATAGTTGTCTGTGGGTTATTTTTTGTTTCACAAATATTTATGCGCGAATCAAACTTATTTTCCATTCATGAACTTTAATATAATTAATTAAAAATACGTTTAATTCATGTTTCATTAATTGTTTCAGACACAAGTAACATTGAAAGTGATGGGAATCAAATTAGAGAAGATTTCATCCGACAGCCAACGCGAATAAATACAGGTGAATCAATGTTCATCAATGCTAAATTTTAAGTGCGTTTAACTTTGATTTATGTCGCACTTTTGTTCCACTAAATGATCAACAGTCTTTAAAAAAATGTCTTAACTAAAGTTTACTTCTATATTTACTCACTACTATACTAAATTTTGCAAGTAATTTAATCAGTTCAATTTTTCATTGTTTTTACATATTCAAGCGACTGACTCAAACGGTCTGTAGCAATCGTAGAACGCCAGCACTGTTCTCATGGTTATAATTATAATAAACGTTCCCTAAAATGTTATTACTTCCAAGTTTTTTTTTCATACAAACTTTCAAGTACTCGAGACGGTGTAGTCGGCATTGTACCGCGGTCGCAATGGCAGCGGTCTATTTTCTTGGTAAATGTCATTTATGTTACGGAAATAATATCGGACTATTCCTTTTTTTTTAAATTAATATTTCTATTAAAACATATTTTTTTACTGAATATAAATGAATATTTTTATTAATTAAAAAATAACACTAATAATATTTTTTTGAATGTTTCGTACATTCAAAAAAATCTTTCGCTTCGAGATTTCAGTCGTTAAATGCAAATTATTTGCAAACCAAGTCCAATTTTGCTTATAAGAGACTTAAACTGCTCATAGATTCTCGCCGATACTGAGGATCGCAGAGTTCAAATCAACGTCTCTTTGCATTGACACTCCTTCGTCATTGAAGTTTTTTAAGGTGTGGAATGTATATGAATAGCTTTTTATATTGGCTCAGATTTAGAGGGTAATAGTTGAAGCAAAATTATTTATGTTTATCACACCGTTCAAAGTAATGGAGGTAATTTTGATGTAGAGAGCTGCATTTTATAAATTTTATGACTTTTCTTCTCAAAAAAAAGATGAACATTTTTATGGAGTCGTACTTCGAAAGAAAATAAAACCAATCCCTTATAAGATAGTCATAGGTATTTTTTTGGAAGTCATTTGACGTGGAAACATTAATTTGGTCTACTGACAAATCATGTTGACAAACATAATTCAATAGTAAATAACAAAAAATTATCAAATAAAACTTTTAGAGCGGATAAACGGAGTGATCAAATTTTTTATAATGTCGTATGCAATCAATTGAACGAGCAAATCGTAACGATTGCAAAAATATTTTTTTCCCAATTCTTATGATAGTTTAAAAGATATTGCCGAATATATCCACAATTTTTGTGGTTATTTTCGGCAAAATATTTTGAAGGGAATTTCGGTAGTAGTAATCTGTGGTGGAGGAGGTCATCTCCTCCATCACTGATTACTATTATCAAAATTGTAAAAAATGGCGTTACTAGAATTTTACCGAAAGTTCATCAGAAAACCGTACCAATGATTCTAAATTTTATCATTTCTTAGAAATTCACAATATTTTTACGCATGTGGAAAATGTATAGTCCTAATAAATATTAATAGTTAAAAATTGTAAAAAATTAAAAATTATATGTTAAAAAATATTAATATTTGTTAGCATAAATTCTACGTACCATTGAATGTTTATATGTGCTTGATTGTGCAGCGAACCCTTAGAGTTGGAGTACTATTAATATTTAATAAGTTTTCTGTTAATTTTGGACAAATTTATTTATTTTTAGGTTGATGTTTAATTTTCACATGTAAATTTTAAACATTTTTACATACAATGGCTTTGATGGCTTTAAATGTTGCTGTTCACTTGTATGGTTTCGTAATTCGTAATAAATTAATTATATACTCGTAATTCGTAATAAATTAATTATTAAAAAAATGTTTAACAAAAAAAATATTTACATAAAAATTACTTTTGAATTCCATTATTTTTTAGCATTTTTATGTGGAGAATTATGAATTTAAAATGAAAATATTTAATTTCATTTTGATAATAATTATTAGTTTGTTAAATTATGTATGAATATTTTAGAACAGAGGTTAATTTTTTACATGTAGCCTTTCTTAAATACCGTTTTTAGAAAAAATAATCTAAAATTTGATTATTACTTTACTATCTCATTGATTATAATAATTCACAAATCTGTCCGTCTTCATTATGAATAATGATGACCGTAAATGTACAAATTTATTTAAATTACACATGTTTCGACTGATAAATATTCTTTATATAGTGCGTAAGGATATGTGAAATAAACCGATAATTTTACAAACCATACTAAAAATATTTTAGGTTTAATGTCATAGCTCCGAATATTGCTCTTCTTGATCATAATATATGTACAATATTTTGAACAGTTAAAATAAGGGTATCGAAAAAATACTAAATGGGACATACAGTATTAAAAAAAAACAGATTACTGCATAGACTTAAGATGAGTAAAATTTAAGCTTTAAATTGCCTTACAATCGCATTTATTTTAAAATTTTAATTTAAATTGTAGAAATAATTTTTCCAGCATCAGTTACCATCAAATATTATAAAAAAAGTTCAGATATTATTTTCCCATATTGATTTAGTAGCTTTGAAACTATAAATATGCATGAAAACGAGTAAGCTATTAAAATTCCAAATTACCAAAATTTGAAAAAAAGTGTTAATATGTAATTAAAGTATTTTTGTAATATGGACAGCTTTTGTTTTTAGCTTTTGTTGATTGTTTTCATAAATTTTTGTCTTGTCTACCAATGGAATAATTCTTATATTGATAAACATCTAACATTATCTATTGAAGAATACTAGACAAATCTTCAAGCGTACTAGAATTTATATACTCGCTACACGAGCAGCGATTATCTGCTATCGCGTAAATAATATTTACAGAAAAAACAAACATTTTCATTAATATTCGCTTCACAAAAAGGCGGGAGCTATTTACGATTCGATAGACAGTAATGAGTCTCGTAGCGTGTAACAGCTACACGAGTTCGCTCCAAATCATTAACTCTCAGTCCGCAAGATATTGCCGTTCGCAGTAATAAAAAAAATTAGTTTACAACTTACTCGCCTATTAAATGGGGCAGCTTTAATGTTGGCACTTAGCTGGCTATTTTACGGTATTGTAAGCGGACTAATAAAATGTGAAAATTTCTTTGCAATTTAGATCGAGTGAGGAGTTCAACAGTGAATGTTGATGCAGCTGTATGTGGGATTTTGTTACATGGATGGGTATGTAAGACTGTTCTTAACATAACGAAACATAAAACTTTTGATAGTCTTATTTCTTATTAAATACTGAAGAAGGTGAATAACACATAATAATTTTTGATCAAATATTAAGCAAGTTTATTTAATATCTTATGAATGTACTTTGATATCCAAAAATATAGAAAAACAATTGTACAAAAAGCATATAAACTTTATTTATTTATTACTAACATACAGGAAAAAAATTATTATTAACACACAACCAAAATCTACGTGGTTTAGGTTTTCATAATAAAAGCAAGGGATTGGTTACAAAATACGAAGTTTAAGAAAAAGTAAAAGTTAACAAAAATGACTAGAAAAATGTATATGAATTTATCAGAGGGACAGAAAATAAAAATATTCGCTAATTACTTTAAAATATTAATATCAGGAAAATGTGTTTTTTATTTTAAGTAAATAGTTGGTTGTCAGTCAAAAATAAAGATTAAATAAGATTTTTCTTAATTGGCTCCATTAACTAAATTAATATTTAATTCAATTCTCCTTTATTTTCATCCCAGTTAGCTGTGGTAGAAATAAGAACCTTAAATTCTACGTTAGTCTATTAATTATATATTTAAACTATTAAATTCAAAATAAACCATTAAATCCTGGATTCCATGTATATACTATCAATTTGGTTTCAATAATTTTGTGTAAAACATTGCTCGAGAAAATGAAACCACAATGAATCGTGAAAAATTTAGCAGCGTTATAAAAATGTGTATGTAAAATAAATAGTAAATGTGTTTTTTTATTGAAAAGTGCTGTTTTTAATTAATGTTATAACATATACACTTAGGATCGCGATATCAGTACTTGAGGTTTATTTGAAAATAAACGTTCCGAGAATCGATCCAACATCGATATTCCTATTAATCGAATGAATACTCTATCTTTGCTATAGATATAGCGATAGATATACACTGAGGCATTTACAGGCACTCATAACCATCGATATATTTGGAAAAAGTTATTTTAAATGAACACTACGAAAATTTAATCCGACAATTAATAAAAGAAATATGATTTCGTAACGTCATTGACTCACAATTAAAATTTGCCTATAAACTATATATTTTGTCATCTAAGCAATTTTAGAGTTGAGATATAGACTATCAGTAACTAAAAATATTTTTTGTTTTCAAAATGTAACTAGTATAAATGGAAACTTTGATTGAATCTTTAATTCATCATTAAAATCATCATATTAACAGAATATTTAACATATTTAGGGATACGTCTTTCACAAATAAAATTTAATATAATCTGAAATACGAAGAATGTAAAAATAGCACTAAGTCATAGTCCATAAAAATGTAGATTTGGTTTGAAGAAAAACTCGGTAAAATGTAGATTTACATATTTACCCAAGGCTCTGGGATGTGGAAGAACATAAGAATAAATGGTTATAACACAATAACGAATAAGACTAGTGATAGTCGTGAACTATCAAGAAACACCACCACCCCATTTCGTTTGAAGTGGTCGATGGAGTAGAAAAATGATATAGATTAGGTCTATCCATTAATATTGCGTTGAATGATGTGAATGCAGGAAAGACAGTTGAATGCTTTAGAATATTCTTACGCACTCTAGGCAGGTGAGATAAACTATGACATCATCGTCAAATATAGCTGCCAGTAGCATAAAGGGGCACTAAATTTAAGGTCGAGGGGTTATCAAATTCAAAATTAGACTTGGAAAGAAAAGTTATTCCTTCAAAAGGTATGCCATTAATAATAAATAAAATTGTGCAAAAGAAATAAATTATCCGTTTGATGAACACAAAAATATATATATTTTAGACAAGTAAATATTTCACCATTGTTTCTGAAAAAAAAATTCAAGATATTGTAACTAAGCTTTGGAACATTAGTTAGTTGTTGTATTTATGATTAAATTTAAGTGAGTAATTAAGATTATATCAAAATTTCATGTAATTACTTTATAATTATTTTAATTATTTTTATTTATATTTAATTATTTTTAGTGATTAAATCAAAATTAAGATATCATCAACTCGATATATTTGCCTATGCTTAAGTTCAAATATTTGGACAGACTTAAATGCAATTTCATACTATTTGGCAGAAGACATTTTTATTTTATCCTCGTCACAATATCATAATGTGGTGTCCAAATAATATTTCGTTATTTTAAAAGTGAAAAGGTATCAACGTATTTCAGATTTGTATGAGGTTTAAGAATAAATTAAGTAAAATATCATAATATAAAGGCATATAATGAAAGTAATTGAACACAAAAATATTGCTTTTTGATTTGTTTTTGTCTGTTTGTTTATTTGTTTGTAAAATTATTGTCTCAATTCAGATGGGGTATATAAAAAAAACCTAGCATTAACTAGTCGTAAAATTTAGTTCATATTTTATCAAAATCAGACAAAAATTAAGATTCAGACAATTCAGACAACATTACATTAGTACAACGACAAAGAAGTGACTAGCTGCTCAACTCGTAGTAATTACATAAATGTATAGTATATCTACATATATTAATAGATGGCGCTATTTGTATTTTAAATCGCGCAATGAAATTTTCCATCCGGACATACGTTAGTGAAACATGCACGGCCAAAGGTAAAGTGTGGGGTGCTGCGGGAGAGATTAGTGCTTGAGTAAGCAAATCGAAAGCAGCCATACACATGAAGATATACGTTGTTTTTGGTCGTCTTTCGCATTAAACATTTTTTAATGTTATACGTATTTTTTGTAAGCTTACATTGTTCCTCAATTTTTTTTAAATTTTAATCAGTTGTAAGTATGCGTCCATACATTTAATAAACTTGAAGAATTAGTGTGTTTGTATATTAAAGATATTTACGAAAAAATATTTAGACATACATATGAATATTAGACAAATTTTAATCTGTTTGTCTGTTGTTTGAACATATATTACATAAAAACCACTGAACATATTCAGATGATGTTTCTAAAGGAATATAAGGATAAACTAGAGTAACATTTAATTTATATGTCGTTGTCATTTGTTTACTCCAGCAGAAGATAGTGAATTTAATATATTTAAAATTCACTTGCTTTGTATTGGTACAATAACGAGAAAGGAATTCCTAGCTACACGATGCATATTAATTACGCAAATGTATAGCGTACGTATAACCATGGAGTGCTGTGTTTATTTTAATTCGGGTTATGAAGGTTCCACCACATTTGCAAAATTGGGTGTGGTTAGAGGTGAACTGTGAAGTAATTCGTTAAGTGTAAGTGCTTTAGTAAACAACGGTCAGATGCATGAGGATATACTTCGTTGTCGGCCGTCTTTCACACACAGTTTTTTTAATGTCGTGCTTAAGGGTAATAAGCTTATTTTTCCTCACTTGTATGAATTTGAATCTGTTGTAAATATTCCTAATTTAATTATTTTAGTAGATTCACTATTAGGTTGTATAAATTTGAGTGTTATGTACTTCATTGTTTGTACATACAATAAAACTGAGAACAGTTCTGTTCTGTTCATAGAAAGTATTTACGAAAAAAAGATATTTAAGATAATATAACAAGAGTAACAGAAGAAAAAATAACGTTTATGGAATATTTTTTCGTTTGTCTGTGAACTTGTTTATTTATTCCGCGCATTTTACTGGTTCTGAAGTAACGTGTAGACTATATTTTATCGTAGCCGACAAACGAAAAAGAAGATTTAACGTTTCAGTACAAAGTGCTCACTTAAAATAGTTCATTTTTATCATTATTACAATAAATGACGTCATGTGTATTCTTATAGTTAATTTAAAAGTATTTTCTGAAGGTTCATACGAGAATTAAAGTGTGAACACAGCTAATATCAAATAGAATTGATTGGCAGAATTGAGAAGCAAACGTTAAATAGAAATTTAATAGTTTAAAATTATGGCTGGGGTGAACATTAAGATATTTCAAGTTTTTAATTAAAACTATTTTCGGTTTTACTGAAAATTTTGGATAAACTACATCCAGAACGTTTTAAAGAAATGATACAAAATTAGAGAGTTTGAATCTCTTCGTGGTAGATTCTTGAAAATTTTGATCTGACACCTAAATTACCAATTTTAGGCATAACCGCATTTGTTTTAAAAAAATTCGTCTTCAGAAATATATAACAATTGCTCGATTGGACACGTTTGAGAGACTTTTATTGCGTTCATATTCCACCACACAAAATTGATACATTCGATATGCAGATAATTATATTTTGTATAAAAAACGCGGTCCTTTATCAGGTCACGGCACAGCGTTTTTAATTACATAATTTTATTAATGAAAGGCCTATTAGCTTTATAATTATTTCCAAGTTTACTGAAACATAAATTGTGTTACTCCCAAAAACTGGATGGGTAATTTTTTCTTATAAATATAAGTATAAAACGTAGGAATAAAAATATTTAAGTAATGAACATAACTTTTATATTTGGACTTGGTGCTATTTTATTTCTGCAGCATGCTGCTATTGATTCTACAAAGTATGGAATTTTCATATTTGCAGATTTCGACTATGTCCTTAATTGATAGGTTTTTTCAATAGTACATTTATATTATTTGGTCTGTTACACGAACAACCCTCACATACCGAGCTAAGTTAAAATCATTTTCTTGGTATTTTTAAATATCACATAAGAACCTTTCAAGAATTTGAAAAATTTCTAAGCTTGATCTCGTAATATAAGTATGATTAAGGTCTTTTTATTCCTTTCATGTATTTTTGAAGACCTAATGCAACTTAATATACTCAGGCGCATGAGTGTTCCTAATATTCCTGCATGTAAATGGTATTAATACAATATTTTTTTCATTTTGTTAATATAATAATCTATAAAAACATTTAAATATTTACTAAGTCAATATTATTTTGGATTATTATTAAAATGTGAATAACCTATGATTATATTAGTTATTGTCTTCCTATATGGGATCTTCCTATATGGATCTTCATATTTCCTTCTTCGTGATTTTGAACTAATAATCCTTACTGATACTTAGAAAGCTAAATACACATTGACACGGAAGTAATCTCTTAGAGCCGATCACAATTTGACTAAGTATATATGTTAGTGCATGTTAGTGGTAGCTTTTAATGACAGATACTGGCAATGGGAACAGACTAATAGGTTTTAATGATACTTCATCCAAAAATTTAAGATATTAGTGCATAGATAAAAGTCAATTTAATAATAATATTAACAAAATTCACGAATAAAAATAATATTAATATTCAATTAAATAAAATAATATAAGTTACATATTTTCGATACATTTCTGTGGATTATATTAAATAGTGCAGTTTCAGACGAGATTTAAATTCAGACTTACTTTGTAAGTATGCATTGTAAGTACATATTAAATGAAAAATATTATCAAATTAAATTTAAATGTAAATTAAATGCTATTGATGTAAGATGGAATCATTTTGGTGTCCATTCAACTGCCATAGGCGTTTTTCTCGTATTCAACGTAAACATTGAAATTAAGAGATGGTAACCCAATTGTAAACGTGAAGTATAAAACGTTCAATTTCGATTCCGGTAGTTAATTTCAGGGAGCCAATTTGGTAATTAAAAATTTCTCTCAAAGTTATTGTAAGGGTAAATAAATTTTCAATATCAAATGTGTTTTTTTAAGTATTTGTTTAAACATTTTTCGGAAAAAAATGCTTAAGAATTGCTTTCCGCTGCCCTTTCCACCAAAAGGTTTAACCAGAAAATATTGAAAAAATTATGCACTTTAAGAATTGATTATAGTAATAATTATTAGGATTGAGAAATGTTAGCATTATTAATTGTTGTAAATAATTTAATTGTTTTTTTCCTTACCATTGCTGAACGGTTTCAGAGATAAAGTTTTAGGACAAAAATATTTCTTGCAATACAAAAAAAAATTTTGTCCGTACAAATTTTCCAAAATGTATAATTCGCACAGTCGAAACGCTCTTCATTCAACTTCACGCATACACTACGTGATAAGGTATTGGTACAGTCGGCGGCGGGTAGCGCGGTAGATTCAAGTCTTTTAAGCACATAGCGGGAGTGGGAAGCGTTCAACTACCAGAACCGTTTTGATTTTACGTATTTTCTTGAAACATATTACTGAATATCTCCTAAAATTTCAGCTTTATAATAATACCTTAAAAAGTATTCTACTGAGATCAAATTCGTGTATATCTTTTACGTATTTGCAATTCATAAAATCGCATAGCTATTTTTCTTGCTTTGCAAAATATGTGAAATTAATCATATTAATTTAAGTTAAAAATTAATTATATTATTAAAAAAAAATGGCCTAATTATTTTTAAACTAATTAAAAATAGAGGAGTTCATGTTGTAACCGCAATAATTCTGTTAGGTCGTAACGTTTTCACTTAATTAATATTCAATTATCAACCTCTTTATCAATTTTCAGCTTCATAAGATCACTTTTGCCAAATTGATTACTAACTCTCCTACTATGATAAATGTATATGCAATATGTATTAAATAAGAATATGCGCGCCTGCGTAAAACAAGCTCATTGACTGAACAGCTATTGACAAATATGTTATAAACATAAAATAAATAAGAGCAGTGTATCAAAACCGGAATGGTTTTGATGCTCTTATTTACTTTATGTGGTACGCTCTCATCGTTGTTTATACCACTAAGGTAAATAAATATTCTTCAAGAATTTATTACGTAAATAGCCCAGTCTTCTGTTATTTGTTTTCAGATTATTTATTTTTTCACGCACAAATGTGAAATTTAATTAATATTCGAAAGTAAAATGTAAATATTTTCTGAAAATTGACAACGTACTACTAACTTGGCGATTGAACTGATATAAAAAACAAGTTACTGGAAATGTTGATAATATTATAAGGGCTGTAAATTCATATAAGTAATATTTTTAAGCTGGGTTAAAATTGGTTTCATAAATAAATTATTAACTAATTAATTTTTTTATGTGCAAGTAAATTATATAGCAGAGATATAATTTAAAAATAAAAATTAATGTTTTGTTTTTTCTGATTAAAATAATAATTGAATAACATATAATAAATTAACTGCCAACAAAATTCACCCGAGAACTTAAAATAAGGCTGAGTTTAATACAACATTTATTAGAAATAAACTTAATACACTTTTAAACATATTTAATTAAGACTAAAGTTTAATAACACTTTAGTAGTGAGACAGGCGAGAATAATTAGTTTGCTGTATTATTAACTTACAATTTTTCTATTAAGTTTGTTATTGCCAAAACTTATATCTTTATTTTGATAAAGTTTTCTTGAAATTTAGTTATTTACCTAAAGTCACTAACTTTATTGTTCAATGTACATATTATAAAAAAATAATAAAAAATGTACATATTATAACAAAATAATAAAAAATAATCCAAAACTTAATCGATAATTATAATTTGTTAGTTTAATATTGTATGAAAAACATGAATCAAACAAAATATATAAATGTTTTAGATTACGTTTGAACAATCTTAAATAATTGTTATTGGCCCATTTGCCTTTGGTAACTTTAACTAAGATGTCAATTGCTGTAATATATATAATTTTGCAACCTAGGCATTTCAAATCCAATTTTTAGAGTTTCATACTTCAGAAGAAGAAAAGGAACCTTATAAGGTTACTCAAGTATCCGCCTTGCTGATTGTCAGTGTTATTCTTCCCAGAAACCGTTTATACATAGAGATTTGTTTTGGCGCAGTGGTAAAACATTTTAATTCACATAATTTAGTAGTTAATTATAATCACAAAATAAAAATAGTCAATTAAAATAACAAAATAAAAATATTTATAACAATTTCTGCATAAATATTTTTATAATCAAAAATATTTATGCAGAAATTTTGGAGAGGCTAAATATATTTGTATATGTGTTGTGGGATATTGAACAATTTTTTTTTAATTATTCGTAAGACAATTTTAGAAATATTGTTGGAAATATTTATGTCCTTTTACTTTGAAACCGTTTAATGTAAAAATCTGAAATTTGTTGGAGCTGTTAAAATAAATTAACCCGCATATGTTTATACAGGCTCAAAAATATAATTTTTCGAGCAATAAAATTAAATATTTTTTTCATTTCATTTTTTGTGTACCCCCACACAAAAAATGAAATGAAAAAAATATTTAATTGAGAGAGCAAGTTTTAAAATATATACTAGGCAATAAATTTATATGGTTAAAAAAATTATTATCTGAAAATAGTTTAATAGAAATGCTATTATGTACTTTTATATATTTATATGTACTTATGCGCCTAAGGAAGCTTCGAAATGAAAGTCCTTCTTTTATCGATCAGACTTTATTTCATTTTATTTTTTTTTGGGTGCACTGGATCGTATTAAAGTTTCAAAACTAAAGTTTTAGCGCTTTTATTGAAATGAAAAATTTAAAATGATTGTCAAAAGATTTTACTAAAATTATTTTGACCTTTCACTAGTAGTCGCTTAATAGAAGGGATTTTTTTGTGATTATACTTTTAATCAGTTACATCATTTCAAGAAAAATGTAATATTCTTCTACAATATATATATATATATATATAATATATATATATATATATATATATATATATATATATACTTTGTTTTGTAATATTTATATAGTAGAAAGTATACGGGATACAGACATAATATTTTTTATATTTTAATTTTTAATAATTCAGCCAAAATAGGAACCATTTCAGATTTATACGTTGTCATATTTTTTTCCAAGTCTTTGAAATAGCTTCAACGTATCTCGACGATATTGTTATCGATGAATATAATAAACACGTGACACTGTGGGAGTCTATCAACAACCTCGTCCGCACGGTGCGCGAGTTGTGAGTAGTCGGTGTAGGTTTCTCTAGTATCTTTAATCATTGCGCTATTGCACCATGTGGCAGGTTAAACTTTGTACCAATTTTATGATCGTTTTTATCATAATTCATAACACCTTATTTACTTTTTCTAACATATCCTAGAATATTTCAAAATATTTTTATTGTTTTCTTTTTTTTAATTAAGATTTAAATTTATTGACGAATGTCAAAAACTTTTTCTTTTATACTTCTTGTTTTTATTACCATAACAATCTTTTCATGGAGTGTTACAAAAGTAATAAAAGTGATTTTACTTGCTTTTTTTGTTGTGTTAGAGTTTAATAGTTATTTATGTTTTTTATGTATCTACAATAGTTTTGGGTGTAGTTTAAAATAGTTTAATGTCCCTTTGTTTAATAGAAGTATAAGGTCTCAACGGTGACAGGTTTTAATTAGTTATTATAAACAGTACTAGCATCAAAGCAAAGGGAAATAGAAGATAGTTTATGATAACCCACAATAATAAAAAAAGAAAAGAAATATATGTATATATATATATATATATATATATATATATATATATGAATATATATATATATATATATATATATATATATATATATATATATATATATAACTGATTATTTTCATAACATACTTGTAGAAATATGGAATATAATATATTTAAAAGAAATCGAAACACAGAAATGGATTAGGTTTAAAATGAACGTAAAACACTTTTTAAGTGTGCTTTTGTTTTTGGCATCGTGTTATTATCTAAAAATACCTTTCGTACTTGAAATTATATTTCTGTATGCTTAAGTTAGACTAACGATATAACACATGAACTGTGAACTGTGAACGATATAACACATGAACCGTTGCCGCGGGTTACATTATCAATTGAAATTGAGGAAAGAAATTTATTGTATTCACTACTGGATTAAAAATCTTACGTTGCATCCAGGCAATATATGGAAATAGTGCACATTAGATAAAATTGTACATCTAATATTAAACACAGTTATTATTAGCGCAACAAAGGATTTTAAGAGTATTTGTTTACGAGGGAAATTTAGCTGCAACCAACCAAAATTTCTAAATTTTTCATGAGTGACGATTTAATAATGTATGATATAGTATTTAATTATTTATCGTTTTTATTGGTTTTTAATATATAAATACATAAGACGGATTTAGTGCTACAAGAGCCTTCTGCTTCAGTCAACCAAAGCACCAAGTAAAAAATGTTTTATACTGTGAAGACTGCAAGACAATTTAAATAAAATTGCAAAAAATGTACTTAAAAAACTAAATAACAAATAAAATAAAAAGGTAACAAACGAAGAGCTATACGGTTTAAAAGGAGAAGCCAGGAAGGGGACGAAGGGGCGTTACAATTAGGAGTTACGAAAAACAATTTTTCTACAGACGACCTTTGAATGAGTGAAATGACGGCATATCCTAGGTACTAACATCAAGCTTATTCCGTATAATCCAACTTATAAAAAAATTAAACATTCATCAATATAGAAGTTATTTTTTAAGTAAAAAGAAATTTCATTTAAAATGAAAAAAATAATTATTTTAATAATAAAACTTTAATCCAAAAGCAGTTAAATAAATAATTCCCTCTCATTTTACAATGGCAGCATTATTGCGTTTAACTGCAATCAACCAGATTATATAATAACATTTCAAAGGGAAAACTAGTTCTAAACCGAGCTACGATCATGAATAAATTTCTCAAAACATTCATTTATCGAAACCCTATTACAGAATGTCTTGTACACATAAAGATATCGCGATAGCCCGAGTAGCGGCACCAAAACGCCATAATTTTATTATTCTTAACAAGAAACTAATCTAATAAAAATATTCACAATCACGTAGAGCGGCCTCTAAATTATTTCATGTCTTCACTGCGGTGGTCCATTTCCAGTTTCTGGTTATAAACAAAAGATATGCGGTGTACTCAGCCCACGCAGACCGCATGTTTCATTGTCATCTTACGAACATCCCATGCCGGTCTCAAACAATGATAGTAATGACACACTAACATCAATAAATTATGTCTTACCGGATACTGATAAAGACGGGAAAGGTTAAGGTGTACCGATGGAAAAGTTCGTGTGTCATAATATTGTTATCGAAATTATCGCAATAAAAGTCAGGAAATAAAGTAGATCCAAAGTATTTCGTTTATTTCTTTGTAATAAATTGTATGCGCTTTACATAACGTCTATCGGTATTCGTTATAAAACAATAAAGAAACGAATTATACGATTAAATTAAAAAGTACACATACAACAGTCACTTTATTTAATGCGTAATATTTCTGCATCTTGAATTTATCACAGGTCTACAATGGTTTTCCCTTTCAGATTCGATGACTGATTTTGATAGATTTTGGGGCGCCGATTACCACGTTCCACCACATCAGGATTCTTAGTTATTTAGTAAAGTATAAACAAATATTTTATTTTAATTGTTTTTATTGAACAAAAACACACTGAATGATTGGAGCAAACAACAATGAATAAGTTATAATAAATAGTTCGTCAAAAATATAATGTAATTAACTAAGTGACATACCCTTATTATTGGAAAAAGGTGGATTTTTAGGTCATTTGCTAAAGTCCTCATTTAACCATTATTAATTTAAATAATTAGAAAAGGGTTAATGAGGACAGGTAAATAGATTTTTGTATAAATAGTAACATCATTGTTTTTACAAAATTAGTACTTCCGCGTAATTCGTAATGCTCATTTAAAAGATCTCATCGTGAAAGTGTTTAAACTCATCGGAAAAATTTTGGTAAATTTGTGGGCAGTTTAAGTTGATAAAACAGCCACATAACATTACCGAATTCATAAGTAACATTTATATAATAACATTTTTTTCGGCCTAGCAATCGCTAACCGAGACATACAGTGGATCAAACATAAAGTTTATGCGACATGCGTTCGTGAACTTCGAAAGTGGTCAGAAGGTCAGAACCTTTGATTTACAAACGCCTATGTTAAGGAAATAATCACAGAATCACACCGAAGACTGTTATTTTTGATGTTGCAAGACTACAGGCTACAATTCTAAAATCAAAAAGACTTGGTATATCTAACCGTGCAATCGGTAAAGTAGGCGGTGCATCGCGACCTGAATGTTGCACCGCCATCACCTCCATATTTGGAATCAGTGCAAGCTGAAGATATGAGCAGTGATATCAAAGATGTATCTCAACCTGAAACTCAATTTGAGCTGAACTCCTCCACTACCTTTTTTGCAGCTGAACTTCTCCACCACCATTTTTGCAGCTGAACTCCTTGGATCAAGACCATCGAAAAAGAATATGCTTGTTCCTGGTACCTCATTTTCTTCGTATCGTAACAGAGAAAAAGACTTTGTTACCACATTTTGCTGAAGATAGTGGTCTAGTGTATTACAAAGCCATTCCTTGGTTAGCGAACATGTTTAACATCGAATATGATGCGAACGAATGAAGATTATTCATAGACACATCAAAGCGAAGGTTGTAAGTGGTTCTTTTTGCATAATGGTAATAAGTACGCTTCACTATCCATCACTCATTCAGTATATTAGAAAGAATACAAACAACAATTGGAATAATGTGTTGGGTAAAATAAAGTACGTACAACACGGTTGGTTGGTCTGTGGAGATTGGAAAGTTACAGGTATGCTGCTCGGCCAACAAGGTGGCTACAGAAAATAGCCTTGCTTTCTCTGCGAGTGGGATAATCGAGATAAAGGATAACACTGGATGAAGAAAGAGCTGCTACCGAGAATTGAACTAGTTCTCGGAACCAAGAAAACCAGAGAAAATTTAGTCCCTCGGGTAAAAATTTTGCTCCTTTACACACAAAACTGGGAATGATGAAACAACTTTGTGAAGACGCTGAATAAAGAAGGAGAAGGTTTTAAATATCTACACCAAATTTTTCTATCTCTATATAAGTTAAAGTGAAAGATAAGCTAAACTGAAAGAAGGTATTTTCATTGTCCGGGGACATAAGAAAATTGATAAAAGACACAACTATCGATGTGAAATAAAGTGAAATTGAATTAAAAGTCCGGAAATCTTTTAAGAAAGTAGTGAACAATTTCTTAGGAACCATAAAAGTCCAAATTAAGAGGAAATTGTGAAGAAAATGTTTGAAAATTTTGGAAACATGGGATGTTTGGTGAGCATTAATCCTCACTTCCTTAATTCGCACTTGGACTACTTTCCTCATAATTTGGGAGCTGTAAGTGAAGAGCAAGGCGAAAGATTTTGTTGAGATTTGAAAAGAGATAGAATATCGCAATCAGGTAAAATAGAATAAAAGGGTGGTGGCAGACTATTGTTGGTTGCTAAAGCGAAATTATCCAAGTTGAACTTTTAAGCGAAAATCTCAAGACGCCGTAAAATATTTATTATTTATATAATTAATTTTTTAACGTAATTTAAATATATTTGTATTATTTTAAGTCATGTAATTGTTTTTTTATTATAATGTAACTTTTTTATTATAATATAATTTCTTTTCGCTTTTTTGCGATTTCAAATTTACGGCTTTTCCAAAAAAAAACTGAAAGTAGTGAAAAATTGTAATTAAATGTTAATTTTTACTGATATGACCAATATTATTTTTTAAATGCATAGTTTCAAAGTTTAGAGAAGGAAGACGTAACTTGGAAGTTAATATGTTGCAAATGGTGCTTAAAATAGTGACTAGAACCTCAATTTTATTTTATGTTATACATAAGGAATATATATATATATATATATATATATATATATATATATATATATATATATATATATATATATATTTATACATATAAGAATTTCGAATCATTATATATCGATATTTTCTATATAAATATATAACACAAGTTTCGACATATTAGCTAACTATTAAATATTGTAGCATGTTCTAACCGTTATATATAATTTTTCAATCATTAATTGTAACCTGAACTCAGTGTTTTTTAATTCTTCACTTTATTATTTAATTTGATAATATTCATGAAATTAAAAAAAAAATTTTGTTCGCTACCTAACCTTGAATTTCTTTATCGTAGTTTTGGATTAATAGTTTCAGTATATACAATAGCTCATAACTAATTTTTTTTTTTAAATTATGTTTTTTTACGTGAAATGAAGTTATTTATATTACACGGGTGCAGTCACATTTACGTCGCATCGAGACTGATTGAAGAAAAGCTTTAGAGTAAATTAAATTTTTTCCGCCTGCTTTTATTTGTGAAAATTTAATTATTTTTTTTGTATAAAATAACTAAAAGTTTCCTCACAATTAAATGAAACTACGTGATGTAGTATTATTTCTACTTTCTTTAAGTTTTTTACCACGACATAGTTTTCGTTGTATTACAACATCTTCAGGTGGGCTATTATCATAGCCCACCTGAAGATGTTGTAATTATATGGCTTTTAAAATAATACAAATTATATAAACCTAGGTCGTGGTAAAGAACTTAAAGAAAGTAGAAATAACAAGTCATAACTGAATGGAGCTACTAGGTCTATTAAGCCACCAAGCAAGACAAAATATTTCGATTGAACAGCCAGGAGCTATCTCCTATGCATCTATATAAATTGGAGGAAAGTTTCAAACAGCTTCCAAATTTCTGATTGCTAACTGTAATAATTTCATAGGTATTATTAAAAAAATAACAGAAACGCAAGTATGTCGAAGGGAATAAATTCTACAGTCTGAGCTTTAACTGCGTAATATATTAGAATGTTCAGTCCCGTCACAAATCGGTATACTCAAGAAAAATGTGTCATTGCTACCTACTCGGTTGTAAAAATAAATCTAATGAAGTGTGTTATATTTTTAAAATTTCTCTATGTAGAAGCTGCAGTAAATTATTTTCTTTGTTGTAAATGATTATTTTTCTAAAATAAACGCAAATTCATTTTACTGAAAATTTACATTTTTTTTCCATTATTTCTACAGATATAGAAATTTTTTGTACAGAGATTTAACTGGAGACTAATTTTATTACATAAGAGTGAAATAACCCATGGTAGACTTTGGAGGTAAGCTCGTTTTGTATTTTCCTGGTGTTTAAAGTGAAAAGTGGTAAATGAAACCAAAATTCATTAAAAACAACCCTAGTGAATAAGGTTATTTTTAAAGAATTTTTAATGAATATCTCACATAATAGGAATAGCGAAAAAAGGCGTCACCTCCATTTTACATATATGGGCCATCCATTAAAAAATCCATCAATTATACATTTGAATTTGAAACATTTTGTAACATATGAATTGCAATCTGTAAATAATCTATATGAAAATTTTCGTACATATAAATCTAAAACTGTAGATATTTGCTCTTTCGTCTGCTACCTTATCACAGTGATTATGAGAGACGACTGGATGGATGGACGGAGATGACGAAATTGTAAGTTTGTTTCACAGTGAGTGTAGACCTCACTGATATTGTGAATAACCTCACTCTGACCTCACTGATATTGTATTTGAAAAAATTTGTTTAGTGAACCAAATTCCTTCATTTCTATATGAAATTAGAATTATAAATACACAAAATAAAAAAAATTCTGTTTCGATAGCCATAGGGTATCGAACTCATATTAAAATATTGAACTCATATTAAAATATTGAACTAATATTAAAATATTGAACTCATATTAAAATATTAAATTTCATGTGTTTTGACTTCAGAGACAAGAATATGATTAAAAATTAAAATACAATTTAAATAGGAAACTTGGTTGTCATATTCTCTCACAGAAACATTATTAAAAATTATCTACATACAATTTTGTATTTGAGGTCATTATTTATATATTTGAAGAACATTTTTTCTTCAACGTGTGTAAAAGAAAGAAATATTAGTTTTTTTCCACAGCTCTAAGGGTAATAAAGAAACATTTTATGGAGTTAATTATATGACAACATACTATTATATTTATTCACAAAGTTAAAAAATTGCTTATTTGGGAAAAAATATTTACAAATAATATAAATCATAAAAAAAGTTTAAATTTAAAAAATCCATAATTTATCAGTTATACATTTTTATTTATTTGATATTTACAAATTTTTAACCCTCCTCTTTTTATTCCGTGGATTAATCCTTACTTAACTGTACTAATGGCTGAAGTGAAGTGTGGAATGGTGCGGGAAGGGTATGTGCTTAAGTAATTAATCTGAATATGGGCAGACGCATGTGAGTAGAAGTGGTCGTCGGTCGCTTCCGTACTATAAAATTGTTTGTATTGTATGTATTCGTCATTATATGTATTCGTCATAAGCTTATATTGTTTTTTAATTTGTTTAAAATTAAAATATGTTATCAACATTTATAATTTAATTGATTTTGTAGGTTTAGTAATACAGCGTATAAAAGTTATGACATATTTTATTTTCTATGCATATAAAAAAAACTTTATAATTAGTCTGTTTGTATATTAAAAGTTTTACGATGAGTTATGTTGGATTTGGGATAAGATATAGGTTATATTTTATCGCAATAGACCAACTAAAAGAATGTATGCTAATTTGACATTTCAATACAAAGAGTGTTTTATTTCAAAAGGTTTTACTTGAAATTTATTATAAGAGAGGGTGTTACGTGTATTAATATTGTAATTAACTTAACAATATCTTCTAAAAGTCCAAGAGAAAGAAGTTACCGGTACAGCTAATATGATAGCATATTATTTTTCAAGTAATCAGGAAAAAATTCACAGCGCCATGCCTTATTCTTAAGACACTATGATATTACAATAAATTTATAATCTTTTTTGAATATTATACTTTTCAAATGAGTTATTTACATTCAAAACGAACAAAATATTTTAAAATGAAAAAATTGTATTTCTTAAATTTTTTTATAACCCATCATATAATTTTATTTACGAGTGTTATACTAAAAATAAAAAAAAATCATGTTGTTTCAATAACCAAAAAATATATTTTTTAAGACTAACATGGACGTATCTGAAATAAACTTCGATCATAAATGGGCACAAAGTGAGTGTTTATTGTATGCTAAGAACTAATTCCCAAGACCAACTTCAACGAATTTAATATTTCAAGGTTAATTAATAATCTTGCTAAGAATGAATTCAATTTTCTTAGTAAAAATTATGACAGTTAATAACTGGACATTACATTAATTTTTAATTTTAAAGAAGGTACAAAAACAGCTTCGCACCGTTATTAAAATTAATTAAGTTTCGAAATGCATCGCAGCCGTGTTTCTTACGAAATGAAACCAGTCGAAAAGAGTAAAAGCGAAAATACACTTTTAGGCATCACGATGTTTATATAGCACGAAGACTTCCAGTGAGCAATGGTAAAATATATAATTTCTCCACGCCTCTCTAATGTCATCTATTCAAATCTAGTCTAAGCATAATATATGGAAACATCTACGTTCATTAATAATATTCCTTTGGTTGTTACGAATGCAGCCGTACATAATAAAATAAATGTAAATGTGTCACGTCGTTAGTGCAATTGCAGTCTTAATTGCATGCAATTTAAATTAAAACAGATTATTTTTGCCTATTTTATGTAGGGAGTTATAAACAAAAGGGAAATATATTGTAAAAATAATGATATACTTTTGAAAACGGGTGAGAAAGAAAAAAAGTTTTCTTTATTCGTGAGACATGGTTCCGTTACAAATTGTTGTTTGCCTGGTGCAACTTATAGGCAAATAATAAAAAATATAGCAAGTTCCATGTCTAATTCCAATACTAACATAGTTTTATTGATAAGTAATAGTTTTTCAATGAGAAAAAGAGACATAATTAATAGCTTTGCCACTTTATCTAACCTGTGTGTTAATAATAAAACTCTTTGTGCTCTTCCTTATTAAGTTTCTTTTTCGGAAAAACAAAATAAGAACATTTACACTTTTAATATTATTATGCATACTTTGACATGTCGTCATAGTGACAAATTTAAATTTGTTGACACTAATAATTTTATTAATAATTACGTATTAACTAAGGATAATATGTAGTTATCTAGAATATATTTAGTTAAGTTTGCTAGAATGCTAACGTATTGTATTTAGTCTGTTATAGATATTATAACGCAAAAGAAAATTTAATAGGATTAATATTGTGGATACTAATTTAAATCATTAAATAAGACAAGAGACGTATTGTAATAATTTGATATTTACTCATCAAAACATAAATCGCTTCTCTTACAAAATTTTACACATAGAATTATTTATTGAAAAATACAAAGCTGATATATTATGTTTTACTGAACCATGGCTCAAAGTCGATAATGTAAAGATTCATTGACTTGTTTTTTTCCTTTAATCTGGATTATGTGTTTAATGAAACAACCAGAGTTACTCCCACATCCGCAACCTGTATAGACAATATAATGACAAATTGTAAAATGATAAGTAAAAAAAAATATGTGGTGTTAGATCTAACCATAAATGTCTTCTTATTAAACTTTAAAGGGAACAAACAAGTAAAGCTGACCTTTGTCTAAATACAGGTTGGATAAATTTAATTCTAAAGTTGAAATTAAACTAAGCTTCCTCAAAGTTGATTCTCGGGAACCAAATATTTTGTACGACTCTTTTTTTGAAATTTTAAGCAGTGAATTAAATAAAGTGTGTACAAAAAAGAAAATCGCTATACAAAATAAATTTTGTTTTAATATATGGGCGACAAAGGGAATATGGAAAAGTAGAGACGTTTTATATGACCTCTATGAAAACTTTCAATAATTATGTTAAAAGATATTCAAAGATATTTAAGCAAGTATGTTTACAGGAAAAATCTTTACACATAAGTAATAAAATAAAATTGTCTCATAATAAAGCTAAAATTACATGGAAAATTATCTATCTATTGCTAATTTCAACTAGCATTACGGAAAATAAAGAGAAAATATTGCATTCAAAATAAATTACGTGATCATTCCGGATCAAAAATTGGTAGCCACTGAGTTCGAAAACTTTTTCTCGAATATTCCTATCCAAATTACAATAGGTCTCGCTTCTGATCCCCTTGTCGTTGATAGACTCTTAAAGAAGAATGTCAAACTGAAATATAAGAACAGGTTCTAAAAATTTACTTCTTTATTAGTAGAAACACTGATATCACTTTCGCAACGATTTCCCGAACTGATTCAGTCATGGTTTAAGCGATTTTTATACATTTTTTAAATACTCAATTATTCCATGTTTTTTTTTAATTTTTTGCAATATCACTTAAACTAATTCTCATACTCTTCGTAAAAATCTTATTTCTATTGTTTACCTTTTAAATGATATGGTAAACGTCATTTTAAACACTCTATTCATAATCTGTTTCGATATAGGTTTTGTTATTCAGTTCATTTCACATTACATGTTTGTTTTGTCTGCTGAAATTATTTTTATTAATTTGCCTCAATAATGAATTAACATTATTTAAGAGAGAGAGAGAGTGAGAGATTCGTAATGTCTTATTTATATATATATATATATATATATATATATATATATATATATATATATATATATATATACCTGGATATGTGTTCATGGACCTGTTCATATATATATATATATATATATATATATATATATATATGTCCAGGTCCATCCGTTCTATAGAGACTTATTTGTAACTTCAAAGTGTTTTGACTATAAAAGTGAGATGATTTTATCTCATTTATTGTCTTCTAGTTCAAGATATATGTGACATTGTAATAACGAAATATATGATAATTAAAGTCTGTATGAAAATATTTGTTATGCAAATCTTCATATTTCTTCATATATCTCTGGCGTCAGGTTTTCCGAATTCCTAGTAGAGCTCACTCTCGATCAAGCCATAAAATCATTAAGTGAGGAATTAAACCTTGCATGACGGTTTTTTAATTTTAAAACTTTATTTCTTTATACAAAAAATACGCACATTACATTTGGCGGACATTAATGCATTCTAACTTAGATGGTATTAAGTAGAATAAATTTTTATTAATAATTTATCTAGCCTTAATAACTAATTTTCAACCCGTTGCCAATACAAAGTTTGGGCGTTGTAGATTTATCAGCAACGTGACTACAAATATCAGTCGGAATGTAAAGAAGTATTGACGGAATTATTAAATATGATAAAACAGGTCTATTCTTTCTTGATTTCGTGGGGTGTTAAAAAAAATTAAGTTTTCCCTACATCACACGAGGAATATTTTTGATTTATTTTTTTGAAAAAATCACATTCGAGAGTTGAAGATGAAATATTTTAAAGATATTTTGTCTATCGTAACCTTGTCAAACCATTTCAGATGAAGGCGTGCAATTTCATTCTACTTTATTTCTTGTCAATTCAATACAATAAAACGATATTTGGAGAAACAGAAAAAAAGCTGGAAATTATTTGTTGTGGAGAAGTGGAAACCAAAAAAATTATATCGTTCGTTTTTAAAATTGATTTAATATCGCTTTAAAGTCACTACATCTGGAGACTATAACACATATTATTAAACTATATTTGCACCTATTACTACAAAACACTGAACTTTTGATAGTTCAGTGCATCATTGCAGGTAGGTAGATGAAGAATGGCTTATCATAAAGTTTTCAATTTTAACTGCAGAACAACAACAAGTTATTATTTATTGTTAGAATTCATTTGTAAAACATTCATGTATTACAAAGTAGTATCCTGTTCTGTGGAAACCTGAGCAACTTTAAAGTTTTCATTTAGTTATTTTATTTTGCATATTAACATTGATTTTCATTCAGTGATTCAACACAAGAAAAGTGTTATTTCCTTTTAGAAAAGGTTCTTGTTACATAACCTAAAAAGTAAATTGTTACAGATAATTCAATACTACGGATAACGTTTCTTTAAGTCTGATATGAGATCAGCCAACAATAAAAATCAACGAAATGAAGATCAAAATATGCAAAACATACACAAAAAAAATGAAAATCTTGGAAGTGGGGAAAAATATGTGTATATCATCTTCAAACGTAAAAACGTAAAAAGCCACTCGGGACTTAAGTTATAAGTGAATTTAATGAAACTTTTTATGATTGCAATAAAATATAGCAGTTGAGATAATATTCTTTTTATGTTTCTTATTTATTTCTTATTTCATTGAGATGGAAATACTTTTAACTCGTGACTTTTACTCAGGTTAGTGTTTTTTTCTTACTTTCTTTAATTGTCGATAGATCGATGCTTTTCATTTAATAGATAGGGAAGGTTATTTATGTCCAAATAAATATGTATCTTAATACCAAATTTTATGGTTTTTTGAAGTAATGATAATTTTCAGTTATTATGGCAATCGACTTCCTTTAGTTTGCAGCCCAACGCTTAAAGATGCGATATTTGTTTATTTATGTTTTATGAAAATGCAATATATGATTATAAAATATAATTTATTGTTTAGTGTGTAAGTTATTAAAAATTTTAAAGATGCTTCTGCAATTTTATAAAATGATAAGGACTTTTTGGAAATTCATATGTTAAAAGATCAATAATACTATATGTTCAATCACTTTAAAAAACTTTTAGGTAATATGCACTTTCCAGTAATATGTTACATATTCTCACTCCATTTTAGGACAGTAAGACAATAAATTTTATTACCGTTTCCTTGCGATCACTGACTACCTAAAACAATATCTGACATACGGTAATCTGAACAGCTAGATGACAATATATTTAGATGTGTTTTTATCATGTATAGTAATTCCGTATACACGTCTTTTATTATCTTTGTATGTCACTACGTTCAAGCTAGTATTTAGTGGTATTTTAGCCTGAATGTCTCGAAATGAAATCGTAACAAGTTGTAATTCCACTTATTAACATGCTTCTCTAACCTTGACCTGTAACTTCCTAATACTATAAGCAAATCGTCTAATCTATTTTTCGTCCACTTCTGTTATCGTATCGATTTAAAACTGTGAACATTTTGGCAATTCTAATGACGATATAAAAATAAGGTAAAAGCTGACATGAAGCTCAGGTTGTGAAGGTTTGTTTTTTTATTTTTTGTATCTTGTCGAAACAGTGCGATAACATTATTTACCAATTCCAAATACTCCGACATCTTATTCGGATACAGGAGAACTAATCTTAATGCCGCTTTTTAACATTGATTTAAATATAAATATAGTTAGGAAACATTTATAAATGATCATTTCAATTACTTTATTGTTGTGTGGCTTAATAAAATATTCCGAAATTGATCGACAGTTTAATGTGTGACCTGTCTGATGTGTGAGCTGATAAATGCCGTAGTTTATTATTCTGTCCTTGTATATCTTAAATACCGAAGCCCGAACGAGCGACAAAATCATAAATGCAAAAAATAAATAATACCTTACTGAACTCTAGGCTTCGGTTTCGCGTAGTTTAACGGATAGAGTTGAGAGAGTTCCACAATCAGAGCGCAATTTAGTGCCACTTCGTTACTTTCAGAAACTAACGTATTGATTTTGTTTTGTAGTCTAGCGTAACACTTTTAACAAATATTCATAATATTTCCTAATCCGGTTTCTTCTATCAAATTCCCACAATTATTTGAAATGTTAATAAACACAATATCCTTTAAATTACTAAAATTGATATTTATTAAATATAAATGTATATTGTTTTCCGAAAACTGCAATTCAACGGAAATAATTGAATTGTGTTGATTTGCTTTCTCATGTTTGTATAAAGTGCTACTAGGGAATTCTCATTTCGTGCTAATATTGTAACGACATCAAGGTCACAAATAGAAGAAATGAAATTTTAGGTGTTTACAACAACGCTATTTAATGCCTTCTTTCATAGTTAACTGGAAACGAATTTAGTCTTGGTTGAAGCGAGTTTTACTAATTTTTTTTGTTTCACTTACATTCTTGTTTTACTTTATTATGGATTATTTACTGTAGTTAATTATCAAGTAACGAGTGATGTAAATAAATATATAATTATTTTTTTAAATGCTCGTTGTAGTGTTTGTTTCTTATGTGTCTGTATGCTATATCGACTCCTTTCAAAATACACATGTCTATTCTCTCGGTCGTCCGTCCCCGATGTCCGAGGTCTGTTTCTCCCACTCATACAATGTGTGTGCAGGAGATGACAGGATACTTCCCTCTCTTTCACACATATACTGCACTCGTTTTGACACACATATAAAGCACGCACGAAAATATGCGTTTATACAGATGTTGCATTAATTTTTTTCCTTTGATTTTTTTAACCCTATTATAGAAAGTCTGCAAAATAAGAAATAAAACATTAATTTATAAATTAAATACTTTCTTGGAGAACACTAAGAACGTGGAAGAAATATTAAAAACATAAACAACACAAATTTTGTTTTATTTTTGTCACACAAAACAATGTCAAAAATTATAACGAGGTCTACATGGTATGAAAATGGCCAGCAATACTTTTAACTATCTATTGTCATAAATAGTACAAAACACTTTTACATTGGTTAGATTCGCGCTTCACGTATTTATAAAATGGTCAATTCGAGAACAAAGTGCTGTGCTTGTGTGTATATGTGTGAGAGCGTATGTGTATGCGTGTTTGTGACATGTTTCTTATAGTTGCACTGTTAATCATTTATTCTGCACTTAGGGTATTATATTTAATGTTATTGTTTTATAATAAGGTCACGATAAGTACGACTTTTATAAAATATAAAGCTGCAATCGAATAGGTGCATTCAATCAAACCTGTTTGGTCAGTAAATATATTAAATAAGAAAAGGAAGGGAATCTAACTAGGTGAAAGGTAATTTGTTGATGACGCCGATTTGTAGCAATAAAATCGAGGCAAAAAGAAAAAAATATGTAATTATCAATTACATTTCTTTCATACCCTTCTTGGGTATCCATTAGAAAGGATATTGTATTTCCGCACTGCAAAATTTTTACAGTAATTGAAGACATACTTGTATTCTGAGTCCTTTTTTAAAAAGGGTTAATCAAGTACAATCACACGCGAATTCACTACAAACGGCAATAGCCTTCTTATTTGAAATGGATTGAACGTGCATTCATAGCACATTATCAGTTGCATATGTACTCATTTGGCTTTTTATTATCGTCGTTTGTAGGAGTTAGGTAAAATAATAGGTGGTTTACTAGACAATATTAAAATATTTTGAGTGGTACTGAATACGATTATTAAATTATTTGTTTATGCATTAAATGTATAGATTTGTGTAATTTTGCCTAAACACAAAATAAAAATGACAATAAAATATTTCAATTGGAATATTTCAAATACACACAAGTAACGTAAACAGATATCAATATCTGATAATGTTGATTTATTTCTGTTGATATCCTTCCAAGTTAAATAGGGATGTTATTTTACGCCTTTGTTCCTTCTGACACACTGATGACTGGAAATTTGGAAAGTGTGGAAAAATATTCGATTTTCTACCTAAGTGTAATGATAAGAATCAGAATTTATGCAAGCGTTTTCTTTATCTTTTAATAAAAGTTGGTGGAAAAATAATAATTTTACGAGATGAAAAATTGTCCATACATAATGTAAAATCTAATAATACCGCAATTGTATAAAATGTGAGTTTCATGTTTTTATTATCATCTATTTCTAGAATATATTACACTGAATAAATACAAAATAATAATTATTAATTACCATTAAAACCCACGTTCAAATATTTTAATGTATGGACGTAAAACAGCATGGGGTCGCGTTTAATTACTCATTATTCGTTCATGGGTATAGTAAAATATACAAAAAATTGGTTAATTTATGTTTCATTCAAACTTAAAAGGCAACAAAATATGTTTTAAATAATATATTTCAATAGTTACCACTAATGAATTTTAATTATTCACACATTTTGTTAATTTTATTCAAATTATCATATATTTGATTATACCATTTTGCGGTTAGACGTGGAAGAAAAGAAGATGATCTTTAGAAAGTGACCGTCAATCGATGTGTGAAATATTTAAATTTATATACATTTATTATAACTGTGATTCGTGATAATAAGTTGTGTATTTCCATTACTTCAAAATCTTCACGATGTTGCGCTATATATTTGAAATTGAATCGGTTTTTTTCTTTGCATAAAACGTAAAACAATACAATATATTAAATAAGTCAATATTTTCCATAAGTAAATAAGCTTGTTTTGTGGACAAGAATTAATATATATATATATATATATATATATATATATATAAATTTATTAATTTGCTAAAATTTCCTTGCTCATTTTCACTAAAGCTGAAATTATTAAATGTATTTAGAAACTCCCGATTAAATATGGACGGGATTAATTTTATATAAAGCATTGTTCTATATCTCAATTTAAATAATAATTAATTATTCAAAATAATAATTGTGTAGGTTTAAAATAAAGGTTAAGATATATTTATTAAGGGATTAAAAAAAATTGTGTTCATTGATGCCAAAATCAAACGATCGATCTTCAGCCCCTATCTGGCAAAACAGTTTTAATTGCGTTAATTGATCTTATTAATACTGTATTTAATTCGACATTTATTACGGGAATGTTGAAACGATCGTACATTATCATACATTTTAGAGTTCTGTTGTGCATAAAATATGGAAAAACAAAACGTTTCTATTTACGGCACCCCACTTTATGCATGTTCTGATATGCACTTGGCCATTTTTTTATTTATATCTGTTTCAGAATTAACGACTTGATCCTATTAATAAAAAATATTCCTGGATATAAATGTCTTCTTTTCCTTTTCGACAATTTTCACTGTCTACATGAACAAATTATTTCAGCAAGTAATTTGTCTTTAATTTCATTAAATCACTTTTTCCATTAAATTCTTTCCGAATAGGATCATTTTAGTTTCTTTTAGTTAAATATAATCTTTCAAAAAATTTCAGAATTTTTAAACCTCGACGCCTAAAACTCACTTTTGTAACACTGTTTTACTTTTGCTTGATTTGCGTTATTCCGGTACCGGGATCACACTTACCATCGTTTACAGATATAAATAATGTTTTTAATCTGAGAATATAATCACATTTTTCAAACAGTTAGCAACTCATATGAAACTTTATTATTTTCATATACTCAAATTTCATTATTATATATTTTGCAATACACATGGCTCACATAGTAATATTACCCTTAATTATGCTATATATTATATAATTATTGGTAGACTTTGCAATATTTTACAATTATCCAGAATTATAATATTGGAAAATTTTCTCAAAATGTGCTTTAATATTGAACGTTTGACTTTAACTAAGAGAAACGTGCATTGAAACATAATGTTACCTACAATCAAAATTTATTTCGAGAGCATAACTGCAACCAAATACCATACACTCACATTATTCCTACATGTACATACGGCTGCTTATACGAGTCAGTGGGTTAGGCCACATTGCATCCCGCGGGAAATATAGTTAATAAATACACCGTTTTTCCATTTTCCTTGCGTTCTGCATATTTATCACATAACCAAACCTTCATAGTAAATTCAGTTTCCCAATATGTATTTATGAAGGGCCTTATATTTTAAGGGTACTTTTCGATATCGACTATTTTCATCCAAGTACTATAGAAAAGGCGCTTGAGGCATAAAGAATGATGAGATGTTTTTACCTAAGCGGTATTGGTTTAGAGCTTGTCGGATGTTTAAAACTTTACACGCAGTAGTATATTTGAAAATAAAATCAACTAAAATAAAAAATAATCTCTAAATATAGAATTTTTTGGTAAATGAAGTCCCTGACGACTTAAATGTAAAGAAAAACGTGGGATGCTTGATACAAGTTCTCGTAAAATTTATTATCACTAGCAATTCGCAAAGGTAGAATCATTATGAAAACATAAGTCGAGAGTACCCCATGTTTTTTATATTAAACTTTGAGAGATAATTTCGCTCTCGACCAAAATCTTTATATTTAAAGATTGTTTCTTATTTTTTAGTTTGTTTTGTTACGAACGCATGTTTTTTAGTTTTTTAGACGTACAATTTTATATCATTATATTTTTATATATTTTTTGCTATAAATCGTTTTTTAAACTGAAATTTTATTTGCTTTTTTAATTTTTAAAATTTTTTTTTAATATCGTCTTGTCATTGGTTCTTGAGACATGTGCAAAATTCTAAAAAATTCGGACGCCTGAAAGTTGGCTAAAATTTAAATGATAAATTCTGTTATATTATTACATATATACAAGTGGAGTTAGTAGAAGCCTGTTGAAAAGCAGGTTTTGATAACAATCAACATTAAACAACAAGAAAATATTTCTCTTTTACCTATATTTTATCTTTTTATTTAATATTCATATTTTTGTAGGATTTAGTAAAATTAGAAAGAAATTACGTTATTTCATATTTAAAATGAAATAAAGTCAATTAATAATTTAGAAACTATTGTTTAATAAAGTTAAATTAGAAAATTGCCTATTGGGCGCATTTCTGGATGTTTAAATTTATTCTACGTACAGCAAAATTCGATTCATTCTTCTTATTGTTTCTCAGATGATTATCAAAATGATAAGTTTGTCCTTCAATTTGCATTTTAAAAAAAGATATGAGTAAATGAGCAAGATGTTCTGGGACTACTATAGTTTGTTTACGCGCAAAGTAAACAGATTAAGTTTAATAACTTACCAACCAGGCAAATAAATTTTATATATCAATAATTTTTTGAACAATTTTAAAATTTTTCTCCCTTCAAACAAAAGTTATAAACGTATTAATAAATATACATCACTACTCACGCGCGATTCGTTTAAAAATGGCTTAGCTTTAGAAAGACGTACTAAGTACAAAAAAGCTGTCAGGTGCGAACTGAAATTAGGCGACAAGTGTTCCGAATAATAAATGAAATCATATATTACTAGTAAGACAATAGTTTCGATAAATGTCAACTCAAACACATATGTTGACCTTTTCGGATTACGTTGCTATTTCTTTGAAAGACAGTTTGAACTTTTACCAAGGAATATAATATTTTTAGGTTTTCATTTGATAACTAACACGATGGCATTGAAAACAAGAGACAAATGACACTTAAAAATGGGATCACTTGTGGAGAGAATTGATTCATCTAGCAAAAATACTAATTTTTTCATCATATAACTAATATTTGTGGCCCTTTTAAAACCCATAATAATTCATTAAAAAGTTGATATGTAATGAAATAACCGTTTTGTACATGCATTGAAAACTTTTTCATCTTCTGAGTTGCCATATGACAAATGACATTTACCAATATTTAATTTAATTTTTAAAACAATTTTTGGTGTTTATGACATCCGTTGCTTAAAATATCAAATAATTTTAATTTGGTATACGAATATATAGTATATTACTGAGTAATGACGTTGTAATTTATAATGAATGTAGCTAAAATCTCACCTACAAGGCTAAACAATATTGAAAACGTTTATTTAATTATCTGTCAAAATCATTATTTAGTTTGTTACATGAGATTATTTTTTTTAAATAAAGATAAGTCTAACGAATGCTTTAAAAATTTTACTTGAACCAATAAATAAACATCAAATATAAGATCTATAACATATTTAAGTAATTGGAGTTTATTGGAGTTTGCTCTTTAAGAATCGATTTTTATATATAGCACCCGGTATGCAATTTTATGAAGAGGTAAATCAGAAGTTCAGAGCGTTAAAAAAGTGTAACAGTTTGTAAGTTCGCGATGTAGAAGGTAATCTCCGAAAGCACTCTATAATTTAAAAGACCTATTATAATATCTAAGAAATATTTAGAAAGGACCTTCAGGATAGACATAAGTTGTATATTATCACGTTAAAAAGAATTTCATGGAGACCAGTTTTGGAACGTAAGTCAACGGAACAACAGTCGAACGAATGTGTGAAAAATATATACTGCCGTTTTAATAAGTTAGCATTTGAGTAAAAATTTTTTTTCATCATGGCTAAGTGGACGAACATCCATTGAAAGAGCAATATTTGATTATTTATTACTTACTTCGATTGTTTCGAAAATTAAAAACTTGCGCTGTTCACTTTTGTTCATTTAATTAAGTAAGAGATACGCACTTAGCACGTTCCATCCGTCATTAATTGAAGCAAGAATTAAGAAAGCGAAATGCGTTATATATCACAGCAATTCGATTCGAGTGCATTAAATTTTCTTTATTTTTACAAGGAAAAAAAACGAAAATAATCGCCTCCAATTTTTTTGTTTCCCTAAAGTGTACATGACCATTTTATTTTAATATTGAAATTATTTTTGTTTTTTTTTCGGGAATCACTGAATTCTACTTTTCTAAATTCGGGACCTTCCTTCGACATCAGAGTTGTCACCTATTTAAAAATATTTACCACTCCATTGCATTGACACCAACGCATTGACTTCAGATGACAATAGGAATTGTAGTCTAGTAGTGTATGATATTTTTTTATTGCAGTACTCTGTTAATACACAAAGATTTACATAAAGTTTTTTTTAGTAAGATGAATTTAAATGGCGCCGTCTTGGAGCTCTCTCGTTACAGTTAAACCTTACAGAGAGACGTGGCAAGTGATATCATGTTACATTGAAACATTAATTAGGGCACTTTATGCAAAAAAATTAAAAAAATGGTAGTTTAATCAGAAATTCTGCAAACAGAATAACCAATAAATATATTTATAAACTCATATCTGATGTGAACATTTCTTATGTTATCATCAGCAATCAATTGTAGCAATAAACAATATGGTAGGAATAATATATAGGTGTATTCAATGAATTCACATGAAGTAGTTGGTATGCAGATTAATTTTGTCGGTTAATATTGTAGTCGATGGTAGAGGCTAGCTATCGCCAAGTATTGAGTTGCACTAATGGACTCTGCATATTTTACTTCAACCACTTCGTAACAATTTTGACACACCTCCGGCACATGCAGAAAACCCGACTTTTATTACGTGGAATCGAATACTTGGCACGTACTTGATTATAATGTATTACAAAGTTGAAATTTATGCCTATAGTACTTTCAGAGATAGATGACAACGAAAATACAAATTTCTTTACTTACCAATTTGCTCACTACATCTTGATAACTTCTAGGTTACTTTCAAAAGAGTAATCACATTGAAATTTGGCACATAGTAGTGTTTAGGATGTCAATGAAGAAAAATTCTGAAATGTCGAAGATGTTAACCATAAATGGAGGTAAAATTTATTTTAGTGTGATTGCCAGTTTTACATGAATACTATATTTCTACGGATATATATAAACAAAAAGATGACATTTATTTACGATCATGGATTCGCTTAGTGCTTATATTTGACGTGGAAGGTGTCGACTTTCTTTTCAAATCCAAAAAACTTACATTAAGTCGAAGAACCACAGTGAATGAAAAGTACATAAAATAAAAAGTTAAAGTTGATCAATCCAATATGTATCCAAAAGTACATAAAATGAAAAGTTAAAATCTAAGTAAAAGATAATCCAATATGTGACAGTCATTGAACCTTAAAGAAACTCAACAAAAAGGATGGAAATCTCATCAAAGACATTACTGGCAGAAGACCAAGTTACTCTTTAAAAAGTTAGCTATAAAAGTTAATGAGACAAAAGCAGACAAGTTTTTGCAGAGTTCTGCTACAAAAGCGTAGATTACTGAGTTAGAGACGTTTGCGTAACAATTTATTTACTGGTATATCTTTTTATAGTAATTGTCTTCAAATTATTCTCAAATCTGATGAGATTATTGGGCACAAATAGCATTACCCAAAAGTTAGTTATAATTACATCTAAATTAATTTAGTGTAATTATAACTAATACACCTGAAATATTTTTCAGGACTTTCACTTACGATGCGCCAGCCAGTGAAAACTTAGTACCCGGTCTTATGCCAGCTGAATATCATCTTTAATAATAAGACCGCCACTCTTAAACTACATAACAAATAAAATTAGACACTACAAAAAATAATTAAAGTTTTCAATGGTTATTATAGAATTTATGAACAACAGTTAATATAGAATTTATTCGAAAACTTAGGTTTATATTTCGCGAAAAATAATAAATTCGTAAATTTATGGCTATCCAAAGCATAATTGCTTTAATAAGTGTATTAATCAATGATATTTAAAGCAACACTAACTAATGGTGAAAATATTTAAAGATAAAAAAGAGATATGGATTTAAAAAAACACGTAATCGTACAACACAGGCAAAGTTGAACGATAGTGGGGCCGTCGAATCCGGCGAACTATAACCTTGCAAGCGCCTGTAACAATGGTCTAGGCAACAGCGTTGACGCTCATCCAGCAAACTGCTATTATGTTTTAAAATTCGGTCTTCTGCGGAACAGGAACAGAACATGATCTTTCTTGTTGATGAAAGAATTCTGAAAGTAAAGAAAAACCCCCAACCGGTATCGAAAACGGTAAAAAGTACTGGATAGAGAGTTGATGAGTTTGTTGACACTCATGCCTTGACTCAATACAGGGCAGCAATCGATTAAACTAATACAGAATGCTTAAACATTCGATTAAATGAACAGATAATGCTTAACCATTACATTTTTTTAAATTAAACGCGGAACAGGGCTCAACAATCACAACAAGCTATCAAAGTCCCTTAGTACTCGTCAATTTTGGGCCGCGTGTTTACAAGTATGCCACTTGAGATGCTATACTTGTGTTTCGATTTTGTGGACGCGTACCTTGATCCTTAATAACTTCTCTTTATGGTAATCTAAATTATCTAAAATTATTATCAATCATCTTGGTGTTACAAAACTGTGTGACAGATATGTATTTAAAATTTTCTCAATTAAAATAAAAGTAAGACCTGTCTTAACATTTCTTATCCAATATAAAGGGATGTGGGACTCGCATCAAAGATCGGAAATCGAGCCCCTATCTATGAAATAATTTCATGCCCTACTTACATCAAAATTTAAAAAATACAAATACTTGGCACATATAAATGGAAGCGGTTCTATTTTGGAACCGGAATTATGTTCTTTTATTATAGTTTATATATATTTTGTGATTGTCGCCGCATGTGCCCCCAATGTTGGTATAGATACATAGACCGAAGTTAAACCTTATGAATAAAAAAAAAATTACGCTTCCATAACTACTAAACATTGTAGCTAGTCGAATGTAGAAAGTGATCCAACCTTCTTATGTAAACGAAGTCACAGAAAGTAATTTGGGAAAAGATATCATGGGACATTTCAGTTTTTAAAAAAATATTAGGCAATCCAATATATATATATATATATATATATATATATATATATATATATATATATATATATATATATATATATTACTGGGTCAATTTTCCTACCGTAATTTTTACGTCTTTTTGTTTTTATTTATAGGTATATTATTTGGTTGGTCTATATTATGTATAATCTTTACAAATTAATAACCAAGTTTTATGAAGGAATCAAAATGAAATAACCGAGAAATATATCTGGAATTATTAATGTTCCACCTTCTCGTTATTTCGCATGTCCGTCGAGAAATTTTATTACAAAAGACAAGGTCTAAATAAAACTATCCTATAGCGCTTTATTTTAGTCCTCTTTTATTCTCTCCTAATTTCTTTCTTATGTTGCAAAATTTAAAATTGCCTTATAGAAAAAAGGCGACGTCTATTATGATGTTGACGCTATGGGTTATTATACACATCAACAGGGAACAAAAGCATATTACGTAACAGTCACTCGATTTATCAAGTTTTTTTCTCGGTGTTGTCGAAAAATTATTTTTACTACTTTTCCAAATGTTGTTTGAGAAAATGTTTCATATAAAGATAAATATTATATCATGGTATTTATATAATAAATATTTTATTTTAAAGCCATAATTTCTTTATTATATACCATCATTCATTCAAATTCAGCTCTTTACGTGACATAGTCTCGGAGAAAATGGACTGTTAGAAGTAAAGAATTCGAATCGAGAAAACTATAATGTTTCAACAATAGTTGTTCTATTCAAAAAAATAATATTTTGTTTTTTTCGCTTTTACAAAACAATTAGGAAAATGTAATATAGCTGCTCGCAAGCTATTTTTTAATTACAAAAAAGACTGAATTTACAAAACGTAAAATAACATTATAGAATTTGCATAAAATTTTAGAATACTTAAGTACTAATTCTCTTATTTTTTGTTATTGTTGTTAACATATCCTCATGAACAAACACTAAATTTGATATTGTTTTTGGATCGCTCTTGCAAGTCGAGTCTGAGTACAGATCTTCTTCTGTTGGGTAGTCCAGGCAGTTCTGGAGTAAGCTCGATGTCCGAGCAATTACTGCAGATCTGGTAGATTTTAATGCCATTGGTGGTAATTTTCATACCTCTGAGATGTTTCATTCTTAATTTTGTAAGGGTGGTGGCTTTTTGTCGATATTGAGACTGTCGATATTAAGATTTGTTGTTTAATTTAGTATTTTGATTTAGTTTTGGGAGGGGCTATTAATTTTGATTTTGCATAGGTATTTGCGTCTGCAAGGGACGTAAAAGCAGAAGTCTGTTTTAAATCTCTGTTTTTTTTTGCCAATGTATCTGAAATTTCGTTGAACTCTAAGTCTACATGAGCAGGGATTCAATGCAGTATGCACGCTTTGTTCAAGAAGTTGAGTTGCTCTAGAAGTGATATGATTTGCAGGATTAAGCTTGAAGAACCCTCGCATAGAGCCTGTAAGGCTGATCTGGAGTCGCTGGAAAGAGTAATTTCGTTTAATTGTTGTGATGGAGAAATACTAAGGTAAGTTTCAAGTACTTTGTAGATAGCCAACAGTTCTCCTGTGAAATTTGATGCTATTTATCCAGCACTGGCAGCAATCTCAAACCTTTGCCCTTCGGGGAGAAGCAGCACTACACTACACATGCGCCTACGCCGCTGAACGTAGAATCGGTCGGTCCATTAGCGTAAGCTGTTATGTGAGGTAACGATGAAAGAGAATTTATTGTATTGATCCCTAATTCCTTTAGCTTCGCTTTAGGGTCCTTTTTGGAGCAGTTCTCGGTGAGGTTAACGGAAATTGTTGTGTTGTCAGGCACTGTTCCTGGGAAAGAAGGTTCTCTGCTTATTTTGACATCTTCAGTTCTTAGGTGAATTTTTTCTCTAAATTCCCTATCAAAGAGAATTGGGGATGATCTTTTAAGTCTCGATTTATAAAATCGACAATAATAGCATACGTGATCTTCTGGAAGGCTTTGGATGTTGTTTATAAATTTAACAGTTAGCAATTGTCTTGCTTCCAGCAATACTAATCCGCAGTCTGTAAAAATGCTGGAAGCATTTTTAAATCGTTGGTGGAGGAAATAGCGTCAGACATAATTTTTGCAGTAAGGGCAGTAAATTTAAATTTAAGGCATGAAAAAAATACACAAAAATCTTCAGAAAGATCTAGATAGCACATATTCCTGTATATCTACAAGTGGAGGGAGTATAAGCATGTGTTAAAGATGAACTTTAATTTTAATTAGTAGCAAAATTTACTACAAGAACTGTTGGCTATCTACAAGCACTATAGGGAGTATCATCGGCTTAAAATAGCTGAAGATACGGCGATTAACGTAGCTTAATCTGGGGTTTTCAATTGAGGCTTTGATCGGTGAGCACTCCTAAATTTTGACAGTTGAGAAAGAATCTCTGTTTATTAATCAGTAGGCTTAAAGGCGGCCGCTGAAATTTAATCAGGATCTGAATATAAGACAATTTACAAATGACATAAGATTTCTGACAGCACTATTGACGAATATAAAAAAATGTTGTGAAAAAAGAAACGTTCTGGAACACAAATTACCAAGTCAATGCAAAGTAGTTATTAGAATTATCAATACATATTCTATAACTCTCTAGATACAATTTGAACTAATTTATTGCAGGATGTAAAACATTATCAAAATTATCGAGTAAAATGCATTGCTGATATCGAAGATAACAAGAATAGAGGTCAACATGGATTACATAATTTTAAAAAATATGTTAAGTCAAATCTTAGAAAACCTTTTTAAGTTTCATATTAATAGATGTGAGAAAAGGAAATTTTTGGTCTTTAGACAGAAAATCTGCTATTTCGGTGTATCCAAATTCTTGTTTAAAATAGTATTTTTCAATCGTTTTAAATATATCTTTTACATATATTTTAGTTTTTTAATATTTTTATTAACTTCACATAACTTTATACATCACATCATATGGCTTCCTACTCTGTTGGGAAATGCTTACTAGAAATTATAATTTATGAAAATAAAGCGTTGGAATAAGATCATAAAATACCTTATAATTTGAAACGATTCAACGATTTATTATCGTAGCTTCATATAAGCAACCTGCAAAATATGTTAGAAAGATTTTTAGAAAATATTAAAGAACAAATTAAAATTATGCTGAGAATTATCAAGCACCCGTATTTATAACGATATCCATTTGAATGCATTTTACTAGGCCATGTAATGTTTTCGGATCTAACCTCAGAATATAACAAATATGTATTCATTTTACTGGACGAAGAATCCTAAAACCTTATGCTATTCCAGATGAAATAGCGAAGTAACTACTGGTGTGCTGCCAAAATTATAGTATACGTTTTCGAATTAATTATGACCAGGGCTCAGAGTTAATGAATGGCGTAATAAAGCAATAAATAATATTCATAAGTTCCAAACAAATTTTAAACAGTACCTACAACTCTTATCCTACTATTTCCAAGAATGAACATTTTTTCCAAGACACCATCCGAATACGCTATTATCTCGTTCAAGGGCTCAGAGAAATTTCGTATTCATGTTATACTATGATCACTATGACCATATGGTCATAGTGATCATAGTATATCTATGACCATAAATCTTCAAACTTGGATCACATCATATCGTTCGCCATTATAAAAAACAACAAATATATTGCACAGTCAACTTGTTTCATACCACATGAACCTTTATTTCATTTTAAATTCAGGTTTAAATACAGTTCACGACTCACTTGAAAATTTTAATTAAATATTAAGACTATCTCATAAAAGAGTTTATACCTGAAGTGAATAGCGAAATTCGATTTGGCCACAATATTACAAACTTTTATTTAAGAGGCAAATAATACTATATCACGTAGTTTCATTTAATTGTCAATTATATAACATAAATGGTTATAATTCATTTTACAACAAGACATATACTACGATTTTATTTTGAACGATTCTCTTTCTTTTAAGATTATTATAACAAGATCATTAAACATTATTATCATCTTGACAAATTCTTATAATCGTCTTTTATAACATGTATTATAATTAACACAGTAAGCATTATATCTTCCCTTTTACCTCTTTTTTATATTAAAAGCTTTCTGAAGACATTTGGAAAGAGGTTAAGTATCTTATGACGCATTCCAATGAGGCAATGCAAATTACGGTAGGTCCTGGGATGCTTTCCTTTTTACTTCTCGATCTCTGGCTAGTCTTCACTTTTTCCGTCAGTACACGATTATGTTGTTTAGTTATCTTTTTCTTATATGCTTGTAGGCTTATTAAACATTTCCTGTTTACAGTTAGCATATTGAGATCATGGTGCAAGTATTCTATGTTGGTATAACAAGGTTTCCATGATGCATCACTTGTCATCACTAACATTTATGATTGTAGAAGCTCAAAGATTTTTAGGTTAGAATTGGACATTTTGACCTATAGCTTGAGGTCGTACGTCCATAATTGTTTGATTATCGTTATTTAACAATGTTAGATCTAATATATAATATAAACAAATATGGTTTACAAAGAAACTGTCATTCCTTACTGAAATAAAAGGAAATAACACTATGTTAATATTGGTTAACCTTAAGTTTTCATTACTTACCATAACCAATATCCTCAAACTCAGGAATTTTCTCGAAGAAAATACATTCGTTGTAATCAGGAATTTTTACGAAAATGGACAGTTCATAAAAATCTGCTACTATTACTCGATGCAAATGAATCATTGTAGAAATATTCTAATGCCCAAAATTTAAAAAATTTTGAAACAAATTCAAAATCAAAAAAATTCAAAATATTATGAAATAAATTATTTAAACTGACCACATTAAATGCCATAAAACAGTTCATAGAAACTTCAAAAAATAAATTAATGTTTATTCGAAAACGAAAACTTGAGCCGTTATGAAAGGTATACTGAGATAAACTTTATTTTCGTTTCTAGCTCGTAATTTCCAGATTTCACATTTTTTCCTTTATTGGTATCATAAACACTACCTATTATTTTAGAAGAAATTATAGGTAGTGTTATTATAATAAAGGAAAAATGTTTATTTGTAAAAGAACATTTTCTTCGCAATGTTATTCCCCTTAATTCCAACATTTTTTTTTATATTCAGTTCACAAATGTAAAAACATAAAGAGTTCATTAAAATCATTATCAACATTTATGTTTTTCCATATTAATGTTTTTCCAGAGTTCATTAAAATCATTTAGAAACATTTATATGGTTTTCCGGAAAACTTTACGTAATCTTCCAGTAACGCTTTTTCTATAATTTAATCCAGGACGGGGGATATTTCCAATAATATTTCCAGAATCATAAAAAATGTGCGATATATTTATTTGCCCCTGCAAAATTTCATTGTAAATATTTTTCAACATTATTTATTAACGTATATTCTGGTTAATATGCTTTACCAGAATGCTGGACTTCAAATTTCTATATTAAAGCGTTCTTGAGATTTTTGGAAATATTTATGATTTTGAATCTTATATCAAATTGAATAAAAGCCATTTTTGGATCCTTCTAAATTCGCGCTTCCAATTGATACTATATACAACATGTGAAGTAAAAAAAAATTATTACTTTACTTAACCCGTCGAAAACTTTTGTATTATTATTTTTAAAGGTTATCTACTTAAATATTTGCAATTAAATATTCTTTATTTTTTTATAAAATAATAAATTTCTGCGTCAAATAGTATCTAAGAAAAACGGTTGTGACTTTTTCCTCTTTTAGGATATGAAAGCTTAAATGCGAATTTATTCAAAACCCTAGCCCATATATTACGTAAGTAGACGACACGCATAGTTAAATTCCAATGATGTTTACGACTTAACTATTCAATACGCTGCAAGAATATAAAGAACAACATAAGGAAGTGACGACCACCTCGCTTCTCTCATCGTTAATGTTTGTACTTTAGAAGTCTCGAAGCTTCGCATAAAGCTCGATGGAACATATCTCCAACAAGTTTACCACTTTTCTCGCACTACACTTGCACTGCTATATACTTTAATGTTCCATGTTGTTAAAATAATTTAAATATCTAAACTGGACTTTGAGTTTATATAGTGGTGCTCTTGGTTTGCGAAGCATTTAAATAAGTGGGAATATTCATAGACTGCACAACGACTTAAGGGGAAACTGGTTTACAGCACAATATTTTTTTTTAAAACAGCTAGAATGTGGTACACTCGAACACCTATTTAGTTTCTATTTTTATATTAGACTTCAGCTATATTTCGTATTGATCCCGAAATTGAGAATATCTGTATGTCTGAAGATATTCATTTAAAAATATTTGTGTTGCGTTAAACAGATATGGGATATCAGTATTTTTGTTACAATTATACAAAAATAATAGGTAGATACGTATATCTCTTACAAAATGGTAGGCTGTATGCAGTACACAGTAGCAATACTTGCTTCTAGGATGTTGTCGGGAACAAGCAACATAAACATTCGTCATAAAGTATTCAAAATTTTTTCTTGTTAAAATCTGTATGAAACTAAAAAAGTTACGAAAATAAAATTTAATGTTCTATTATTACGAAACGAATAAGTGTGTGACAAATGTCGATATGCTATGAAGTTTAGATAGACTAGAGAAATCTAGAATGAAGCAAGCACAAAGTACGAGTGTATGAGATATTAGCTTGTCCACGTGAATAAAAAAAAGCTGCGTATTTTGTAACAGGTATATATACGCCTCAATTCTATTGGATGAATGCCAATAATTAGCCAAGAAAAAAATTTCGAAAAGTAAAGATGGATTTACATACCGAAGAAGATTCGATGTCAAGCAAATGTAAAAAAATAAAAACTGTGAGTGGTGAAACTATCGTGTTCAGTTATGTATTTCGTAAATGACTTTGGAAAACAATTAAGTACTTAGCAATCAAATTTATACAGCCAAATACTACACTTGCAAAAGTAATTAAATTATAATTATTAATAACAGTTTGAAGATACATATTGATGAAACATAGAAAGCTTATAAAGAATACATGTAATTTTGAATTTTTTTATGTGTGAAAAGTAAATGATGTCTGCCTTCATACTACAGCTCGTATACTCTTTCCGCATCATTCACATAATCTAGCCACGTCTTTTATCAATGTACCCGGGTGAAAAACTTCATAGTGCGATTTAAAATATACTTAGTCCCATCTACTGCTATATATATATACACATACATACATACATATATATATATATATATATATATATATACATACATATGTATACTTTACAGTTCTGTGATTACTACACGTCAAGTAGTTAGGCATTTCAAAAATTTATTCATGTTGCATTAATCTACAACAGCAAATATTGTTGTACTAAAGCAACGCAAATAATTTTTGAAAACATTAATTTTGCGTATCTTTTAATTGAGTAATTCGAAATCCGTGTTCGAATTAAAAACGAATTATTACTTTAAATCAACATCTACGGTCTTCAAAAATGGAGATAATGACAACTACGAAAACTAAAAAAAAGAAGATATGGACAACTACGGAATATTACGTAGTGCGCGCACAGACAAGTATCTTATCGTTTTTTTACGTAACGAAATCGACAAGATAAAATAGTATCCTGGACAAATTTAAGGTAAAACTTTAATGCTAGGTAATGTACAGATAATTTCAAATTATTATCAACAATAATTAAAATTTTGTAACTTATAAATTATTCACTACTGTTGCAAATTTTTCATTAATCTTTTTACGCATATATATACACACACACACACATATATGTATATATATATAAATATATATATATATATATATATATATATATACATATATATATATATATATAGATATATGTAAAAATTAAAAAACTATGAATTATGTCATTCAAGGAGACTGAAAATGTTGGTAGCATTTTATTTCCTTATTTTTATTGCAATGCTTGTTTTTACCTTCACACTTTTTTATCCGTTATTAAATATTTGTAACTAATTACATTACCTTAGCAATTTTAGATTTTAATTAAAGAATTTCATTAAATAAAAATATGTGGGAAATTTGCATTAAATTTTCTATATTAAAAATTTCGTCATTTTACGTATTTTTTTGAAGAACAAATTTCCGTGTTCTTTACGCAGACAATTATTTTGTTGAATTTTGTACCTTATGAGACAAGCGACAATATCTGTCCGAAATCTTCGCAGAATAGCACTGTTATGCCACCTATCAGATATTAAATTTGCCGAATGTTGCGCGTTGTTACCTTTCTGTCTGCAGACTTTTCTACCATAGGTTGTGTAATAGTATATTTGGCCCCTACTATTAGGTAACAGTCGCGTAGAATCCTCGCTTTATCTTTGTCTCTCAAGATGTCGTTTAATATAATTTCAACGTTATCTAGTTATATAAGTACCTTTAATTTTTTTCTGATGCCACTGGGTGTGGCTAGAAAAAGTGTTTCTGCGCATCGCTCACGCGATTTGAATTCGGCCTTTTTTTCTTCCGTGAGAGCCTCAATACCCTCACTGCAGATTTCAGATAACTCAATAAAATTATAATTAATATTAGATATGTGCTCCTTTTTGCCCCTTCCTATTTAAATATATAGCGGGTAATGCATAATGCAACAGAGGATATCAATAGATGGAATTATACCACCAACAAACAGAATTATAAATTGAACGTCATTGGAGAAATAGTTCAAAATACCAAGGTGCATATCATTTTGTTAACCACTGGCTATAATAATTTGCTTCATATCTCGAAAGCAGTCTTCGTTTAAGTAGTTTTTATATTTTTGCTGCAACTCTTCAGCATCCACTAGACAATAACAGACCATTTTCACTGAAAAATGTCATAGACAACGTGGGCTGTCTCTAATACAAATTTCAACGGGGACGTCGTCTCATTGCTTGTCGTTGCAGAACAAGTATTTTGCTCAACAAGCAGCTTCAGAAATTGGGATACTATACGTCATCAATTATTGTTATCACTTCAATAGGAGTAGGTGTCGGCATAGTATATATCGCACTTGTAGTAGATAACAGTCAAATTGTCTCTTTATTGTAATTGGGTGCGCGGGGAATTGGTTCGACTTGATACTCATTATATCCATCGTCACCACGTCAGAATATGCGCGGGTATTGAAGAATATCTTAAGCGCAGTGAGTATATCATACGTGTCGCATTCTCGGTCAATCAGAATCACGGCAACTGAATGAAGTGTTGCATCAGCCGCGGTGCTCCGTAAAATGTCGGTGTTTCGCATTGATAACTAATTTGTAATCATTTTATCAACCCTGTGTAATAGTTTCTACTATAGATTTAAAATTTATTTCATCTGGGTTGAACTCATGCACGTATTTTGAATTTCACTGATTATACCAGCATCAATATTGAATTATAATGGCCCATTCCGCCAATGTTCAAATATGCGTCATAATTGTTTGAATGAGAATAAGTTTATCCACATCTTTCTTTATATGATTACGGCGGCCCGAATCCATAGAGGAAATTGATATCCTATTAAAGGAATGATATAAATCATCGATGTCAAGTAAGCCCCGCGCTCAGCTACCATCTCCATTCAGAGTACCTGTTCAATTTTCTCTCTTTTCAAAAGTCAATGACTAATTTATTTTTAAAGTACATGTTCGTGGAGACTCCTAATCGATTCTAGTCGTATCTGAAGTTGTTCTTTGCCTTGTAGTTTTGTACCGATGTTAATAATACATAGTGATTTTGTACCGATTTTAATTGCATTTCTCCCTGTGTTAAAGTTTTGGAAACGCAAGACTGACCGTGTTATGCTGGATTTATGCTGGATATACGTTTCCGAAGCGTGAGATTCAGTGTAGCACTCACGATATGCAGTTAATCGTGTTTCATGCTGAGTATAAGTTTTTGACGTACGAGAATCTTTGTGAGTTAGAATCTGCAGCTAATGCAATTCATGCTTGGTGAACGTGAATAACATCGGGAATGATCCGCACATTACGCTACATAGGAATATCTGAAGTTCGACACACAGCTTGGTGTATGCGTTTAGCTATTACTTGCGTTTCCCGCCGCTTAGACATTTTCCGAAAACTCAAAATAACGCTTTCGTTTAGCCAAGCTTGTGTTCTTTTTCAGTTTCTTAAGATCCAAATTGGCTCATCCTTTTAGAATTCTTTTTAATGCCGAAAAAGTTTTGATCTTTTCCTTGATGTTAAATTTCATGAGTAACTAGTTAACTTCGGAAGAAATGAAGATCAAAAGTAAATGCTGATCCTTGTCTCGTGATTGATGGATGATCGGTATTTTATTTTATTACATATTATAGAAGGATTAACATTAAATTGAAAATGAGCTACGTTATGTTTATAAATAGTACTTAAAATTAGAAAAAAATTAAAAAAGTTAGCTGTTTGCTCCGACCTAACAAGCAGGGAGTTGTCTCACTTAAACTAGATTCGAATCTCATTTTTGGTTTAAAATAATTTTATACAATTAAAAGCTTGAAATGACCTAAAGTCTTTCAGAGTTTCATTTAAATGTGTAGGCTTGCTCAAGTAAATCTCGACCTAACCGTATCTCTCGTTTGATTTGTAACCTAATTATTTAGCATCAAATTAAAGATAAATTTATTATTAATTTAGCATCAAATTAAAGATGAAAGAAAGTAAGTTGTCTTTGTTTATATGCATTATAATATTCCAAAAATTTAGAAGATACGCGCCTTCATTGGATGTTGATGCGTTTAGGTACCATCTTGATTTTAGAAATATGGAGACATAATACAACATTTATTTACATATCACATAATACATTAGCATATTACTTCAAAAGTAATTATTATTCTATACTTACCTTTCCTCAAGCTTTCCTTTACATTATTTAATTTCTTCAATCTACCGAGAATACGAGGGTTAGATATTTAGGAAATAATAAAGAACTCTTCTTTGTAGATGAAAACTGAATTATACACCTTTCAATTTATTTTCAGATAGTAACTTAATTCTGACAAGTAACGTTTCACTTCTGTTACTCACATTCATAACCTATTATTTTCTTGATAGAAATTTTGGCAACTAGCACCAAATGGTATATACTACATAAATGCCTATAATCTTTAATAATTAGTTATTTGTAATAAGCTTTTGGCACATTTTCAAAGTTTTCTATCAAACCGATGGCAGATTTTGCTTTTAGATACCCCATGTATTATACTGATTCATCTCTGGTTATTTTGTTACTTTTAATAAAAATAATATCACAATATAGCAAACATTACTATTGACAAGCTAAATTTTTGACCTCCTTTAATAATCAGGGTACCGGGCTATTCGGCATTGATATATGCCATTCTACCGGTATAATAAATGGTCCTTTCGTCATTTTAGACAACAGTAATGTCGCAAATTAGTGATTTAAAAGCCATTTTAAAAAATTGGCTATTTTGTCGACTCATCTATGGTTCTGTTGTTAGATTCGACAACATAGCTTTCAGTATAGTAAAGAATACTATCAATAAATTAAATTTTCAACATCAACACATAGCTGGGATATGGAATTATGAGATATAACGTTCTACCGATTCACTAATAGCCCTATGATAAAACTTAGGTAACAGACAGACATCAACGTTATTAATGTTCCTTTTTAACAAGTTATATCAAACACCAAACATGGTAATATTTTATAATATAGTACTAGAATTATTTTGAAATTTGTACCACTAGGTTTGTATTATTGAAAATACGACATAAAGTAAAAAAAATAGCCTTTCAATAACACCGTTAGTATGAATTGTTTGATTAAGATTGAATATCATTTTGACCAGATGCTATTGGTTGAATTTTCAGAATCATCATATGGGAGCTAAATTTAATTTTTTTTGCTGTTTTAGTCTGTTTCACACTTTATCCTCTGCGCGCTTTCTAAGGATAATTAAAAACGAATAAATAAAAAAAATTACTATGAGCATCTTTTGATATTTTTTTAGAATTTTTTTATGAAGTATTTTTCCTTTCAACTTTCGTCATATTATGACTATGAGCACGTAACATCAGTTTCTTAATAAACTGCTACAACTAAAATAACAATTTTCGAATTTATAGCGATTTTTTAATTTATTGTTGAAAAACTAAATCTTTCAAAATTATTCCAAATTTACTTAAAATATAAAGTGATCACATAACATGTCATTAGAAAAGAACACAATTATTCAGGTATTTTGTGTTAATGTATGTATATTAATGAAGAGCTTTATAAAATATTCCAAAACTCATGGCTTAGTAGCATATATTTTCAATTTATAGCGATAAATTTAATTTCAAAAATAGGAAACATACGATCATTAATGTTTTATATGTATTCTCATGAATAGTACTGTAATTAATTTGTACTGCTGTGAATATTTTTAGTAAGTGAGAAAAATATGGAATTTAAAAAAACATATAATAATTTCTAAACCACGAGAGAATGAAGATAAACTGCAATTATAAAATGGGTGCAACAAGTATTTGATAGGAGGGCTGCTAACTAAATACGAACATAGACACTATGTATTACGCAGACCAAAAATAGAAAATTAATTGACTAACGATATGATGGGATACAAGATACAATAATTCGTAGTTTTGAAACGACCTTTATAACCTCGCCATTTAGCCTATGGCTCTGAATATTTAGCCGGGACATTAATACAAATATAATAAATAAGAACGAAATAAGAAAAGAACATTATTCTGACGATAGAAAATTACAAGTTTACATGAACATAAATGAATACATACGTGTAAACCTATTTATATGCAGATATCAATGCATTAGATATATTCATGTGTCAGTGTAAACTATTTAGTTCTCTTTTTTTCTTTTATAAGAAGTAAATATAAAAAAAATCATTTTAAATTTATTTGTCGGTAAATAAACATACACATATGGATACCAACAGGCATACCTTAGAAAATGCCCAAGGGCTAATTGAGTAGTTGTATCCTAGAAGCGTACATAAACACTGCAACAAAATTAGTTTATGTTTTTGTCTTTACAATTTTAGAAATAAAAATTAAAACATCTCCTTATTTTCTTATATACTTATTACGTGACATTATATTTCAACATATTTACAGGCATATTGATATTGATATTGAGATACTGTTTATTTCTAAGTTAGTTATAAAGAAAGACTAGAGAATTATTTGAAAATACTGTTATTAAATTCTGTTTAAAATTATTTGTGCAAAGACTGCTTTCGCAGCCACACTCGTGGCTCCGAATTTTTTAGAATTGGATTATTTACTTCGAAGTAATTCTGATAATTATAATATTTACTTTAATTTCATTTAAATTATCATATTTAAAACACTTAATGTGAATCAAGTCGAAGAAATGTTTATATAAGGTTCGTGAAGAAAGTTGTTTCTGCTAATAACAAGATTTTAGCAAAACTTTTTTTTTTATGAAAGCGTAAAGCGACGTTTTAAAGTAAATCTACTAATATAATCTTGCAAATACAACCAGCTGGAATGAAATAGGAACAATTCATTAATTTCAAACAAAAATTCAGTTTATTATCTCAGTCTTCTATCAAAAATATATCCGGTACATACAATCGTATTTGCATCACAATATGTAACATTCCGGGCATAGTTCCCTATCTGCGGAACATAATCAAAGTATGTAGGAAGCAGTAATTTTAGATTAAGCCCGGCATTCACTATTTGTCAGTTTGTAATTTATGGCATTGATATGACATAAAAAAGGCGATCATTTTTTAATTGCAAATCAGAAACATTGAGAAAATTTGTCTTTACCTGATCTAGCTGGTGATAAGCATTGTTTAATATAGAAAAATTGTTGTCCAGTGTAGATGAGATAGAATATAATTTCTAAATGTTCTTCTTTAACTATAAGGACAGCTCAAATGTTTTGCGCAAGGGTAGGAAAAGAAGGTTAAAAGAAAAATAGTGGTACTATTTCTTTTCATGAAATGCATGGGGCAGGGGGCAGGGGAACCTTAACTCAAGTAAATTTCTCTGATTAGTTGATTAATTTATTTCTCCGTTTAAAAAAATTCTCTTTATCTTGTAAATCATTTTCATCGTCGCTGATTATAGATAATAGTAATACAGATTAATACAGATAACATATAATAGTCGTAAAGTCAAGCCTGGCAGTAAGGTGGGCGTTGCTATATTTGAAAGCCGCACTTGTGAAGGGTGACCATCGCAACATGGCTCTTGGGTAATATAATCGTGTAAAAACAGCACATTTCTCTTTAATTTCCTTCATCTTTCCTTCTTCAATGCTGTTTTTAACTGCTTTAATAGATCAGCGTGGTACGTTACCGTTACATAAATACCCTTATCTTTTATAATCAAAGAGCACGACAACTTTTTTGTTCTAGAAAATCATCACCATTACTTTTCCGGCCCATTTGAATATCTTAGCAACTTGGTACCCTTCTCATATCACTTCGTAGACTCCTACTTGAATTTAGGCGTGTATTGATGAAACTAAATTTTTTAAATCATTACAATGATAAATATTGAATTCAAAATGTGACGTAAATTAATTTAGGCAAAATAGTTTCAAAGGTCTTGTAATTTATTTTTTATATTAGTGAACATTTTAATATTTTTTATGTTTTACGTTCAACTGTTAATTTGGATTCCTAAATTGACAAAAAATAGTTTAAAATTTCTATTGTGCTGTCATTTATAATGTTAATTTACCTGGATGTTTTGATGATGGAACTAATAAAACGCAGTACTTCCTGCAACAATACACTATTGATTTTCATATTTTGTCTATTGATTAACAGTATTCTTGTGTATTCTCAGTTCTTCAACGATTGTGTTAAGCATCACTTCATCAACCTAATGGCACCAATTAGTTCAATTTTAGATGGACAAGGGTTTTCCTACGAAAATAACTTAAATTTATAAATCTACCGAAATTTGAAATTTAAGAAAAACAAATAATTAAATTAATTTTAAATACAAAACTAAAATGTAATATTTCCTGTTTTATAATATAAAAATATAAAAACATATAAGGCATAATTTAAGAATTTATGCATTTGCAATCGTAAAATGTAAATAGCGACAACTAAAATGTTTTTTGTATTATTCTACTTTTTCCTTCCCTGGGTTTAGTTGAATTCATAACTAGAATTCAATTGGGTGAAATCCCTTAAATTATATGAATTTGCAGAATAATGTTAAATTTCTAAAGAAGAGGATATTTTGTAATGGCAACGGCCTACATTACGTTAGCTGAAGATTAATTTTGTTTACTTATGCAAAGCAAATAACAAGTAGGTATTTTTATAAACTCATGAAAAGAAGATTAGTGTATCTGAAAGTAGTATTTTAAGGATTACTGGTAGTAAAACTTAAGATAAAAGAACAACGTCGATAATTTTACTAGGATTTAAATCTTTCAAGTTTTTCTAAATAGCAAGTGAGTGTTCAGCGTGACAATTGCAAAATAAGAGATAAGTAGACATGATAGAATTAATCTCTGTAAGAAACTTAGTCGATGTTTTAAATTGAAACTCTCAAAATATCTATATCATATTTCAAACACGTGGAGCCTGGATATAACTGTAACAAATTAGAAATTTAGGATAGGAAACGGCTTTGATATGGTTATGTATTTGGAGTGTGTCAATTTATGTTTTTAGTATCAGTTGGTATAAAATAAGCAAACTAAAACCTGTTACGTATAAGTAGAAATTGTTTCTCGGAAATTCCATATTCCCTTTCGCTCATGTATATGTTTAAGAGTATAAAGCATTTCTATTAAACTAATTAGAAATATTCAATGATATATATGTTTATCCACTTGCAAATAATTTTCTCAATACGTGTTTACGGGCATAAAGTTATAGTCAATTTCTCAAAAATTATAAGACCTGGAATTCGCACCACACACCACACCTTTCTTATGGTCTTAGTATCTATATATATATATATACACACACATATATATATATATATATATATATATACGTACAATACTACATTTTTCATAAATTCAACATTAGCAGCTGCGAAGTAGAGAACTTATTTCATGGTAACAACGTCTCTAAAACTATACTAAAGACAATTGTAAAAAAAAAATTCAGAACTTTATGTTAGATGATTTTGAAGATATTATTCGAAATGAGCACAAAAATACGTCTCCTCTGTGAAAGAAAACTGTGAAAAACAAAATTATGGTAAAAATCAGCTTTACTAGAATATTACTATCGGTTTATTGGGGAATTATAGCAAAGATTTTACGTATATGAATGAAACATATTTTTAAACATATGAATGATACTATATTTGTGAAGGAAAAAATTATGTTAAGGTTTGTAAATAGTTTAATGGAAATACTAGGTTCCCTTAAATCTTTATATATGCCTTAGTTTTTATGCAATCCTCGTGCTGCGAGTCCTGTCTTTAACAGGTATTATTTTAAATATTCATTAAAATTACTACTTCTAACTTTTTATTATTAAAAGTTGTGCTTAATCGTATTTATTAAAACACTTGATTGTTATGGGAACTGATTCAGTTGGTAGTGGTAGTCGATTGAAATTATCATGATCTAAAGTCTAAGTTTACACATTTGTTTTCAAATGTAATGTTGATTCTAATTTCTAATCGTATTAAATGGGTTACGCGCCTAAAAAAAATGAATATCCTTTTGTAAGCAATTTATTTACTCGTAATTAACAATTTACTATTATTTATTTATAATTCAAATTTTAATAATTGATTATAAATATATATTCCCCCAGGTATTTTATATATGAAGCCAAATAGTCCCATGTCCCTTTAATTTTAGAATAGAATCATAGTTAAATAGTAAAGTTCGATTTTTTGCAAGCTAGGTTGCAGTTTTTAATAACGTTGGAAACTGTCAACTTTGTAGTAATCTTTGTAGTAAGTTAATCACATTTTAGGTGCTAAATAATATAGGGTAATATGAATGAAAAACACAAACATTTTTAGTATCGGTAAAAAGTGTAACTATAACTCAAAGAAAATATTTTTAACAATGTGAAAGTGGGACTAAACTACACAAAGTATTTCTCCTAATTTATTCGTGTAATGTTATATCGTTTAAAATTAGCGAAAATAAAATTATATTTCTGATTTTCAATAACATTTGTCTCACAATGCTTAATCGTCGCGAGAAAGACAATTTTTAAATGAAATTTAAGTGACATTATGTATTTACTGAAAACGTGATAAAATTAGTAACACGTCGCAGCGTGACGTAACACATTGAAATGAGATGGCGCAAAGGATAAACGCGATGCGCAAACATAATCTTCCTTTGACCATGCCGCGTACAACCGGTTTCAAAGTGAGCAGATTCTTTTCAAAGAAAATGATCCTTGAGTTCATTAAACAACTCCATCCATTTTTTTATAATGAAAGTTTTTCCGTTGACGTCCTTGGGATAAACGTAACTATCTCCACTTACTCTTTGACAAATTATATTCACAAGTAACAAAATTGCAACTTGTCAGATCCTTTACACTATAATAAGTGAATCATTCATATTCTGTAATTGATTTGTCCATTATTGTCATAAATTTACAGACAGTGAATGTTCTGTTCCATCAGTATTATAATTTAAGTGTTTAATATAGTCAAGTACAAACACTTGAATCATATATACACGAAAACGTTTAAATTGGTTTCATTTATTTATCACATCATTCCTCCTATATGAACTTCGAAGGTTATTTACAAAAAGCAATTAAAGTATTAATTTACTAACGTAATAAGATGTTCATTACATACATTTGGAGAATCATCAGTAATAAATGCATGTATGTACGTCTGTATATTTATGTTCCACCATTACTAACAGATCCTAGTCTGCTAGAAGGTCGAAATAACCGTATGGTTTAAGTAAGCGGGGAATATTATTCAGTTATACGTGTATAATAGATATGATTATTCCAATAGATACACAATAACACAACACACAATGATAGTGATTTTGGCCGCGGTTATTCTTGCAAAGGCCATGTTGGTACATAACAATTAACAGCAAAGCCATTTACAATTAAAAGAAATCCATTATGTACATCAAATCTAGGCAAAACAAAAAAAAATCAAACAGTATTAACACATACAGTAAAAAATCTCAAATTATGTTATAAAATGATTAGGTTTCTCTTACGCACGCGAGTAATTATATTATTATTGGCGTCTTCTGTTTCCAAACGTTTACTTTGCGCTTTTGTTTCTATCAGATTAAATTAATTCTTTGCCTAACGTTTCGAAAACCTAGAATTCGAGGATATCGAAATAAAAACAATGGGTAAATTGTTCCCTGTATAATCCGCGAAGTTTCGTAAATACATGCTTAACAATTTTGGAATTCATTACAGAAAAAAAACCTATTGATAAATCACCAGTTGAAAAGACAAATTATTCTTAGCACCATGCAGAAGAAAATTATTTGCGTTTTTTAATATAATTATTCTTTCATTAAAGAAAGAGATATAACAATTTTAGAACTATTTATATTCGATAACATTTAAAGAATTATCCTTAGTAAGATTTGGACGAATAATTATCTATCACACATTAACGGATATTACTGGAGGATAAAATGTTTAAGTAATTTTTGAATTGGACCAGATAGTAGGGATTTTTTTGAGATTTCCTAGAAATTTCATGTGTTTATTACACATAACTCTGCGTTCTTTATACTTCTCATTTTTTTCGTTTTTAAGACATTACCTATGTAACCCACTGTGAATAGGGATTTATTAAGAATTAATTTTTTTACTAAACTTTTTATTCGAAGTGAATTTCAATCTCCATTTTTTTATTACATAACATTTGATGAATACAGTTTTCGAACATGCTTCTGATATTTTATCCAAAGTTTTGTTTATTGCGTTATTTCGTCCAATCTCAGCGTTAACGATTATGTTCACGTTTCGGTTAACTAATCACCTACTTGTAGTCGAAATGACAGTTGTCTCTGTCGTTTTCTAGAGTTGTAACCCACAAGTTCGTAATAGTTGGAAGCTAGTTAAGTATCTTTACTACTAGTACTGGTTTAAATATCTTTCCTTCATAACATATTCTGGTGATACACATAATACTTCATTAGTTTCGTTATGTTTGTTTACTATCATAATGTGAGAGTCCAAAAAACATTTCCTATTGGTAAATGCACACTTTAATACATGCAAAAGAGTGTCATGCATTTAGGATTCATGTAAGTAGCTACGCTACTTTTTATTTTCTCATAGCGACGAAATGGATAAACCAATTTTAATAAATAGAGTAGAGTTGAAATCAATTTATTACTTTGACTTATATAGATTATACGATGTTAAGATAAAATTGAAATGTCGCTGGTAATTTATAAATTTTTAAACCGAAAAAATAGTTATAGTTGAATCGTATTACCACCAAGAGTTCGTTTGAAGTATAATCAATAAATATATAAAACATACATAACCTTATTAAAAAATAGAAAGAGGAGATAACATAACGGTTACATATAACCATTTTATCTTCATTTTCATTCTTGATATAACCATTATGGCTTCAAAAATGTATTGTAATTATAATTAATTTATAATAAGCGTAAATATCTTGGCTGGTCGCAAACAAGACCATAGGGGAATAGGAGAGATACACAAATGAAGGCAGCGATATAAATAATACTAGATGGACCCGGCAGATAGATCGTATGCGGCAGCTATTGTAAACGATCAATTATATTAATATATAATTATTCACGGCTTGCAATAGAACGCCACGGACTATTATGAATTTAATTAAAATGAGATTGTTTCGAATACAGTATACAGATATTACGTTAGTTTATTTCGACCAGCGTGCTATCAAACATGCCTATCACATGCGACCCGAATTTCCAAATAATGTTTTAGCTAATAATTGATGAAAGTTTCATTATAAGCTTGTTTTATAACTTATGATTTGTATTCGGTATTACAAAGTATGCGAGTCAGAACTCAATATAAAAGCGAAGATCAAATACCAATAAATCGTTTCTATCAACAGACTTAGTGGGTTAATTTTTTTTAGTTTAGGCTCACCGAGTCGATTGACATACGACACATTATATTTAATTTGAAATCCGACTCTAAAACCTTGGATATAATTTTTTGGATAAATAATTCCAACAAAGTTTAGTTCATGATCTGGAAAAATCAGCTGATTCTAGTGTTTAAAATGAAAAATGTTGTGTAAAAAACTATGACATGCTGAAAAATCAACCAAAGAACATCATATAAATTATAATAAATTAAATGTTTCATAGCATAAATTATGCGACACTAGTAATGTTCACTCGAACTAGGTTATGGGCAGCATTTTCATTTTTACGCTGTAGTTCTTTGACATTCCAAAGTACAATACTACTATTACTCATAGGAAGGACCGCTTAATTTTAATTCGTGTTTATTATGCAGATTGGAAACTTATAAGTGTTGATCATACATACGGAATTTTTGACAACACGCGAAATATGGTAATTTTGTTCTGCTTGCTACGTAACATTTTATATATTGTTTTGTTATATACATTGTCTGAGCAATATCTCTGAAGGTTCTCCAGTCGTCGTTAATGTAACTTAAAAGATACTACGTCGTCTCTTAAACCCGATACAATGCATTCGACGCTTTGAACATATTAGCAGACTGTTCTAGGGCAGAACTGCTCAAGCGAATCCTACTCCGATTCGCATGGGTAGAGAAAGTAGTTCACCTTCTATATTTATGTATTTAAACCAGTGTTGTTTCATTTCAAAGTTTGTGGATATTGTTTTGAAATATATGCACATCGCGTAATGATTTATTTTGTAATAATTTAAAACAGATTTGGAAGCGGTAAAGTTTATACGCTGTTGTATATGTATTCCATATTTTTGGCCTCCAACTATTTTAGTTTTATATTTAATTAGCCACAGCCTAGTATCGTGTATAAATGTTATATTCTAGTAGGCAATCGTGAAAACATAATATTTGTAGATAGTTTAATAGAATACTATTTAATCCTAAATACTTAATTTCCTAAATTTGTACGGAACCCTTATAACATAAGTACCACTCGCACTTCGCCGATTTTTTAGATATAAATCAAATCAGTTTAGTTGCTTTTGTGATGTCATTTCTATATTTGTTTTATTTTTTTCTGCCATCTTCTATGTAATATTTGAAGTAAATTTTATTATGTAAATATGATAGATTCCATATCTGTCTTTGCAATCACATTTTTTTGAGTGTGATATTTTCTTGGGAAGATGATGTGAGCTAATTATACATAACTTGTATAATAATGTGCAAGCTTATAAGCAAATAGAAAAGAAATATTTTGACATTTTTAACGATACTGTCTAATCAAAACTTAATATGAATTAATTGATAATTGCAATTATGATGATTTTCATAGAATGCGTTATGTGTAATATGACCCTCAATTTTATTTTTAGTTTTAATAGGTCACGAAATAAGTTAGGTAAAAAACTAGGTGTTGACTTTATCTTACACTGATACAATTATAGGATGTCTATATTTACTGCGCCCGTTCACTCGTATTATTAAGCTAATATTAACTCAGTCGCTTGTGAAAATTCATCGGGCGACCAAGAAAAAGTCGAGCCGTCGGTCGTTGGACGTGCTTTCTTTTTTTCCTATCTTTTTATTATCAGTTACTCTTGTGTAAAATCTGGACAGCTTTAAGTTTGAGAACAAATTAAAATTATTTTAATATGCCTTTTTGTAAATTGTTTATTTAACTCACTCGTCAAAAGTAAACTTGAAACAACCGTGTGGTTTCAACACAAGGTTCATAGTGAAGAAGAATCTCATATTGTAGGGGATGCAAAATTGACATAACACATTCCATTACTTAATTTCCATTCAGCGTTTATTTTTTTAATTAATGGCATATCGCTTAAATTTAAAAGCGCTTTTGTCTTAGAATATTTTTCACATAACCATATTTGAAACATGACTTCTCTTTTGGATCTGTTTTTTTTAAATGACTTCAGAAAGTAATCACCATGTTTTTGAGCAATTGTCTATGTAAAGTGATTACTTAGCTTTTATGTTTTGCTCTTCTTACTGTTTTTCTTTATAAGTATACCTTGAGAAGTCTTTTTTCGTGTTTACATATTATAAACATACTTAATTAACGTTTTGATCTGCCAGTGGTTAGTTGACCATAGACTTTTTGGAAATATAAATTAAATATAAAATATGGGTTTGAAATTGCAACGTTTTTGCAAGTCTAATGAATAATAAATTGCAAAGTCTAATGAATATCTACATCTTCGTTTATTATTATACTTTCTAAATGATATTTCAAGCAGTAGTATCCTAAGTGACTTAGACTCTAATGGTTTGAATTTGGTAAGTTTGTATTATAGTAATTATAATATTTGTAAAATGAAGGCAGATTTAACTTTTGAATATATTTTATCATGATTACTTGAAAAAGCGTGAACCAATAGTAATGTTATATGAAAAAGATAGTCAACTTCAGAAATTTATGTGAGTAATAGTTAAAAACGCCGTAGATTTTTGTCTTCATTAATTTTGCAGTAGTTTGCAGGAATGTAAATTTGGTTTTAAAACAATCCACAATTTTAATAAAGGGCCATATGTCCTTTTTTCGAACGGAATCATGGGCATAGTTTGCTTATTTAATAACACTACAAAAGTGGAAGACCTTAGTACTTACAAAATGCACGACTACCCTCACTGGTTTAAATATCTCAAAAGCAGAACTCATAACTTTATTATGTACTTTGCACTTTATTAGTTTTGGAAGTAATTTCTTTTATACACACACACACACACACACACACACATATATATATATTTGTTGAAAATCGGATAAGAAATAATTTCCAACCCAGTCTTATCTCAACTCGTTTTGGAGATATTTGTCAAAAAATATTCATTTGGATGCGATTAGCTAAAGCGGAACTGAATATAAGATTATACATATTAATCACATTTAAAAAATAATCATCATTAATTTGTAAATGTGATTGTTTTTCATGAAAATTGAAAATTGAATTGGAATTCAATCATATTATAGTTGACGTCATATTTTTTTATTCGCTATGACCTCTCGATGACACCCTAGAAGCAACTAATGAATCGATATAATATGATTTTTTTATCAGATTCCTCTCAAAAATATAAAGAAAAAATAATCTAACTTATTCTTTGAGTTGAGTATTTTTTATGTTGAAAGAATGAATTTTTTATTAAAATATTATTTCTTATTCTTAACCTTTTTCCAGCCGTAATTGAATTTAAATATTATATCACGATAAATAAAACTTCACTAAAAATCTGTATTATTAGTATAAAAAGTCATTTATTTTTCAAAGAAAATTTTCATTCAATAGTATAGTATTCCTAAAATAAAAAAAAAAAAATTTTTAAATTTTTTTTGAACATTTGATTTGTCTGATTTTAAATTGAGGAGTTCATGCAAGTCGACTTGCTATACCAATTTAATAATTTAAATGAGGAAACTTACATTTAATTTTACGTATATTTTTTTTTATTGAATCAAAATATTAATTACCAACGACGTAAAAGGTTTAGGAAAATAAAACGAATAACGATACTTTTAATTTTGACCTGAATAACGATACTTTTCATTTTGAATGACAACATAAAACAAATAAGGATATTTTTAATTTTGAGCTGGGTAATAAATGATCAGCTTATATGCTTTATGACTCAGCCAAGTTGTGCAAAGTCAAATTGAGAATATTATTACCAGTTTTTGACAGAAGCATGCACGCTCAAAATCATAGCTTTAAGATGCATACCTATAGAAACAAAAGTTTACAAGATTCAGTTATATGTAAGGTATATCAAAAACAGTTGTTTTAACGATCGAGAATTGCTTAATCCTATGTACAAATACGTAAATGAAGAAAATAGTTACTTTTTAAATGACACAATTTTTTGTTAAAAATTCGGCGAAATATAATTTATGCAAGTGTGTCAAGGAAATTAAACGGAAAAACTACATTTTTAAATAGTTTGCCCGTCTCTTTGCACTCATCAGGGTGTTTTTTTATTTGTTAGATACAAGAGGTATAATATAGGAGTTACCTAATTACTGATTCTATATTTAGGGTACAATTAATAATGTCATCAACATTCCGTGGATGAAGCTTTTAGCAAAAGCTGATATCTAATGATAAAACAGTTGGAAAATAAAGAGTGGTCCCATAAATAAAAAATGATTGCAATAAAAGTAATTAAAGTCTAAAAAAAAACTTTCACTGTAAATAAATTTACGTTGAATATGAGTCTAGTAAAGTTATTGATAATATTACGATAATTAAAGATGTGGACGTATCGAGCAGTATTATATCGAGCAGTATTGTATCTTCGAGCAGTATTTTAATCACTATTTTTTTATTTATAAAACCCTATGGTACAAAATTAATATTACGTTTCTGTTCAATAGTAATGAAAAATATACCTTCTTCTGCGTAATAAAAAGAACTATCATTTAAATTATAAAATATTGTTAAATGTGCACTAATGGAATAAAAACAAGAAAATCACGTTTTCGTGAGTAATTATCATTCTGTTTGAAGTATTGTTGCTAAAATACTAGGTACGGTCAAAAGAAATGGTCTTATTTTATGGGACTATACTCATATTGTTTCACGCTATCTCATTTTGTTTCGTCAATTTAGTATGAGTGACGTATTATTGAGAGTTACAGAAATTATATTATTAAGGTGGTGTAATTATAACATTGGTGAAATCTTATGGTTAATATGGTCAGACTGATCCTCCCTAGTATTCCTGGAGACATATTGTCGACCCCGCTGACTGAAGTTGTTTAGTGAAGGAATAGAGGCGTTTAGTATACATAGGGTACAGCTATATATGAAAAATAAAATGTGTGAACAATGCATTGACGTGAAAAAATGGTTTAAATCGTAAAAAAATCGAAAATTTTCGGGGAAAATTCTACATATATTCTATTTGAAATATTATCAAAATCTTATGGATTATACAGTCAGTGTAAACAAAAATCATCAACTCATAATATATAGTTAGTGTCAAAAAACTGCTTAACTTGTAAAAAATACGTAGGTGTGTCAAAATAAATTATTAGCTCATAACCCAGAGTGAGTATAAAAAAATTATTAGATCTTGACCAATAGTTAGTTCAGAAATACTCATCAGCCTATAATGTACAGTTAGTGTCTAAAAAATAATTACATGGTAATATATAGTCACGTTTTTTGGACAATTACTTTACACTATGAGTTAATGAATTGTAAAAAGATAAATGTAAAATAATTCTATAAATTTTAACACTTTAAATTAAATAATTTTATAATTTTATACCATAAATTTCTTAACATACTTTAACCACATTTTTCAATAATAATACATAAAAACAGGATACTTTATCATCTTCTTTCCTTCTAAAATAGAGATACTTGAATAATTTGAAACACATATGGAAGAAATTTGGAAGTCAGTTTAAGAGTCCGTTAAGATAAGAAACAAATGACATAATTGATAAAGAAGTACAAGCAACGTTATATTATTTGTGGCCGCATATTTTAGATGACAGTTGTATCGAAATAATAGATGCAAAATATGACTCTTAGAGTATAGTAGATAGCTCGGCTTAGAATTATAGATATAGCAATTGCAGGTCAATGTATAACAAAACTGTTTAAGCTATAGATATATCAAGGAATTTAAGCATAGAAAAGCATTAAAAGGAATATTTTTTAATTATTTTCGTATAAACATGAATAAAATATCACTTTGTTTCCCATTAAAAAGAGATAGTTTTGATAAAACACTTTTATAACCCTTTCCAAGATTTTGTGCCTTAAAGGAAAAAAAATGGAACTCCCATAAAATCCCTCACGTCTATTAATATAAGTATATTAATCTACCCGCCTATCACAGCTATTATGCCCAAAAACCGTTTGATATATAAACTTGAAATTTGCTTTAGTAACAAAGCATATTACACGGCATGTATACCAATAACATTACCAATGTATACCCAAAATCATTTATGCAGCATATTTAGAAGTTACCACTCAAAAAATTATAATAATTGGTAAAGTAATGTAGCTTGTTTTCTTTTCATATATCCTATTGAAAATCATTTCAATGACAAAATTAATAAGGATTCTGAAAGTACTTTTGGCAGAAGTTAACGTAAAATAGTTATTGAGATATAGTTTCAAATATCCACACAAATTTATTTAGAAACCATATGACGTAGAAACTTGATATTCAGCACATATTCAAAACATATTTATCCGCATATATTTCAGAATATAACAATCGCCAATATTTATATAGACATTTTGGAAGGACTTTATGAAGTATCAGAATAAAAAAATTCGTATTATGGTATATGAATTAAAAAAAAGAAAATTATAATTTAATTTTATAATTTTAAATGTCATTAAAAATAGCCACAAAAATATGTTCCACTCTCCAATTGTTAAAAATACAACGGTGGATATCATGAAAAGAACAGCGTTACTAGAATTTCATCTAACGTTTCCTAGAAAATTATCAAAATAATTATAAATATTTTTTGTTATAAATTTTACAAGTAACGATGTTTTTAAATGTGTGAAAAAAATCTTAGCAATATATTTAAATTGTCACAAATAATATTAACAAACAAAATTTTCTTTTAATCGCATTTAAATTATAATATCTTTTCATTCAACAGTGCTATTTTACTTAAACTCCAGGGCTACTATTATTATAAAAATCTCAAGTCATAAACTGAAAATCTGCAAAGAAATAAAATACTGAAAACACTCATAACCGATAATTGATTGCTACATATCCGAATGTATTTAATTACCATCTCACATTGATCATTCGACAACTGATACGACTAACTCATTTTATTCACACCACGTAACTAAAGTGAAGATATCAATACTTAATAAAATGTGTAAAATAAACCTATGGAGTTTAAAATTGCTCACATTTCTCATAATCAACTTTTTTATGAATAGATTTTAAGCATAATGGTATTACATACATTAGAAATTTTTAAAATTTCACTATGTCTCTATTGACTATGGATACCAAGAACTCAAAAAAATGGATTGCTTGAAAATGTATATATTGCGTGTGTGTACTTATGCTTGTGAGTGCGCTTGTGCGTATGCGTGTGCGCGCGCGTGTGTATGTATGAATGTATTTGTATATGTATTTACGCATGGACAAACTTCCGCCGAAAATAGTAGTTCGCGATAAGAGACGAATTGTAAGAATGGTCGAAATCGGACAAAGGTAAGTATCTAATTTTGCACTGCAAATTTCTTAAAAATTGGCAACATTTACTTTATTTCTTAGGTATATAAGATAATACTTACATTAATAGACTTTCGAATACAAAATTGGTAGCTGTCGTTCCCAGATCGTGAATCAACGCATTTCGACAGTTGGCGTACCGATTGCGAAACAATACATACAAAAGTGCAAAAATAGTTAGGTATCGGTTTTCGGAAATGGTGCGAGACACCCAAACAGTCTCTCGAGTGTAAAACTCGAGTATAGTATATCATATATTCTTGCATATGACACAAGAAAGGGAAATCCGTGATTCTGCGTGCCGTCTTTTCCAACAATTAACTTCTGTTATTATTAAATATATAACTGCCTTCGGAGCATAGGCATACTCTTCATTTCTAAATGGTAGAATGTACAGAAAGTTCCTTAAATTTTTATATATTAATCCTTATCAGTGTTTTTACTTTGTGGTTTGATTATATATTTTCTCACTCTTTTCTGCTTAATTTTGTTACGAAATTATATTTTATTTTATTTCAAGCTCGTACTATTTTATTGCATCTTATTAATATTCGATATGAAATGTGGAAAAGCGAAGCGCTTGTCAAACCTGAGTGTCCTTAACAGCTGTTTCTCTAGGAGACCATTTGTCACAGAAAGTTAAACTTTGGCATACTTATAGCAAATTGTGGAACACTCAGGGATGTTGTATACAAAAGTGCATTTTTAGGACAAATTTTTAAAGTGTGGTGGAATTGACAAATTAATGTTTTCGAAATCGGCGTATTGTATCTGAAATGAAAGCTTATTAACATGCAAATTTAAATGTATGTAATCTTTTTTAATTTATTTTTTCACCATAATTACTTAAAATCCTAAGTAATAACTTGATGGAGAACAGAAATACAAAAGAATAATCGTATTATTTTCCTTTTATTTAATATAAAGAATTTTCGCCGATTATTTTTGGTATCATCCATAATTTAGATTGTAATTTAAATTTAATTAAATAAATTATCTGTACCAATGAAACTTTCTCCGATATCTCATGCAATGCTCATAATTTTCAATCAAGCTCCAGCATCACCTCAGCACTAATATTTTAAAATTTCCATCGATAACTTCTGGGGTCATGGAATGAGAATACGATTTTGCAGGAGATTTTTAGAAATATCTCAGAATATAACTAGAAATCTAATTTTATTAAGCTTTCATTTGATATACAGGATATACAGTACGCTGAACTTGAACATTTTTCATCTTTTCCCTCACTTTTAAAACTGGTTCCAAATGTCTACAAATTGATAATTTTGGTTCGAACTATATCTAACTCTCAATACTCAAGATGTTTTAAAATTTATGTAAACGATCTTATTTGTGTCAAGAGTTAAAGAAACAATTTTTAGCCTTTTTTTTCCGAAAAATGTTGAAGGAGATTCATAATAAATATATGAACTATATTGTTGAATTCGTGCTTTAATGAGTTTTTATTTGACACACTACAAGGTACCTTCGTTTTTGTATTTTACCCTCTGACAATAATTCCTAGAGTCAAACTTGAACTTTTAGTACTTCATGTCAATAATTGGGCTAATGTGTTTTATCTCCACGCTAAATTAACTTTTTGTGCGTCAAATTGTTTCAAAGAATATCTTCTGTGACTTACGAATGGACGGACGGGTACCGAAGTTATTATATTAGTGTTCCGTACTGGGAAATATTGACACATAACATTAATCAATGTGAATTTTGAAAAATCTAAACCTTAAACTTTAACTTTTAATCAAACTTCAGGTGCATACTTTTTTCGAAGCATGTGCGAAGACGAAATGAAATGAAATTTGACCAATTTTTTTCAATTTTGTAATCATGATTGGCATTATAAATAATCAGAATAAAAGAGAGTGAACATTGTCCACTCTCTTTTATTACTGAACTGTAACTTCATTTTTTTTATTTAAAATTTGTTAAATAGAATCGTGACATGATTAAAGTCAAAGTTGTTCACTAACAGAACAGAATACAAAACTGCTAATGAAGAATTACTAATATGTCAAATCGAAAAGTGTTGGTGGATTTTCTAATCAACAGTGAAGCAAAAAATTTTGTATTTAATGGTTACTTACTACCCCGAATTAAGTTATGAACCCATTTAATGGAGCTGATACTAATTTCACTCCTATCATTGCTGAACGATACGTTATAAAATCACTTTTCTTAACAATCCTTCTTTATCACCGAATAAAAATAAAAACCATATCAATTTAATGAATTCATTAATATACAGGTTTTAAACTGTTCATGCATCCTGACCAGTATTGAGTTATTTGTCCACTACAGAAGAGAGTGAAGGCCTTTAAGGGAAGTTAATTCTTGCACGTTGTGTAATGTAAAGAAAAAACATTTTTCTATAGAGATTTTTTGGATTTCTAGCAGCAAAAATTAATTTTATTTTTATTGTGTATGTAACATAGTATTATCACGATTTAGTTAACTTGTTACGTTTGACGAATGATCCATGAGAAATTCATCATGATTGCTGTAAAAAACTAGTTAACAAGTGTTTCTTTAAACACGTATAGAACGAAGAAAAATTTATGATATTTCCTAAATATATAAATAGGTTTTCCTATAAATTATTTTGGCTTCAAAATACGAACGGTACTACAATCTAGCGTTGAGAACTAGTTAAGATTAACTTTATTTTAAAGTTAGTTTTAACGGAATTGTTTACAAAATGATTAATAAAAATATTTAAAGTAAACCTTTTATTAATCATTATTATTAGCAACGCTGTGTATATACCAAACTGATGATGCGAACACTACTGATGATGCGAACACAATGAATCTTAATTATCTCTACATTTAATTAGATCTATATAATATCAAGATAATCGACAAAGTTCGTCATTTAAATGTAATCGGTGGTTACAAAATGTGCGGACGATATTACATACCCGACTTACTGAACTAAAATAACCGCATCAGTTCAATTTATCAAAAATTCTAATTGTGTTTTTTTTAAATGAAAGAATATACTTTAAAACCACATAAGTATAGAATGTAACTTAAAACCGACTTATCTATGAAATGGTGTGTTAATTTTATTAAAAAATATATAAAAAAATTACGCACAATAAATACTGCCATTGTTATTGACGGCATTCGTTTTAATTTTATAATTAAATACTACACACTCGACAAAGAGAAGTTTTTATTTTAAATGATATAAATTTTTAATTACACGAGAATAATTAAAAAATCAGCAATGCAAAAAATTAAATTTGACCAATTGTTTTTAATAAAGTAATCGAGACCGCACCTTATTTTTATATATTATATCCGACTCTCTCATAAAATTTATTGTCTTCTGATGTAGCAAATTACAAGAAAAGTGTCAAAAATTTCTTAAAAACGGACATAAAATTATGACAAATATGAAAGTGATTCTTTCATAAAAGTAATTAAACAGTTAAATAACAAAAAAATATAAATTATACACTTAATTACAAATATAATAAGCTAGCTATATCGAGTATCTTGCTTATTATGTCTTTGATTGTTAAAGATTGATTAAGTATATTTACGTATGCTAATTTATATGTATATGTATATATATATATATATATATATATATATATATATATATATATATATATAAATCAACTTCAAAAATAATATGAAGTATCACTTGAAGTATACAAAAAGAATTTAAGCTATAACTTATATAATACAATGCTCAAGATGTAAACAGAAATAATCTCGCGTTTGCAAATGAAAGTGCGCCCAAAATTATGTGCGCCCAAATAATGTCTTTGCTTTCCGTCGGTTCATGTAAGTATAAGGAATCTAACGCGGGAGAAATGCTATATTTTTTTTTCAGAACAACGTAAAAAATTACCCAGTTAGCTGGAAAATTATGTAATTATTTATGCTCAGTAAAAAGTTAATAGGAATTTAATTCATCCTATCGGAATCAATAGAGTGGAAGCAGAAAGTTATATCCGTGATCTCAACGTAAGTGAGTTGAGGATGAACGATATCTTCTTGCACTCCTAAGTGCCTCGGGAAGTTTACGGTTTGTTGATTGAAGAAGATTTACTGCAAAACTAGAGTAGAGGGAACGGAGGAAAATTTAGAGCCGACTACAGATGGATATAGATACGAGAGTTTATTGATTTGAAAATGAATATCTTTATATTATATTTTACTACACATATGAAATGAACTACATTCATATCGCTTTTTAAATTATTTCCACGCTATTTTACACTTACACTTCACGTAATTTATCGTTAACTGTGCAACGAATGTATATTTACATATTATCAGTGTTACTTTTTTGTCATCCCTTAAATTAAAACTCCTGTTAGTTAAAAAACGATCAAGCGTGAATGTCAATTTAGACTCAATAGGCGGGAAATCAGAAATAGTTTCTCACAGTTTTGAGTTATATTTCAATTATTTCGTTATATTTCACTATTTGTAATTTTATCGCTATATTATTTTTAATTATGTTGTTTCCTGATCAAAGTTTATTTGAAAATATTATTCGAAATGAACTCATTCTGACAAAGTTATATGACGAAGAAGGAAAATGAATTCTTTTATCACACCAGGTTAAGTAAATTCCTTGGTCCAATCGCAATGGAATATACATTCAGTCTCTAATCTATTTTTGAGGTATGATGGCTTCTCTATGGTAGAATAGATGAAATGTTAATTATGGTTTTGGTTTCGTGAAGTTGTTTGAAAGTCGTTTAAAAACTAAATATAAGAAGTAAAAGCATTTGTGAAATAATAGCTTAAATGTTATTTCTCTTTTCTGGTAAGACTTTTCTTTACAAGGTTTACAGAATAATGCAAAAGGCTTTTGAATAGCAATTAATAAAAACCTCAATTCCTGCAGAGCAACACAACGCAGCTTTATTTTGCCATTTTTGATATTATATAAGGTGTTTACAATAAAAGCATTGTAAAACCACATTTCTACAGCTGTTTGAATTTATAGTAAAGTTGAGTGAAGACCCAAAAACAAATTTAATTTGTATAACCTCAACAACTAATATCAACCAATAAACCTATATAAACCTGAATTGATTGGAAGATGCACTTATAAAAACTCAAGCGATTCAGAAAGTAAAAAAATACATTACAAAAGAAACATGAAAAGACAGTAACAAATTTCAGTAACACCCTAAATAAGTAGTGCTTATGGAGATTAAGGTGGAAATATGCAATTTATGGGATGTTTGTTAGAACAAAAATCAGAAACACCACAAGAAGTACCCTCCATAGGAATTTCAGAAGAGGTTTTAACGAGAATCCTAAAGAACTTTATTGAAATGAAGAAGAACACATTTAAATCCCATGATACTAGACGTTTGTTAGAAAAATTAATAATAGAAAAATGTAATAAAAAAAATTACAAATTAATACCACTGGATGACTATTTTTGAAACAGAATGTATTCGAATTGGCATAAAAGAAGATACCACGAAAATTTAAGTACTTAGGTTGTTTTTAGAGGAGTTTGCTCTTGATGCCATGGTATTCAAATCATTACAGTTCTCATTAGTCGAATGAACAGTTCTCATTAGTCGAATATGTCTTAAAAAATGAAAGAATTTTATTGAAAATAAATGAATCAATGGATAAATCTAATCTAATTGACTTAATCGCTACAGGATTACCATATTTTATAGCTCATAAAATTTACAGAAATCATCTGAAGGACACAGAAGAATTATTTAATAATATCAGAGGCTCGGCATATTTAGTAAATAAGAAGAAAACAAGAGATTTCAAAAACATGATTAAAGAAAAAAATATAAATATTTAACCATGCAGAATTTGTGAAAAAGGAAACAAAAGAAACCTATCGGTTATGTATGTTGGTTTAAAAATATGTATGTTGGGTTTTATGTTTCACCCCGAATATGTATGTTGGTTTAAAAATAAAAGTAGCGAAAGGCCAAAAAGAGATCAGATAAAAAATGTGAATGATTCTGAATTAGAAACGGAATGAAATTATTTAAATCTACAAAACTAGTAATTCCACTATTAATCAAAATTAAGTTATCTTTAAACGACACCTTGGACACGGAGGATTTATGATTCAGGATCAAACATGTCCTTAGTAAATTCAAGATTGTTATTTTCAAAAAATAACCCAACAAATAATAATAATACAAACTTAGAAATGATTCATGGTGTGGAAGAAGCTATTGAAAAGACAACTTAAGATTTTTGATATTCAAAAGAATGTTCATGTTTTTGTAATAGATGAAGAAAAATTTCATTATAATCTTCTTAATTGGATTAGGATTTTAGAAGATTGGATCTTAGTGCATGTAAGAATTTCAACTAGTATAAAATTGAAAATTACAAATTACACAAAATAGCAACAATATACAAAAAGGGAAAAATGAAGAGGTATTATATTCCGAGAACAACAAAATAATCTTAGCTTTTCAGGTAACCAGATTGAGAAAGAACAAAATTTAGAACAAATGAAGAACAAACCTGTAAGTGAAACAAATTATAAAAGTAAAATAAATTTTAACGGACACATGGAAAAGGTAAACTTTGACTATTCTGTAAATTATTTAGACCTTCAAAAGCAATCACTAATAGGTTAATATAACAATAGTAATAGTAATAGGATAACGCACTTCGCTAAGAATAAATATGATATAGGCACTGTGAGAAAGCCTATGAAGCTCTTATTGATTTTTTTATAGATAAATATTTTAGCAAAAAATCGTATTGATTTAAAAATTGAGGATAAAAAAGAAATAGAACAACAAATGTTAAAATTGTTTAAAAAAAATTTGATCGAAGAATCCTACATTCCTTTCGCAGCTCCAATAACACTTGCTTTCATGATGACATAAATACGACTGTGTTTCCTCAATTAATCAAGAATTTAATGGTAAGAACAAGAAACCGTAAATACTTCTCAAAACTGTGTATAAACTCAGAATTCTGGTCAATTCCTTTGAAAATTGAGAACAGAAAAAAACAGCGTTTGTTACTCAAGAAAGACATTTTAATGACAAATTCATTACCATTCTTACCATTTGGTTTAAAAACGTCTTCTACTATTTTTCAAAGAATATTAAGCATTTTCATAAGGAAACAAACTATTGGATTTCATTGTGAATTATATACATGATATTTTCTAAAATATTTGAAGAACACATAGAACATTTATGACTGTTATTAGAAGTAATTTCAAACGAAGGCTATAGATTAAAATTTTTAAAACGTAACCTTGCACAAGGCTCGGTGAAATATTTAGGTCATATTATGAAAAATAATGCAATTACTCCGTTTAAGGATAATTTAATTATTGCTATCAAGAATTTTTTTGTTTCAAAAAAACACAAAAATATCGGACAGTTTTTAGAAAAAAATATTTCTTATGGAAAAAATATGGCAAACATATCGGTCATACTACATAATTTACTAAGAAATGAAAAAAAAATTGTTTGATCGGAAAAATGTTATATTGAATGAATGTGTATATTTATAGAGATGCCATTATACAGGACCTAGTGCGGTCTTGAAGCAACCACAAGAGAAAGGAGAAGAAAAATCTTGTGTACATTTTTCAAGAAAATTAAATAACACCCAAAAGAAACGAACAACCGTATATCGAGAATGCATAACAATAAAAAAACAGTAAAATGTTGGTAGCACTGGCCCATAGGAATAAAAATACCGGTTTTCTCTGATCATAACCCTCTAGAGAAGACGAATATTAAGACTAGAACGAATGAAGAACCAGTAGACCTGACGTATTATCTGTCGCAATTTATTTTTGAAGTAATATATTTAACAGGAAAATACAATTTAGAAGCAGATAGTTTGAGCAGAAATCCTGTATTAGCACCCTATGAAAATTAAGGAGAATGTTTGGAAATTGTAAATTTAATTAAGTTAAAATTATATAAAAAGAAATGAAGACACAAAACAGAAAAATAGACTCAAATTAAAAGATAGAATGTACAATAAAAAGGTTGGAAACAAATTCTACTGGCTGAAGAATTTAGTAAAGAAATAATGAAAAACTTTTTTGGAATAAGTGTGAGATCTGCATAAAAAACAAAGCTTGACAAAAATGTAAATTTGAACTGTTATCTCATTTAGGTCTTGCTACTTACCCTTTCGAGATTTCCTATGGTATCATTGTATCCTTAGATACCATAGGTGGATTTGGGGGCTTACCTTCTACAAAAACTTATTTACACTTACTGGTAGTCCATTTCCCTAGATATGCCTATATTTCAAATTCTAAAACATCAGAATTCACAACCCAGGGATTTTATAAAGCTAGTTCAAAAAGAAACACGGATAAGTAAAATTTACATCGTTTTATTCGATCAACATCTGGGTATAAATACAAAATAAATTCATGTGAAATTTAAACTTAAATAGATTTGTGAAATTGGCGTTATTTTGATCAAGGTTGGTGTTAGGCTGCCCGAAGGTTCTTTATAAGTTCTCGAAGATATGGAATAGTACTGTAATTAGTTCAAAATAAAACTGGAATTTCAGTCCCTATCTTATTATACATAAAATTACAAGTCACAAAATAAAGTATATTAAAAACAATATTAATGCTAAAAAAAGGTGAAATTGTGAATAATTTAGAAACAATGTTTATTAAAAATGAAAAAATTATAAGGACTAAAGTTAATCCGATCGCGCCGAGGACATATTATTGAACTAAATTACTTAATAAGTATAATATTTTATGTAATGAGAAGAGTAATAATAATTCCGAAAACCAATAAAATACCAGTGAGATAAAGTATGTCACGAATCGCCGTCTTGCTGCCGTGCTCTACATATTCTACTATGATATGAATTCTAGAGACAGAAAAAAATAATAAGTTGAATGAGATATTTTTTTAAATAAAATATAGTTATTATAGATTTGACTTCCTTTATTTAAAATTATATGCCTAAAATATGAAATCGACAAGAAAACTAATCGAATTTTAAAATTAAGAGTGAAAATATGGTATTGAAAAATCAGGAGTCTTCAAAATTTTAAACTTTACTGCCTTTTGACTTTGAGGTGATTTCGATGTATGGATGAGATTGAAACAGAAAAATGAAATCAGTTATTAATTGGTGGCTCTCACGCTTTCGCATGTAATATATTCATACGTAATTAAACTTTTAATTATGAAAAAAAATTATATTATATATAAAAATTTTATTCTGTTACCAACAAGAATCACAAATATATAAAATCATAATGATCGATGAATGTGATTCTGTAGTTTTTTTTTTAAATCAACTGCGTCGGACAAAAAAAATAAAAAAAAAGTCAATAATTTATTATTTCCCATCCAATTTTTGATCTGGGCTCTATACCATATCTCGTCAGCTGTGTAATGAATCTAATTATCGATTATTTTTATTACCATAAGGATTATTGTCTAACAAAATTTAAATAATTGTTATCATCAGTTCTATTTTACTACTTTTAGTTCTTTTGACTGTTCAATCATCCAAAAAGATTTCACTTCGCCTGTACTCTCGCTTTGATTGGACAACATATTTATTAATGACCGTTCTTCCATACAACGTCCGGATTAACAAGAATTATAACAAAAAAACTGAATAATGGCTGTTGCGAGACTGTTATAAACGCATGCTTTAATCGTTTAGTAGAAACTGTTATTTTTTCTATTCGGATTTTCTTTTAAGTTATTCGGGATTCCTCGTTGTTTTATTCAAACTATAACGGTAACAAAATGTTATCTGCAGAAAATATAATACCTCGCTTCTTGCCTGATTCCATTGAAAGCTTTTTCAACTATATCCAATAGTTTTATTAACATGTATTATTTGAGCGAATACATGGTTTAGGTATTTAAGCATCCCACGGGAAAGTTTAAGAAGAAATTATATTTATAATAATTCTGTTGATGCCAAATTATAGTTAAATTATACTTTTCAACGACAATAATGTAACATATATTTCACAATAAGGTTATTGAAAATTACATTGAGTATTTCCTCCTCTGGTTTGCCCCCCTACCATCTTTCCATCATATATAATTGCATACTTTTTTAATGAACTAATATACAGTTACTTACGTCACATCGGTTAAGCTCAGGACATTTCACTGTACATTTTTTCGTGAAAATACTTGTAAACTTAGGTATTTTAAAAATTTAATCTTCATCTCTCAACTGAATGTCAAAAACTGTTGCAAAACATAAATTTGAAAATCGCACAATTAAATTTCTCCCGCACATTTTGTTCTTATTAGCGCAGAATAAAAGGTAGTAAATAAAGCATGAAACCAAGTATTGGGCAGCTTCTCATGCACAGAACGTCAAAACTTTGCACGTGGTGTGATGCCATAGGTTCCGGCGTGAGTATTTAATGTATTATTTTCTAATTTTATAAATGTTCACAAATATCTTTATAAACGTATAAGATTTCCTGATTTCAATATGTTTATAATTTGATATAAAGTTTTGAAACAATTAAAGGTTACATTTACATTTGTTATTCCAATTGCAATAACACTCTGGTTCTTTTTGTATCAAAAGACATAGAATTTATGGAGGGGAAAGACAACCCAAGACTCTGTGTGAAATGCTGCAATTTATTTGTTTTATTTTTAGTTATTTGCCTTTTTAAATAAGTATCATGGGGATATAAACAAAAATATAAACAAACTCATGAAAACAGTTAGAAAAGAAGCGATAAACTAAAAGATTGCATTCAAAAAAGCTTAAGAAAGACTTGGATAAAAATGCAGAGTTAAAGAGAGAAGAAAAAAGATAAGGAGTAAAAAAGTCTATTAATGATATATTTGAAACAAAAAAGGCAGCCATAAGGAAAATATGGCGGAAAAAATAAGAATGTACAGGGAATACTTCAAGCTAGAAAGTTTTAGGACTGTGCCTGATATACCACCTTTTTTTGATAATGAGAACTTGCCAGTTTCTCTCCCAGTAAAAAAATAATAAAGCAATATCTACAAAGAAATACTCAAGTTACAAGATACGAGTGGGAGCAACATCAAAGTGGAAAAGATTTTATTGTTTGGAGAGAATCTTTAAAAGACCATTTATCTAACAACGTTGCAATTATTTTTGTGGATTTTTACAAAAAAATTAACATGAAATATTCAAAAGAAATACAATTTTTTCATTTCATGAGTTCTCGCACTCACACTGTAGATTATATTTCGTTCGTTCTTGTTTTTACACTGTCGTTATATGTGATAAAACAAAATATATTACTTAGTTACAATTTAACAAAATTTAGGCCACTATGTTTCTTTTACACGGAACTATCACTAATCCAGTCATGGTAAAGGAGCCCCTGATGGCGTGGGAAGGACGTGAAAAGAACAGCAGGCGAAATCGTCGATTCCTTCATTGACATTCCGAGGATGAATACCTTTTCTAAGGTTTTTGGGGAAAACTATCTCGGAATACAAATATTTGTGATTTCTGTCCTCCAAAAACTAATTGTAGATGATAATATGTCTAATATAAATCCATTCCTCGGTACCTTATAAGTTGATAAAAGTTTAAGGAAATACAATTATGCCTCATAAATTACGATTAAAAACTAAAGTTTTTCATACTATGAATTAGGTAAAATGCTATATAATCCTATGTAAAACAATAATTTAGACGGTGCTGAACTTTATTTCGAGTCAGATACCAAGATGGTTTTTTGCTCAAAATCAGCTAAAACTATGACGACTTAACAAGACAATAATAATACGTATATTGCTCATTATTCCGATTGTAATTATAACACGGTTCCTTGCAGAAAAATAATCTTAAATATGAATATTAAAATGGACTATTATGATTTAGAAACAGTCTTTATTTCTCTTCTTATACAAACATGGCTTCCTGTTCAAAAACAACTGTAATATTGAAAAATTACAATGATGGTAAATACACTCATTCAAAATTTTGGCAGAAAAAGAGTTAGTATCAGTCGACAGATGCAAGTTCCTCTAAAATGTATAGAGATGGAGATGCATTCATGATGTTCCTGAAGATTTGCAATGATAACATAACTCTATTCAGAGTAGATAATAACCATGCTTATGAATAAATTTGTAAAAATTACCTCAATCCAATATTGTTCCATCAACCAGAATATTTCATAACCAGTATATTTTATAATTAATAGCTGACTAAAGTGTCTGTAAAACTAAATGTTTTAAAATTAACAAACTTATGTTTTAAATATTGTTACTGTGATGTTTTTTTGAGAAGATGGATTCCTTATTTTTTCACAATTTTGTGCAGTAATTCTGTTCTTGAAAAAGTTTTTAATTGTATAATATTCTTTTTACTTTGTTAAATGTTTCAACTATATTCCATGAGGCTTCAAATTATATAGTTTTGTTTAAAGAAAATAATTGTAATATTATTTATTTAAAAAAATAATAATTACTTTTCTTAAAAAGGATTTAACAACTAATTTTTTTTTATTGAGGGTTTCAACTTTGTGCATTATTAATTGCAGTTTATTGGGAATGATTATTGAAATAAATAATAAATTATGAAAAAATATTGAACACATATTTTATTTCATTTATATACATAAATATTTGAACCAATAAAAATATTAGTTTCGGCAATTCCTAATATATTAATTTAAAACAAATTAATCGTTAGTTATGTTAGTTACATAATTAACGATTACTTTGTTTTCAATAAGTATTGTCAAAAAAATATAAAAAATACTAAATCATTATAACGTGTCACTTCCCCTTGTCCATTTTTTCACCTTACTGTCACCCCTTTTATAATATTATTTCCCCTGGTGCTCATAAAACAGAGCGAAGCTATAATAATTTCTAGCCTACTTATATCTGAGACACTGATAATATTAAATAAGGAATTGCATGTCCATACTTTTACACCGGGATCAAATTGATAACGCTCTCGGACTATCTCTTTTTGTTAGCAGTCTACGGTAAACAGACCCATTTACAAATTTATTATTGCACTCAGCATGTGTTTATACAAAGCAGTTTGACGAACGTGTGTTTGTTAATATTATCATATCGTATGGCGTTATTAGCGATCATGGAAAGACAAGTTAGTGTCTATATTATCATATCATGTAAAAATATTTCTAACTTTTGATTGAAATTGTCTAATTTTTTGGCTCTACCTCCAATATATTCATGAGTATCTTAAACTTACTATATTCTCTGACTACAGTTTTAAACTTTTTTAAAAGTAGAAAACCTTTTGATAAAATGAAATGTATATATATACAAATATAAACTGCGTTTCTTGGCGGATATTTGTCTCTATTTTTATGAGGTTCATAACAGTTTTCTTTAGTTTAATTTTTAAATTTTTTTTATGGTTAGCGTATTTTAATCCTGAATCATTTGCAGTTTCTTTACAAATTGATACCACGTGTACAATTATTTTACAAGTTTTACAAATCTTTCATCAAGCCGAAAAAAAATTAGTTTCCATCGCGATGATTTACTATTAGACTCCCAAAATAGATTCAATCAAACTAGATTCAGAAATTCTGGCCTAGCTAAATAGTGAAACTTGAAGATCCACTGTTTTTATATTAGTATTTTAGGTCTCAAGCAGAGACTTTGTCTAAAATGAACCTAATTCTAAAACTAGAGGTGGATCAGTAATACGGAACAAAGGAAAGAAAACACGATCCTAAATATAAAAGCTGATATCTAATGGACTAGAAGAAGGAAATTTTAATAATAATACATCTTGAGAAGCCGACAATCAACGCAATGCTGATTTGTTTTTAGTTTTTGAAAGTTTTTTTTAATATCAGCAAATAGTTTGTTAATTATGACACTTAAGTTAATGCTGAACCCGGTTTTGGTTTTATGAAACCTCTGTTGAGTTGTACTCGTATAAGACCAGAGTATTAGGATGCAGATAACTGGAGACTTTTACTCCAAGGTATAATTATTATTTATTTGTTTCTTATATTTAGTACTGAGTGTAAATCGCTACGGTAGTGCTAAAATATTTAAAGGATGCCGGTAAGCTTCACACAAAACAAGAACTTTATTGAACTAAACATTCTGTGTTATCATATTTCTTCAATAGCAGAACTTATGGGACAGGTTTATTACAATATTATGCCGTAAATTTTAAGCATAATATTGTAATATATCTAGAAATCCTACTTATACCGAAATTGCGTCGTGCCATTAATGCTAAAACCGCACCACTAGCGCTGCGTGTTCTTGTCGACCCTTGTATCAAAGTGAAAGTATATTATGAATGCATTGATTATGGCTAAAATAGCGAGAGTAAACTGTGTATAAGAGTTTATAGTTTACTTACTTTGACGTGATTTAGCTTATTTGCTTTGAAAACCCTGATCCATTTTGAAAATCGTAAATAGCTAATAAAAAGTACACCTTAAAATTCTTTCACCGTATAATTTTTATTTGTCTTTTGGGGTTCTAAGGATGTATATTCCTAAAACCTTTTTGTATAGATATTTAACTATAATTTCTTGGAAGTGATATAACGACATAATAATAATATGACACATTTTATTTCGTGGTCGGTGCTTTTAATAGTCCATATTTATCTTGTTGTACTGTATTTCAGATTTTCGTTTGCTACATGCTAAAAATTTGGTATATGTCAAATCAAACTTAACGTAACGCTAGAAATAAACTCGCCCCCAAATGAAAGTACGTTCAAAATTCATTTGTCCTTGCTCATCTACCATCGTATGTGAGAACAACGAAATGAACGTAAAAGATAGGCCAAGTTACATTTAACGCTAACATGGAAAATGCCGCTGTTATTTGATAAATTATGTATTTATTCACGTCATAGGGTAAAAAGTTATTAAGAATTAAAGCCAGATATCAGAATCAATGGAGTGGAAGAGGAAACTTTTAGTATTTTCTTGTCCTTAAGTTAAAATAAAATAAAAAAATTGCAGCGAATTTCGCAGAGAGGTAGATAGGAAAGTTATACGACATGAGATTTAAGATAAGGGATTTGTTTTCTCTAATAAAATTGTTTTTTATCGTTTTCTGAATTAATATTGAAATTAATCCGGAGAAAATAGCTCAGTTTTAGTTGAATTCGTAATCTAAAATTTCTGTAGGTACCGATTCAAAATAATGAAATGAAATTTTCATTTTGTTAGAACAGAGATTTATCAATTGCAAAAACTTAGCGAGGTTGTATCATGGTTAGAAAATATACTTCTAGTTTAATATTAAAGCATTATTTAATATAAAATTAAGTGCAGAAAAACGTTTAGCATATTATAAAACATTTTCAGGTTTTCAGAAATATCTAATGACGCGTTTGGATCGGGGTTAAAACGTTCTTATGCACGTCGCGACGTTCCATTCGGCCAGCTTACCGTCTTGTAGTCTCTTTCCTTAAATCAGGCAGCTTTGCGTCTTGTCGGCTAACAGTATTATAAAATGAAAAACATATTTTCAATAAATTGTTTAAATATATTTCGATGATAAATTATTTCATAAAAACAAAATAATAAAATAAAGATAATATTTTATTATTAACAACTATTTGAGTATTAATTTTTTCGTTTTCAATTCGTTGAAATAAAAATATTTCAATATAATAATATAAAAAAATTTAGATGTGTCACATCTGCCAAGCGTCCCATGACGGCTCACAATTTTTTAATCTGATTTAACAAAATAGTATTTGTACACTATTATTTAATTTATTTAAGCACAATAATTTTCCCTCTAAACACAAGAATTGTTTATGTAATTTATTATCTATTTTAAGACTATATGCGAATTAGTAATATTCTCAAAAGTTGAAATGCCTTTTGTTAATGGTTCGAAAGTATCCAATAACAAACAGGCAAATTAGTGGTTGTTTAAAAGTCCCATTTTTTACTTTTTGTGGTAAGGAGTTCTAGGTAGTTTTAATATGAATCATTGAATCGAAAGATGAATCATGGAGTTATTTATAATAAAAAGCCTCTTTCTTCCCTAACTGAATTATTCACTTATATTTTTACTTAACTATTAAAAAATATATATTTTAAAATAAATATATAACTTTGGATTAGTGTTGTGTTATAATTATTATGTCAATGCTAAATATTATATACATATCTATAAAGTTCCTTCTTATTTTGTCGATTTTTTTGTCCCTTGCGACGCTGCCATTAATTTTGCTGAATATTAATTCACGCTATCTGTCCACAGTCTCTTTACTCTCTGTCCTCGTTTCAATTGGTCCTGATCACATTACAGCCTCAATTGTTCTTCGATGGTTTCATATTCTGGCTACAAGACTGATCAATTTCCTGTTAATTTTTAAAAAGATCGGAGGTAAAACTCTAGTACAAATGGACTTGAAACATACCCTAAAAACTAACTTATAGCGTAAAATATCCCAAGGTCAAATTCAATTAATCTAGGTAGAAGTTTCTGTATGAAGTTAAATGTATATAGTATTATATATTATATAGTATATAATTCGATTTATTGTGATTTCTAGGAGATTTAGCAACAAATAAAGAAGGTTGTTAATTGAGCAATAAGAGGAAAATAACATTTTAATTATGCTAGATATCACACCGTATGTTACAATACGGTTTCACGTTTAGAAGAAACAGTTCGCAAGTACGAAACGTTGGTTTTAATAATTGATAGGCATTTATGTACTTATTTAGGCAAACATAACAGTCGTTGATGTTATAGGGAGTATATTAAATAAATGTAATAAGTTATAGGTGAACAGCTGATTGTATTAACCATGTGTTTTACAATGAACGTTTTAAAACTGTTCCAATACATTTTTCAGAACAAATATCATATTACTTCATGCGTAGATTTTTTGACAGCACTTGTTCCGAGTGTATCATGAATAATGGAGCTAAACTAAAGTTACGATTTTATTTGGTGTCAAGAAAATATCCAAAATATTACTTAACACAGTATCATATCCGTATTTTTTAATTAGGCTGCAATCAAACCTGTAACTTTATCAAAATTCAATTATTAAACGATTTTTCCATAGAAAAATGTTAAAAAGTTTATAATTTTAGCCTTCTAAATGCATTACGAGGACGAATTGCTTAATTTAGATAAAACATTTAGTTTTGAGAACATGCTGAATAAAAATACAACTAAATTAATTTTAAACAAGTGTTTAAGTTGCATTTTCAGAAATGTCATATAAGTTTTACTTCAATTTTGGTTTGAATTTTATACTATGCTAATACCTTTATCGTCAGCATATTTTGTAAGGATTATTAGTGACAAATAAGCAAGAGTTTTATTGATATCAGGGATATTGTATATCTTCTACTATTTTTAAAAATCCGTCCACCTTTTTTCTTTTAGATGTAATTAATTTCGAAATAATTTTCACATTTTCTCATATCGTAACTGGGGTAATTGGTATAAATGTTTTCTTCTTCTTCTTTTTTTGTCCCAAGCGGACCACCGGTAGCCGATTTTATAGTCCCACGTTGCGGCGCTTTTCGTAGCATTAATGACCATCTCCTTCCGTGATCTTATTCGGCGATCTTTGCTTCTTCGAGAATCAAATTTTGCTTTTGAAGAACTTTGCTAATGTGACTAATTCATGTTTTCTTTGGTGCTCTGTGTTAAACTTTCCAGGTGGCACGTATTTCTCGACAGACAAGGTTGAGTGGTAAATAATTAAATTTTATTCGACAAACGTGACTAAACCAACATAGTCGGCCGTTTACAGTAAGTTTGAGCGATTGTTCAAGGATTTGCTGAAGTATTTAAAAAGCCTAGGGTTTTTCCAAAATTTTACCTTAACAACGTTCACATTTTAGATCCATAAAGAAGACGGGCAGAATAAGTGCTCCTAATAGGCGGAGATTGCTCTTGAGGGGGAAATCGTGTCTTGTTTTATGATTGATCATTTGAGCGACACAAACACTTGGTTAACGAGACAACCTTGTTTTGTAACATGTTAGTAGCCGCCATTTTTTCTTCTACACCAATGGCCGGTGGTCTTTGAATTCTGGGATTTAGTCCAGTTGGGCTCCTTCAAGGTGGACGATTGCTCGTAGTCCGTTTGTAGACATTGGCCTTATTTTTATTTATCCATAATTTGTGTGACTGACGATTTGTCAGAGAATTTTCGTTGTTTGGGCATTGGAATTGGATAAAATTGCGTTGTTATGTCGACAATAAACCTTAAATCAGCCATGGAATCCTTTATATTATAAAGGATCCTTTGTAAAATACTTCTCATTCACTATTGGATTCTTACTGAATGACAGAGTCAATGAAAATGTTGCAGTGGCAAAGCAAATCGACGCATCTAAGCAACCTCCGGTTTTAATTGGGAATTCTTTTAAAAGTTCATTTCAGATTCGGACTTTAAAAGTCCAACAGCACTATGTCAGCTGGATACAGCAGAAAAGCTTCGAAGTCAGGTCCAGGGGCTTGTTATAAAGTCTGCCAATGATTTTCTGGTGGGGCGTGAATATTTAATTTTTGGAGAATTCATTCAAATGAAATATATCAGTTTACACAAGTCAATTAACCATACATATTTCTGCTTTGTTGTTGTTATAACTTTTACATAAAAGCATAATTTTTATGTAACTCCTTTTAGTATATACAAAAAAAAGGAATATCTATATATATATATATATATATATATATATATATATATATATATGTGTATATATATATATATATATATATATATATATATATATATATATATATATATACATACATCTAAATGTACATATATTAATGGAATAAGAAACCATATTGATTTATATTACTCTAATTATTTTATTTAATATTAGTATTGAATCATTGAATCGATCATCGTTTTTAGTGTAAGAAAAATACAAAAATAACAAATATATTGATTTCTGTGCCACGTGTGACCGAAGATGAACAGCAACAGTGCAGTCAACAAATATTTAATAGTACTTAATGCAAGATCTGGTGTTAGTGGTAGATTGCTGTCACCTGCAACGAGTACTAAGTACAGGCAGAGCATGATGTCTCTGTCATTATAAGGGAAAACACATTAAAAAAATTAATGAAATGTTTATCTGGATAACGCAATATCATAAATTATGTTTATAAAATGATGGTTATTTAAAATCTACGTCAAATCTCTAATCTCGGCACGATACAAACACGGTGACACTTACCTGCAAAATAACTATGATATTCAGTTCAAAAACTGATGAATACGGGAACAAGGATAAAATGAAGGAATGGACGATATAAGTTCACATGAATCTAAATGAATAGATGTGTATATAATTATTTTCATGTATATATATTTTTTACTTTCGAATAGTTTTGTCCATTAGTACGTATTATTCCGTCAAACGTACACATAAGAATATACTGTAACTGCGTATATGTAAGTTTGTCTTTGTTTTTGAAATGTAAAGTTAAAAATTTAAGCTTCTCTTAATTTACTCTTTCCCTTTTTTGTGACTTCCTATTTAAAAATATTTACAGGAGTATTGACATTATGGTCCTGAAAGTAATTTTTGATACTAAGAATATAATACTTAATTTTTATAAATTGTTATTTACTTTGTATTAATTGATACAGAGATATGTTTTAATTTAATTTAAAATGCTGCGTTGAAAATAAAGTAGGAGAAATCATGATCTAAGATATCAGAAGAATGTTGTTTCTATTCATAACACAATTTTTTAAAATCATTATTTTTAATGAAAACGGTGAATGTTTTACTGCCGTAAATTTACTATCAGCTGAATCGAAGTAGAAATATTTCACTCATCTGAAACAAATACTTTGTTTATGCTCTCAGTCTTGGGAGAAAAATATGTGAGGTGTATGTAAACGTGTATCCGCCATCCGAGGAAATTTCTCTATTTGCGGTGCATAAATCAGCGTATGTGCAAAACGGCTATTTAAAAATATTGAAGTCTGACGTTCACTATTTATTAGTTTGTGATTTATGGAATCGAACATCTGACATAAATCGTGGTTTTTTTAAATTATAAATCCGAATGTTTGAGGAAGCTTACTTATGTGATCTATCTACTGGTGCACATTATTTAATTCAGAAAATATTTTTTTAGTTTGGATTGATTAAATGTTTTAATATATTTGTTATGGATGGCTTATATTATACTAATTTATCTAAATATCTTCGATATGGAGGTGATATAAAATGCACATTTTCGAAGAAGTTTGAAGTCTTAATATTTATTGATTGTCAAATTCATGATTTTAACCACGGTCCATGTGTATTTTTGTGATTTGTATATATTTTTCATTCTTTATTAACTTGATTAATGTATTGGCATCAATATGGTTGATATTAGTTGCGCAAAGATTTTCCTTAAAAAATAAGCTATGAAGACGAATGAAGTAATTAGACACGTAGACACTATAATATAAATTTTACATATATACCGACATTTTAAATTTAAAGTTTTTCTTGTTCATAATATATTGGTAATAACAATCTGACATGTTCTCACATATACTGTCAAATCTTATTGTATATTGAATTAATAGTAGCACAGGAATTTAGGGGTTTATGCGGTTGCAATCGTAAAATGGGGATAAAGATATCTAAAATATTTTTCTTTGGTTTTATTCTTCATTCTCCTTCTTATTGCTTAGTTAAATTTGCAATTACATTTAACTTAATTTAAATCATTTAAATTACGAGTATTAGTGAAGATTAGTGTTAAATTTATAAAAAAAACACAGCATACAGATTATGTAAGTAAGTTGAAAATTTATTTTATTATTTAAAGAAAGCAAATAGTTTTATATGTTTAAGTAGCTGCCTATGAAGCTTAATAAAGGATAATTAATGTATCCGATAATTAATATATCCGAGAATGTCAGAAAGAAATTGCGACATTAAGATCAGTAATATTTAAGTCTTTCCAGTTTATCTAGTGTATTTCCAAAGCTAATTACGCATAAGGCATGTTTAAATAAGATAGAATCAGTATCTCCTCAGAACTTAGCCCAGGATCAAATTATAACTGTACAAAAAGGGTTCTTCTACGCTATATTTACAAGTCGTACCATATTTTGAAGTAAGATACCTATTTTTTGTGAACAAAACTATCCAAAACTGTTTAAAACAAAATTACGGAAAAGACAGAATAACTAGAGAATTACCAATAATTTATCGGAAAATTGTAGAGATGATTCTAGGTTTCATCGTGTTTTCAAGCGTGTGAATAATATATTAGGCATTATGCTTACTAAATGAAAAATAATATGAGCGTTTGCGAATAGTTTAATGAAAACGCTATGTACTCTCTAATGTTTATAAATGCCTAAGTTGGCAATGAGTCCTTGGAACGGGAGTCCTACTCGTACTTAAGAAACTTTTTATAGTGTTAACTGTAATGTGTGCTTCGAATTGAATATCATAAAAAGTTGTGCTTTGTTGTATTTAATGTATAATTGATTGTTACAAATACTAATCCATACTAACTCCACTTTCAGCGGCAAATTGGAATTTTATTATTTTGATGATCATAACTTTATTTTTTTAATGCAATGTTTTTTTCCCAATACACAACCTCATTATTTGGGTTATATGATAAAATAAATAGAATATCCTTTTTTTGAAAACGAATTCTATATTCATTCACGCTCTATTTGTTGTTATCTCTGTATTTGGTTATAATTTAGAATTTAATTATTTCATTCTAATAAAATTCTCTTCCACGTACTTTATAGACCATGTCATATAGTTCTATATAACGTTAATATGACCATAGAGTAACGGTTGAACAGTAAAGTCCGATTTTTTGCAAGCACGGTTACAGTTTTTAATAATATTTGAAACTGTAAATTATTTAATATTTAATGTATAAATTACGTTTCGGTTACTTAATTTTAAATACTAAATTATTTTCAGTAATAAAAGAAAAAAAACTCAAAAATTCTTAGTGTCAATAAAAAGTGTAATACACATTTAAAAAAAATGTAAATATCAATGTGATTTGGAACCACACTACCTAGAGAAGAACTTTCCGACCAATGAGGTGCGCCTCCCTAGGGGGGAATAACGATATTATAAGGGGGACCCAGTGTGTTTTCATGTTCTAACAAATAATATTTGAGGTCTTAACCCCACTCTATAATTTATTCGATCGCATGCAGGTGCAAACAATCGCATCAATATTATTTAATTATACTTAATTTAGGATTAAACACGAAAGTTTTAATTTATTAGATTATAATTAAAAAATAAATACCCTAAAAATGGTGTGCTTTTTTTGGGACAATGAAAACATTAGAAGGAGGCATGAATATATTTTCTATAATCCGGAGAGGCACAACGCAGAAAAGGTTGAGAATCAGTGATCTAGAGATTTCTTGTAATTTATCTATAAAATGTGACATTATTTAAAAATAATGGAAGAACATTTTTACATTTCTGAGTTTCATTCACATTTTACATTTGCTTGTAGGTCCCCTGTAACAATTTTTTATTTTTAAATGGAATTTAGGTGATCTAATATAATCATTAAAACGCTATAAAGTTAGTGACACTTCACAGCAAAATGTAACGCATTGAAACAAGATAGCGCAAAAGATAAACGGGATATGTAAACAAAATCTCCCTTTGACCGTGCCGCGTGTAACCAGTTTGAGCGTGAGATGATTTCTCTCAGAAAAAAACGATCCTTAAGCTCATTATAAAACTCCACCGTCTTTTTATAATGAAGTTTTTCCGTTAATGTCCTTGAGATAAACTTAACTATCTCTGCTTACTCCTGGATAAATTATGTTCGCAAGTTACAAAATTACAAACGCTTTATTCCTGAGTAAGCGTTTCATGTTCTAAAATTTAATTATCCGCTATCAACGTAAATTTATAGACAGTAAGTGTTCTATCAGAAAATTTAATAAAATTAAACATTGTTGGGTTCAAATACTTCTCACACGCATATAAAGTATACAAGAAGGCTTTTAAATTGTCTTCATCTGTTTATCGTCTTAATCATTAAGCTGAAAATAATTAGGTTCTAAAATAAAATAAGACATGAATTATTGGCTTTATTTTTTTTAAGAATGGCTTTCATTTATTTTAATTAAAATTGGATAGAGTTATAATAGTGGACGTTCGTAATATTGATAGTGTGCTAATCACGGGCGTATAAGTTTTATGTGAACTTTAGATATCTTCTGCTAATTGTATAATTACTCAATCGATTGCTTTAGGTTCGTTAACATATTTAGTTGAGATTAAGAGTGATGACCCTTATCAAAAATCCAAAAGGTACAACATCCACAAACATTGAGAATGACACTTTGACATGACTTTCTTTCTTGTCTTCTCTTTAATTTTCAAAATTTTCGTCGATAATATTCATAAAATTCAACAGAAGAGTTATAAGTATGCAGTATTACTCCAAAAATTAATGCAATTACACTGAATACATTTATCGGTAGCTTTTTTTAAATATAATTAGATATATCGACAATATTTGTAATTTACTGCATGTTGTTATTTAATCTCTTTTTAGGATTTTGTTTCGAGATAGGAAATTTTGTAGAATAGCATTTGGTAGTATACCGTATTCTACAATATAACAATTATATTTGTTAGTTCTAGGTTCTTTAATTCCACATAACCCTAATAGCCAAATCAACCAACACCAAAGATAAAATATCAAAAAAGAAAGAAATATGAAGTATGGTATCACATAAAGGAAAAGGATTTTTTTATTCTTCTGAGATGTTATTTGTAGTCAGTACCTCAGTACTAAAAGTCATGACGAGCACATTTTTTTATCTACTGCCATTGGACTTTATCAGCTACTACGAACTTCTTTTAATAGCTTTGATCAGTTAATCTCTTTAATTTCATAATCCCTTCATAACTTTGAATACAGATTTGAATAAGTTTTTCTTATCTGAAAAGATACACAAAACACCAGGTATCCAGAGTAGTTATACTGTTGATCAAGCAGACAATAGCGGGTCCTCATTTTTTCAAAATCAATCGCAAATCGATTGTCATATTCCAAGATATTTATAGCTGACATTTTTCTATCATTTCACTTAAAAATACGACGTTACAACTGGGGAAACCGTGAATCAAACTTGTTTCAATAATCTTACGTAGAAATCCTTTTTACTTTTCCTTAACATTTTAGGAAGCTATACAGTCTCGTCAGAATATATCACAGATGTTTGTAATTAGGCCATTTTTAGATTTTAGGCCCATAATTCCATCGATATGACGTCAAAACTGGTTTGTAATGTATAACCCTTTAATTCCCGATCAAAAACTTAACAAATTTTCAAAAGTTAGTAGTGAGATTATAGCTTTTCGATGCTTATTGCTTATTGGTATGTTTAATTTATTATAAGTTGGTAAAAATTTAATTTCCTTATGTTTCTTTTAGTAAAAAATAATTAAAAATCCTTTATGAACATCATTCTAAAGTGTGTAAACTTTGACTTCAACGAAATCCTAATTTAATGCATATGTGCATTTTTTTAGTATATTTTATAAAATTTATGTGATTTGATAAATTATTGTATTCGATTTCTTATAGCAAAAAGCCTTAAAAATACTTAAAAACTTATTTGAAACCAGTAATTAAATATTAATCTACACATATAAATATGTGTTATTATTTATCTATTTATGGGAGATATATCAGTAATACACCTGTCTTCACGTTTAACTACCGATAATAAGCCATTATTTACTGAAATTAAATTTAATAACACCATAATTTCAAATGATGACATATTTCAAGAACATTTTCCTCAACACAAACATAATCTGCTGCAAAGCCTAAGCAATTGCGTTCTTAAGTGAGCGACGAATTTCTATATAATTCGGTTATATTTACACAAAATATATATACACATATATATATATATATATATATATATATATATATATATACATTTACATATATATATATATATATATATATATATATATATATATACACATATAGCTAAAGATGTTGGGGATGATGTCATTGTCAAGAGTTCGTTTAGAGGATTCCGAAAATATGTAATAATGTGAGAGTATATTAAAGAACAGAAAGGGAGAAGTGATAAAGTGGAAATAGTAAATAACCTATTGAGAATCTCCGTGTAACTATTCATGATTTTAGATAGTTAATTTGCCTCCAAAAACTATTGTATTAAAAACGATCGGTCTTTAGTAGATACCTACCTCGGACGATTGCGCACAAGTTCATCGGAGAACCAAGCGTCGGTGCGTAGTAATGTTGGAAGACACGTCAGTGAGTAAGTAATATTAAATACACATTTGAAGACAAATATATCAATAATACCAGATAAACCCCATATAGAAACTATCCATATATTAAGTACTCAAAAAATGTCCACAATATATCTTACGTAGTCATAAATATCAGTTTCCGTCGCTTTCGGCAGCAATTGCAAGCGGCAAATTTTAATCTAAACATATAATTTTACATAATTACATTGTCATAGTAATCTTGGGCACATGAACTTAATGTATATATTTATCTTAGATTAGGTCCTTATGTTATATATAGGATAAATGTAATTAATGATAAATAAAAATAAAATTGTTTGTTTCGAGTACAACACGTCATGATTAATAATTTGGACTCTGCTATCATGTTCCTAACTACAAAGCAAATTTAAATTATTCAAAATTGAATTCTTAGCTAATAATGGACAACATTTTCAGTAAAATATGTTTCATAATCTATGGTTTGTTCAGGAGTTATACACGATTTCATGGTTTCCGAAGCGAAGAGATTATTGAGATATTGACAAACCGTTTCGATCAATTAAACCAGAAAGTTTGGAATTTTTCTTTTACTTTTTTTGGCTTACCAAATTCATTGATATGCGACACTCTACCTTTAATTCAAAACTCAGCTGTAAATAATTTAAATTTAAGGTTTTTGAATAAATACTTAAAACTAAGTTAAGTTGATGATCTGTGTAAATCAGCTAAATTTAAATCGATCGTTAACTTAACGCGGCATGAGCAATATGGCTTCAAATTTTAATTTTAGTTTGATAAGTCACGGAGTATTTTAAAAAAAAGAACTAGGTGTTGACCTTATCTTACACCGATACAATTATAGGCCTATATACAACTATAAATAATATATAATAGTTGATATAACATAATATTGATAGAACTATAGTGCCTATATTTACTAAGCCCGTTCACTCATATTATTAAGCTAATATTAACTCAGTCGCTTATGAAAATTCATCGGTCGAGTACGAAAAAGTCGCTGGAAAATTCGAGTTATTCTTCATTGGTACGTTCACTTTTGGTTCTAGTTTTTTATTATGAATTAATCTTGTACAAACTATTTTTTAGTCATGGAATAACATCTCTTTTTGTCCGGCATTTATTCATAACTACATATATATATATATATATATATGTATATATATATATATATATATATATATATATATATATGTATATATATATATATATATATATATATATATATATGTATATATAGATACACATATTTAGTCCCTTCATAATAAGTATTCTTAGAAGTATTTTTAAACCATTGTCCTATTTTATCACGTTTAATAGGTATTTGCCAAAAATTAACAAAAGATATTCATTTGAATGTGGTTAGACCGTGACCTAATCATTAACTTTGAGGTCCATTTACGAGTAGTAAACATTATTAACAACAATTCTGTGTGTTTAAAATCAGCGTCTACTAATGCAACCTTGAGAAAAATGTCTTGATCATGTGCAATATCTCATATTATTTTTGAAAATATCAGGAAAATCAATCTACAAAAACGAAATGAATTAAAATTAAATAATTTAATTCTGCCTGGATGAACAGTTTCCTAACAGCCACAATAGACACAATGCTGAACCATACCATGCGTCTGGTCGTTGGTCTTATAATGGGAAACTGGCTCCACAGATAAAAGAGGAAAAATCCACCAAAGGTGTGACCTATGCATTAGCGATGATGTGGTTATACCTAGGACCTCCAAGTAGAAGTCATGAAACCCACCGGCACTTTGGGCCTATGAACCATGCTTGGAGTAGAATCTGAATGGACCCAGTCTGAGGAATATTCATCCCATACCAAAATAAACGGCCTGCTTGTGTCGGCCCTGAGAGTCCCCTTCCTTGGGTTTGAGGAGCATAGTCGTGTCTGGTGTACGCTTAACTATTTAAGAACCGTAAACGACCACTGCACTCGCGAAAAAAATGAAGCTGGAGTGAAACGGAGGTATGTGACTGCGGAGCGGAGCGGAGCGGAGCATGAAACAAACAGTCTATCATATAATTCTGGAGAGCCCTCTAAATAAATACAAGAAACAAGCGGTGGATATCTTAACTCTAACGAGTGAAGTTGTGGAAAACATAAAACTGTAAATGCGGATTGTAAGCACACATATTTTGCCTGCCATAAGATAAATAAATAAATAAAATATGTTGATATATTTATTGAGATTGTAGTATCTTATTTTACGTAGTCTCTTATTTTATATAGTCTCTTATTTTATGTAATCTCTTATTTTATGTCCTCTCTTATTTTATGTAGTCTCTTATTTTATGTAGTCTCTTATTTTATGACATTAAAATTTCATATCTTTTTATATTTTCTTAATACTATATGGACAAATTAAATGATTATAAGGTTTACATATAATTATGCTAGCATAATTCATGATTGTTCGCCATACTCAGTAGGAGATGGTAATATGTATGAGATTAAAAATTTAAAAAATAGATGGAAACTAATTAACAGAAAACCTTACTCAAGTTTTTCGTTTTCCTTTTTAAATTAAATTTATTGATTATATAATTATGACGAGTAATTTCACCAGAAATATCAGTGATTGAATGACGACTGTTGAAAAAGAAATCTATTTGTCTTGGCACTCCACTTACAATTGGTATTTTAACTTCCAATGTTAGTACCGAACCATACGGTTGTGACATCTGGCATGGAATTAGTAGATTCTTTAAATTTTATGCCAAATGCAAACGGTGATAATTGTGAAAGAAAAATACTCCAAATATAAATTTCGTATTAGTTTATTAATTGTTGTTGATTCAATATATGCATTGTAACAAACTTTTCTCGGTTATTTTATTGATAAAGTATATTAACCAATAGTGTGTGTACTAAATCAAATATTATCAGGTCTACTTCATATTGCTATAAAATGTAAATTTCAGAACAGGTGATTGGAGTGGTACTGAGTAATTAGGTTAAATGAAGTATTTGTACTTCATTTGTTTAATTTTGTACAACATTATGTATAACGAAAATAGAAAAGGACATAGCCAGTTATAATAAAATATTATATAAGAGTAATATCCTTTAAACATACAAACAAATTATATGTCTAGTTTTATCTTTAGAACCATTTATTTGTAAACTTGACAAATCATTTAGGTAAAAATCACCTCAAATTTGTTATTATTGCCGATAAGATGTCGCTGAATATTTTCAGGTTTGATTTTACGTATGGTTGGTAAGTATATATACATAAGCCTAGATTTATATGTGTAGATAAAATATCCTATCTTCGCTCTATCTTCTGTTTTAAGCCGATTATATATAGAATTCCTCACTTTGTTTTTAAAGCAGCCAAAATTAAATTTAATAATATTTTAGTTTATGCGAGTTTGGTCTAAACCGCAATTAGCTGTTATTTTTAAGGACGATTTGAACTTTGATTTCTATACTGAGCTAGAATCTAATATGTTCTATCTAGCAGTTCTCCACAAAGTTTACGGTAATTTTTCTACATTATGTATATATATATATATATATATATATATATATATATATATATATATAATTTTTTTATGATTAGTAAATGGAAGCATGTGGGTTTTCAGACGATTTAATTCGAATAAACTATGCAGGGTCAGTTAGAATAATGACCACTGCTTAGCAAAATTCACTTTCAATTTGATGACGAATTGATTCGAGCGAAGGTTAAGAATGCAACGGTAAGTAATATTTCGAAATTTCACTTCCTGTTGCATCCTTAAACTTCGAATATTATTTACTAAGGACTTAAGGAGTATGGCAACATAGAATGATAAATGATTTAATTTTGAGTGAATTGAACTTTAATTTTGGGTTGTGTCATAAAAGTCGATAAACTGTAAACTTTGGAATTTAAAAAAGTTGTCTAATGATAAAATGACACAAATTTGCAAATACTAAGGATTGCATAATCGGTGTAACTGTGTCTCTTATGGAACATGGTGATGAAGTGGATGAATGAATCATAAAGATCACTACTTTAACTGGAGGTCTGTCGCTATTTCTTTTGATAGGATCCAGTTACTAACTACTTATTCACCGTATAAAACCTTAATGTTCCATAAATTTATAGAGGCAAAATCCATTTAAATATTAGGGTCCAAATACAGGCTACTTAATGATTACCTTTAGTTGGCAACAAAATATTGAAGAAAGTCAAAGACCTCAGAGTCGTTGAACCAATTTTTATTAAGCATAGCTAAGAAACTTTTGCATTGTAAGAACTTTGAAATGAGGGAACTTTCTAAGAATTAAACCATCCATCACCGAGATAAGAAAATTAATCAAGTATGTAAACACCCATCAAAAATAAAATACCTTTGTATATATATTGTAAAACTTAAATACATAAATGTGTAAATTAAAAAGAAATTATTGTTTTTACCTGATGATGAAAATTTTGTATAGGACACGATACAAACACGCTTTAAATTTTTTTCCCAAATGACAGATATAAATGAAATTAAATATAAATATGGCATTTTTAGAGAGTTCTCGAATTTGCTTTTTTAATCTCGGTGTTTCAGTATTTATTTATAATTCTATAATTAGTGAAGCAATTAGAATAGAAGAATTATTTGATGGCCTATTTCATATTTGGCCACTATTAAATTTTCCCATCCATATTCCGTGAAGAAATCTACTGGGAAAAACTGATATGTCATATTAAAAAAAAAAATATTGTAACGAACTAGTGTGTTATTTACGTCCAAACAGTAAATAAACTTAACAAATTCTTTCAAGTCGACGATAAGTAAAATAAAATTATCGCAGATATTACTTTTAATTCTTATCTTTGGTTTCTATATCAGAGGATACATTGATTAATGCCGCTTCTCTGTTAAATAGTAATAAAATATTTACTCATTTCAACACAAAATAACGAATGTTAAACTAAATTTTGAAATGTTGTTCATTTATTTCTGCAATGAATTGAAAAAAAAACTAACGTATAATTTGTGCTATAAATATAGAATGAATCGTTTAAATATCGCCCGAATAAAATATCCGTTATAAAAGATATGGGTAGACTGGGAAAATTATCTCAAGAAATTTTTTTTAATATGAATCATCGTATTTTCAGTGCTATTGCTAAACTAATACTGTATTTTCAGTGCTATAAACAAAAAGAAATTGTCTTAATTTGTGCGAGTGTACCCATATTCTTTTACGATATCTTATTTCGTTTCATCGCGTATAATCAGTTACGTCTTATTGATAGTTATGGAAATGTTATTATTAAGGTAGTGTAACTATGAGTTCTTTTATTAACGATAACTTTGGTTAATTCCTGTGATTAATATTGTTTTACACGAATGTTTAGAAGGTTAATGTAAATGACGTATAAAGTGTAACTCTTCCACAAATTTCTTAAGATGAAATCAACTAGAAACCTTTTTTGGTCAACATTTTTCTTGTCTCATAATCTTAAATAGTAGTAATTTTTAAAAACAGTGGAACTCAGATAATTTGGATAATTGTAATACGTCTATGTACATAAAATATGGAACTCAGTTTAAAAGTCAGTTGGGATAATATATATATATATATATATATATATATATATATATATATATATATATATATATATCAAAGCACAGCGGCCCATCTATCTGTGTTTCTCGAACCCTCTAAGAATGCCGACTCAGTCTTTTCTAACCAAGTAAAATTTTAGAAAAGGAAAAGGTATACATTTGGTAACTATAAACAGTAGCCTTAGTAAACTGTATATGTGGATGCACAGTAGGTATTATTGAGTATATACATACAAAGTATTGCACTAACCGGGCCAAAAAATTGCCAGGTAAATGAATGGTTAGTTTTACAGATTTAGAATTTAGAAATTAGGGTGATATTTTTGAATACTGGAAGTATTCCATTCCTTGTAATACTTAATATGAGAATTTTTAAAATGTAGTTTTATTAAATTTTATTTGATCCTTTGTACTTTGTCGTCGTCGTGGTGTATTGGGTTGATCATAAAGCATACGGTCATTGCCTCGTAACAAGATGTTCCTCGTAAGAACAATTGAGATATTGCTCTCGTAACAAGAAATTCACCATATGTTTCAATTAGTTACATTAACGTACATAAATAAATAGATTTAAACCTTACTTCGAAACTATAATTGAACTAACTCTGATATCACGTTAAGAAGAAATAGTCTTGGCATAGTACTATTTCAACCATTTCTAGGGTTCCATACTACATAAAAAAGGGGTTCTCGTTAGATCACCCACGGGTCCGTACCACAGATCGGCTTGTCACTGCCGTTTTTCTCAGAAATCGTTTAACATAAAAACTTGGAATTTATTAATAAACCATGTTAATTAGCCTGCATATATATGAATAAAAGTTAACAACCAAAAATATTTAGATAATATTTTCAGATCGCCACAAAGTCTAATTTTCTTAACTTCATACGTCCTGTGGGATATCAATTTGAAGAGAAAGTAATATCGATTATAATATTACTTCTTAGAATTGCATGTAAAATAATTAAGGAGTATTGTTTCAAATATCTACCCCACATAATTAATATATGTTTTCATGTGGAAATTTGATATTCAGAACTACTATAAAGCATATTAATCTGCATACGTTTTAGAAGTTAACTCACAGACGTTTATATAGAAACTTTAGTGGGTAACACATATATGAAGAGGTAACACATATATAAATAAGCAAACGAATATATTTTCAGGGCATATAAGATTGTTTCAAAGGTGTTGCTGAAAATATTCCCAAAAACATGTTTGCTCCAATCTTCAAATCTGTAGTGAAATTTATGAAAACAGCGTTGCTAGAACTAAAATATTTGTCGAAAAAAATAAAAGCGATAACTATAAATCACGTAGTTTATTAAGAAATTCTCGATATTTTTACGCGTGTGAAAATAACTACTAAGCGATATGTTTACACGGTGAAAATAATATCAATATTTGTAGATGGATTAATATAAATATTATGTACCCTAAAATGTTTTTAAGACTTTAAATGTGTACGGAAACTTCATACAAGTTTTATTACTATTGCTCTTTTACCGATATAAAACTATTCACAGGATCGTGTTATATGGAATTTTTCACATATATTCATAGCAAAACCTTTAGGAGTATATATAAATTATAATAAATATTATTATATCCCCTGAATCTGTTTAAGTTTACTGTAAATATTACAAGGACATCTTTTCATAAAATGGTGATACATTTTTTTAAAAATATTTTGGATAAATATATAAAGAAAATAGTGGCGCGAAAATAAAAGTAATCGACTATTATTATAATATCAGGAAACAATCTAGTTCTCGCAAATCAAAATATGCAAAAACTCATTTGTTGCTGCTAATAAATTACTTTGCATAAGTTCAAAGACGTCAACGCGAAATGAGCGCTAAATTATATTTAAGGAAATGTAAAAATTGCTCCCATAATCGGAAAATTATAAGATTATTCACGACTGTAGCACGACTGCAACAGCAGGAAGCTCTACCCGTTAACTCGTACGTGAGTTGGGGTGATAGTTATCATGTGCGAGTAAGTAGCTCGCAAAGCTTACGTTTGCCGAGCGAAACGGAGAATATGTGCAGAAAAAATTAAAGAGATCTTTATAATAGTTCTTCGACAATGAATAGATTGATATTAAAATAACAGTGTCTCTTTTTCATTACACCTATGTTTATCGCTTTTCTATATATATATATATGTTTATAAACAATTTATATTAGTCCTTGGTTAGAAAGGTTGATCAAACTTTAAGAAACTGAGTATTGATATGGTTCTTAAAAAAGGTACTCTAATTATTCAAACTAGAATTTAATTTCAATATTATTAACAAACAGTTAGACGTGGAGTAGGTTCGTGTATTTATTTCATAAGGGGAAACAAAATTGTCTAGTTAGTTACAGGAATATTGCATCTGAATCACTATCTGAAACTAAATCTGTCCAGAAATGTTTCTAACTTTAAAAATCTGATTGGCTGTACCAAGAGCAATCCACAAGCCTTTCAAACTCTATCCGTTAAATAAACAAAGATCCGCATAATACAAAAGTCGAAAATTGGTTTTCAATTCAGACAAAGCCAACTTTTTGAATGATTATATTTTACATTAGATTTAATAGAAATTGGCTGTTATTTTCTCCACTGTGAGTTTGAAATGTTTTTGTTATTTTTCGTATGTTGAATATATTTGGCGTTAATTTTGTAGAAATTTATTATTGACAATCTTTGCTAATAGCCTACTAGTGGCATGGAACTTAAAGAAAGTAGAAATAATACTACATCACGTAGTTTCATTTAATTGTGGATATTTTGTATGAATAAATAAATTCCAGCAGCTGATAATTGTTTTACACATCGGAAGGTTTTAGATTTAAAACTCTCTAACAATATCTTCAGCGAATATACATTCTAGGAGAAACTGAGTACAGTCAATGGCTCCTAAAACGTATTACTCTTTTTATGATCATTACAAGTCACTACTTGCATGAAATCGAGACTTATACATGATTTCTATTGAGACTGATATTATGTAGACATTTTTTTAAATTTATGTGCTTACTGACCATGCATACACAGTCGAATATATAATCTCATATATGCACATGTGTATTGGGTATAGTCTCTCAAACTGCGCGAGTAAAAGAAACCCGCTATGGTTCCGCGACACCGCGCGCCGTTCCGATTATTCTATAAATATTTTACTTTGTTATTAACTGTGTTATCATCTTCTGTGCACAGACCTTTATTCGACATTCTACTTAATCCAAAGTTCTAGAATTTATGTTCTACAATTTTTTCTATGTTTAACTATTTCGAAGCATGCGCGAAATTCGTACCGGATTTTGTATCGGGTTTCCTAACTCTGAATTTGTTTTTTAAATTAATGTCATTCTCTCTCACATATTTTTAAATCGTTTATCGTTTGCTTGATTTAACTTCAGGGAATTTTAATTTTGCGATCATGAATGGCGTTATAACCCATGAGAAGACTGACTTGAATTTTTTTTAATTCGACCACAAAACGTCAATCAAGAGATAAATTAAATTAAAAATTATATTAACATACAGCACGAAGTAATAAATCAAAGTTGTTTACTTACAGAACGAATCACTGCTAATGCAGAGAAGGAATTACGGATACACGTATTAACAAATTATAATTTTGAAACTTGTCGAATTGATGTTATTAACCCGATTAGTGAAATCGGTATTAATTTTACTTAAGCTATTGACGGACTATAATACGCGATTAAATTTAAAAACATTTTTCTTAACACTCCTTTCTCATAGAATACAAAAATCAAAACAATATAAACTTAATCATGTAGATTCATATATATAAACCTTTCGTGTATCCTGGTCAGTTAGCTCCATTTATATTTTAATTCAATTTTTTCGTCCACTACATTGGTGTAACCTTTAATATCGGAGGCATTGCTTTTAATTTACTACGCATGGTATAATTAAAAAAAAATTGGTAAGAAAGATAATTTTTTATTTCTAGTAGCGAATAAGCCATTACGTACAATTTATAATCTTGATGTATATACAACTTGTATATTAGAATTTGATGTTTTATATAGGATTATTTTAGTTTAGTAAAATTGTAACGTTTCATGAATTATTAAAAAAATTATTATAATGGCTGGGAAAAACAAGCTAGTCAGTATTAATTTTTACGGATATGACATTAAGGGGTTTTTTATAATATTCTCGACCCGAACAAACAGATTTGCATAGAATTTTGTTTTGCTTACAAAATAGGACTTGTATTATAAACTAGAGCCAGCAACTAATTGCGAGTATCTAGACTTCATAGTTATTTTTCAGGGATTATTTGCTCATTAAGAAAAAAAAAATTTTAATCATACTTTTTAGCCACGCAATATATTCTTCAATAACTATCGATGTGAACATAACAAATCCTAATTGTCCACATATTTAATAATTGACAAGAATGGTTTTAAGTTAATCTATAAAATTTGATTTATTAAATGCAATCGGTAATTAAGAATTATGCGGAGATTATTATATAATCAATTACTGAACTAAAATGTATGTAAGTAATTTAGAAAAACTGCCAATTTAATATGTTAAAATGAAAGAGTGTACCCTAAAAGCGACTTGTTCATAAAAAAGGGCTCGACCGTGATTAAAATAATAAAAAAAATATTAAAAGACAATTTACAAAAGTAACTATTTTTATTTTAAATTTATAATATGACTTTACAAACTTAACAAATATATATATATATATATATATATATATATATATATATATATGTATATATAAATAATAATAAATGTTAAAAGATTAAAAATAAGAATTTACTATCTACATATTACAAAGTTGAATAATTATAAGATCTATCTCACTGTTCATCAGCGAAAGAACACAATTCTATTAATTTTAAGAAATGATTTTAAATATGTAGTTTGTGGTATATATTTTTTAAATACAAGTTCGAGTTGGTATTTATAATACATTTTACTTGTTTCAACTTTTAGGTATTTTGGGCTGGCAGGCAGTAAGATTTTCATTATTTCATTGCTGAAATGCATTTGTTCTCAATTATTAAGTTGTAATTAAAAAATCATATATATATATATATATATATATATATATATATATATATATATGTATATTTATATTTTTTTTCTTTTTATATATGTGTGTGTGTATGCAATATAATAAATATTTTACAATAAATTGTTAAATTTGGTTTTTGTTAGTTAATTTCAATTAATAATAGTTTATTGTATTTGTTGTATATTACCTAATTAACAATTTAAAGCAAAAGTAGTAAAAAGACTAACAAACATGAATGTATTTGTGCTGACAAAATATTTTCATATCTTTTCTGACAAAATAATAATAAATGTGTTTTTTATTATCGAGCTCTATTATTTAATGCGTCATTTTTCTATTTAATAAAAGTAATTTTTTTTCTAAAATACCTAGTTTTTGGTTAGTTATTTTAGAATAAAATTACTATGTTTTTGTTTATTTTCACTTTTATGATATACACGAAACTGAAAATGCGCCAAAAATCGTTTTATGTATTATGTCCAACGTCAGCAATTGTAAAAAGTAATTTTTTTTACGTTACGTTCACGATATATTTAGCTTAATTTTCTTATAACTTAGTACTTTCGAAACAACTTGACTTTCACCGTTCTAGAAATTTTAAGATTTTTACATAAAGCTCATTTTTTTAATAATGAATTTATAATTTGATAATCCTTCAATTTATAGTACCAAAATACCTGTCGACCTAAAATTATATATATATATATACATATATAAATATTTACATATATATATATATATATATATATATATATATAATGAAAATCCTCCTGGAGAAGCTCTTTAGTTGGTATATTTTACTATAACTAACGACGTGAACGCAACAAATCCTAATTGTCCATTTATCTATTTTTGTTTAATTTCGGCATTCAAACGTATTATAGTAAACTTTGCATCTCATATGTTAAGTTAATCTTGGAGGATTAATGTAGTGAATATAATTATGCATTATGCATTTATAATTATGTGTGCGGTACTGTAAATATCAATGTGGTCAAATGAATAGCAAAACTAATAGAGTAAGACTTTTTGGGGACTCGCAAAGATCAAGTAAACATAGGTTTTTTTGCGGACGATATAGTACCTTTTTCGAATAATCTATACGAACTTCAGACTATGGTTCAGGAACCTCTCCTCGCTGCCGATTGGACTCAAATTAATCTGGATAGGATAAAAGTCATGACGTCGAAAACCAATAGCCCTGCGAAAACAAATGTGGACGGTACTTATATACGGTACCAAGAACTACGGGTAACGATACGGTACCAAGAACGGTACGGTAAAGATACGGTACCAAGAACTACGGGTGATGGGTAAAAAGAGACGGATCAACGAAGTAGACAGACTGGGATGGGCAGTCTTCCTCAAACTTGAGTTCGCCTTTAAATTGAATATAAAGAACCACTTGAAAACATGCATTTTCAATAAGTCTGTACTACCAGTCCTCAGGTATGGAACCAAAACTTCGGTAACAAAAAAAAGTCGTTCTCTAAAAGTTTATTGTTGCTCAAAGGGCGATGGAAAGGAAGCTGGTAGGAACCTCCTTAAAGAACCGCAAAGAGATGTGTGAAATTTAAACGACAATAGACTGATCATGTTGCTCAAAAGTCGGATTCGTGGCGCAAAATTTTCTTGGAGTGGAGACCCTGGAGAGCAAAAAGATAAGTGCGGCCGCGAATGATGGAAGGACGACATAATGAGAGTGGTGGGCACAAACTGGATCTATACAACCCGTAATAGAATCGAGTGGTAGAGATAGAAGGAGGCCTAAAGAAAAATTTCATTTTCATAAATAAAATTAAGTATAGAATCTCACTTCTAGACTATCACATAAAACTTATTATCTCCTTCTATAGTAATGTTCAAGATGGTTTTCAAAAACATGTTAAAAAAGAATATGAAATTAATATACATATTATCATTTTATAATAATCATTTAAATAATGGTTTCATAAAAGTAAATAAAATTTGCTTAATTGTCATGCTCGTAATCAATCGATCATAATTTTAGTGTCTTAAGTACTTTTCTGTGTGCTGAAGTAAATTTATGGAGAATTGGTATTTTTATAAATTATTATATAAATGCATATACATCATATACATATATTCACACACACACACAGCACATATGTGTGTACATATGTATATGTATGTGTGTGTATTGTATATATGTGTGTGTATATATATATATATATATATATACATATATATATATATATATATATATATATATATATATATACATATATGAAACAACTTTGAAAATTAACACAAATAACCTGATATTGCTAATTGAAAATGAATATTTTAACATCTTGATATTTTACCATACATTTGACATAGTTCCTTCATATTACTTTTCATAAATCATTACCCCTATATTTTCACGTACTTTATCATTAAACTACAGAAAAAACTTAATCCTGATTTGGCTACTAAAACTTCAATCATCATTTATGAAACTACATCCACCAAATGAAAAAAATTCTGGTTACATAAAGAACGTTCAAGTGCAAATGTCAATTTAGATCTAATAAATTGATAATTAAAAATAGAATCCTACAATTTTCTATAGTGTTTCTCATATTTGTTCTATGCACTTTCAAATGTTTGTAAATTTCTTTTTTAATTTTGCTCGTTTTGCATCATCAGATGTAATATAACAATAGGGATATATGATATTTATTTATAAAAAAATATCAACTTAAAATGAAATCAATTGGCCAAATGTTATTACGTAGTATGGAAATAAAGTTTTGATTTCCACCGGGTTAAATAAATTCTTTGGCCTAATAGCAGTGGAATACATTTTCAAAACAACTTCAAATCGATTTTCGTTTGCCAATATGGAGGCACAATGATGAACTACAACTCATGACATGCAAAAGAAAGAATCCTAATTTCTTCCACTTACCGATTCGATTTCCCGTTTTGTAAGAATCGTGGTTTTGAGAGGTCTATATTTCAGATTGATTTCACAATGGAGGAATTGAGTAATAACACATCTGTACTAGACAGTATTATTGTATATAACATTCCTTTATAGGGTGATTCGGTCTATAATTTCGAATAACAAAAAATACTAAATTGAACACGTTTCAAAAATAAATTTTTATCGAAATTTGAATTTAATTCCTTTTCAAATCAATATAAAAACACACACGTATGTTAAAAAATCGTAGAGAAAATATTCAGGGCTCACGTAACCAAATTATGAAGTGCGAGTAAATTTTGACCCAGTCCGCCGGTATAAATATGCACAATACTTACGTTAGTGGCATTGCGCTTGCACATTATTTAATATGGAGTTATCCTTACCAAATTAGTTTGTGACTCATGTACACATAAGTTACAAGCTAATCTTCTATTCGACGGAGTTACTTTCCTGGAAAGTCCGTGTATAACAATGGGAAATTGTATACGATAAATTTAAAGGGTTTAAAAAATGTTTTCAAGAAAATTTTATAACTGTTAATAGGAAAAAAAAACAAAAAAATAAACTTAAAACTAATATGGCATTTAATTTATTTCTACTACGCTTGGAATCAATTAGAAGTTTGCACAAGGACAGGTACCCACCTGGTACTTGTCCATGCTACTAAATTCATCTTAAAAATGTTAAACCATTTCTTCATCTTTTTTCTCATGACTGGATCAATCAATGAAATATTTCTTCAATTTATATCATCAATTTACTAATTCCACTGCTTTTAATCAGCGTTATTTAGACTGAGATGGGCGTTAAGGTGACTGAAAGTTCTTGTAGCGAGTGCTAGAAGAAGTAGAGCAGTACTATAATATCCTCAAAATAAAGTTATAATTGTAATCACTACCAAATTTGACAAAAAATCGCAAGTACTAAAAGAAAATTAATTAAAGACTAAGGAAACGAAGTGAAATGACCAACAAGGAATTTAAAAGAATATGTATTATAAAGGAAGTGAAAATGACAAGTATATTTACAAAAGTCTGTCCAACCGCGTTGAGGAACAGAACAAACTTCAACACAAAGGCAACAAATTGCAATATCGAACTAAAATAGGTAACAAGCATAAAGCCATACATAATAGGAACATTAATAATAAATCCCCAAAAAACAAACAGTTACGACGCGAGCGAGATAGTCAATTTGTCGAATCGAAATATGCTGACAGATGAATAAAATGTGTAATTTTTAAGACAATTTTTTCGTAAGGATTTTTAGTGCAGGGAATTTCTCGACTTTCTTAATACACACACACACACACACACACACACACACACATATATATATATATATACATTGTGTGTGTGTGTACACATTTTTAACACAGGTTTTTTTTAAATTTAAACATAAAGGAAAGTGGGCGTCTTTAAAATATTACACGTCATTAATTTTTTGGTTACAATTCTATTAGGTAATTTCGATGTATAGATAAACAAACAAACGAAAAGATTTATTAATCGGTAAATATTACACTAGAGAGATTCAAACCTAAACAAAAAAATTGTCAAAAAAAGTTTGTGGAAAAAAATACTTATAAAAAATTCTAATTATGCTATCAGTTAGAACCATAGGTCTGTGAAATGTTGAAGATAAAAGAGATTTCGTAATTTTTGGAAATTACTTGCAGAGCATATGTATTACTCTCTAATAACAATTTACTATGTAAGAAACGTTGCAATATTTCAATGTTCCGATAAATTTCTATTTCACAAGTACTTCCGTTATGATTTGATTTCATACTTTTCACTGATCTACGTTTCGCACAAAAACTAGTTTGACAAGAATTGTAACACATTTGTTGTTATAATGGTCCGAAGCTATAATAAATAGAAGATTTCATAGTATTTTTTACAAGGTAATGGTAATACTATTTTATATAATCAAATTATCATATCTCACTTCTGGTCTGATTCATGGAATGTTTAACTGGATATACCGTAAAGGGTATAGTTGAATAGCTATTAACGTTTCGGTTGACGAATTTATCAAATGCTTATTAATAAGAAAAATATATATTTGGACCGAACATGCATTTTTAATATGCAGTTTAATATATTCCCTATTAATATGCTCTAAACACTTAAGGAAAGACAATTTACTGTACGTGGTAATGTATCATATCATGTCAAGAACGTTTTTATTTTCTACTCGTAGTTGTTTTATTTTTTGAAGTGACACTTTCGCGAATATGTTTTATTATTCCTTCTAATAAGAATTTTAGGTTTATTTAGATATTTTCTTCACTTGTATTCCATCCCATGTAGCATGTGTTGCATGATGTGAACACTCGAATGAAAATATATTTTTTCCTGACCATAGTTGTATATTTTAGGCATATAAAAACAATTTTCCTGTTATTTAATTTAACATTTAATAAACGTTATTATTATATTAATTTAACAAACGTTAGTATATTAATTTAGCAAACGTTGCACATGCATATAAACATGTGCAACGTTTCTATTCGTGGATATTTGTTATTGTTGTCCTGGGTTTCATAATAAACTAAAGAGAACTCTTTGATTTATGTTGTTTATTTATTAGAAATTAAAGCATTTTCCCTCGAGAAGGGTGTTCACTTTCAATACTAATGAATGATCACAGAATACAAACATTTTATTTCATTTTAGACGTAATGTCTCATCTAAATCTGAATAACCGTAAACTATAGGGATAGGAAAACACGATATAGGGAAAAGGAAGCACAATTTTTTTGATGTTAGAAGAAGGTATTTCATTCGAAAATAAATTATATCTTTTTCCTCAAGATATTGAAGGAGAAACTTTGATTCACTTTCCAAGCCTGTTAAAGTATTGCCAAGAAAATAATTATGATATTAATATATGCTATTTAGAAACAAGTTTTAATACGAGGGAAGCTTTTCTTTTTCAGGAATTCAGAAAAAAGCAAAGTAACATTAGGCTTTTTTGAAGAAAAACCCTTAAAGCAAAAAAACAAAATTATTTTTATTAATTCTTAAACAAAATTATTTTTTTCTCTCTTTTTTCACTCGCTCTCGATTATACATGCACATGTAAATGTGATATATGATGCAGTGAAGGAAAATGTTTATGATTTGCATTGGTTGACGTCTTTTCGCAATGAGCAAGTAGAGGCTGAAATTTTACTCGCATTGATTCAATTCACAATTTCTGTAAGTTGCCTTTTATATTGTTGACTAATGGAAATATCGCTAATCGAAATATCTTAAATATTCCTGGAAAGTCTCCTTCTAAAACAATTTTCTAGCCATAATGGTAGCTATAATAGATAAAGTAACTGACTTTACTGAGTGGTCGGAAATTACCAATACACACACACATGTATATATATATATATTATATATATATATATATATATATATATATATATATATATATATATAGCTGAAATCAGTAGAAAGATGGTGTACGATAACGTTTCCCCTGTATCTAATAATAATATTTTTTTTAATTGTTATCTGAAGAGAAATGTCTCATGACTCCATAGATAAATTTGAACACATAACCCTCATAAAAATTCAGACTTATTTGTTACGCTCGGATGTATACAATCTGGTCGCTAGTTAAAGCTTCATAAACATTTCTTTTGATAAGGATTTCAACTTTTCCTTCATACTTTAACGGAATTAAGGCCGCCAAAATGCAAATGCAGATGTTTAGTAGTATTACAGAATTAATTAGATTACTGATTTATTTCTGTTGTCAGTTTTCCGTCAAAGCTCGGATATATTAATTTAATACCGATATACTTGTACATGACAGGAATATAAATTTTGCACTATGTTGTTTTTAAAACATCGAAATTAATAATTATTTAGAATAAAATAAAAAAAAAATTAGAGTGGGCACTTATTTATAAAGTTTTAATTACACTATTAACAACTCTTAGTTATATGTACTTTAATAATTGTTCAAAACCATGCTATACGAATGGTCAAACCATGAAATCCGTTCCTATGCATGAAATAGATGACTCAAAAGAGCTTTGAAGTCATATGATGACTGTTATGATACTATGAAATAAATCAAGATGATATCATTTTAATTGAAATATTTTAGATATTATGGGTGGAACTTATAAGGAACAACCTGACCTAAATTCTTGCTGTAAAATTAATGCTGTATAGAGAGAGAGGACAGAAAAATTATTATTAGGAGAACCTTCTATGACAGTAAAATCATTTTAAAAGTTGCAGGAGGAAACACAAACGCGACTTACGTCGTTAACCATGGCTTGGCTCCATATTTCAAGGCAAAGTTAAAAGTTTTAAGAACGCTTGGGCTCTTCCTAAAACATTTCGTCAAATTCATAAAAAACCACCACCAAATGAACCTATTTGTTTGATATTGGGATAATGATAAGAACAGAATTGAAATCAGATTAGAAAAAAGTCAAATCAGGAAAAATATAAAATCAGTCAAAATATAATTGGGTTCATGGATTGTATTTCATCAATGAAAATTTTAAGATTCGTCACGAGGTTGTCACTTAGAAACTTTATAATTTTTGATGCAGTACCTAATCTGTTTAAAGGTAGTATATACGTCAAGCTCTATATATAGAAACTATTGAAAGTAAAGTTTCTTTGCAAAAATTTAAATCTGTTAGATAGCTGGAGAATAATCTTTGAATTGCAAGAGCACTGAGAATCTGGATGTGTTCACAAAATATCTGTTCCATAAATATAGAGAAATGTCTACAAAGATCATTTACCCAAGCACAATGGGCTGCATTTTTTATCATTATTTCGAAGGTTAAGATCCATTAAAATGTTATTTTCTGTATATTTTAAAGAAAATTAAGCATAATAGTGTTGGATAGTATTGTCATACAGACTGTTATTTAAATTTCTGTGACGAAAATTTAATTCATCTTTCAAAGTTTTTCGACGTGCGAATTATTGTTACTGGTTTTAGAAGAGTCCCTTACAGTACGCAGCCTTACATACAACACCCAACCCCACGCAGCCTTACATCAATTAAGATTGAAAATGGTATACACAGGTCTCATTTACAAAGAGTGTTATTTCTTTTGTTAGAAGTTTCTGAAACGAGTATTGAGCATATTCGGAAAATAATGTGTTATTATGATATTTGTACATATATATGTATTTACACATATTTTTTTTTAAATGGTTAAAGAATAAAGAAACAAATTAGTATTCACATTAGAATGTCAAATAAACATTACATATTTAATCGTAACATTAATAAATCAAAATAATGTAGAAATGCTATTTGTTTTATTAAATTTTTGGTAATAACTTCTTTTCATAAACATTTAAAATTTAATTTGTTTATTTTTATATATCAGTACCTATAAAATTATAACCGAGTCAATTCCATATTCATATACATGGACAATATTTTAAAAACTTTAAAAAGGTGACTCATTTTGCGTAAAGAATGATAATAGAAGCCACCAAATCTATTTTTAAAATATTTGTCTACTGTTTGTCTGTTTGTTAATTTGTTTGCCAATCACGCGAAATGTAATGGACGGATTTTGATGAAATTTAGTTCGATAATATATAAGAGCAACAGAAAAAAATTGTGATAACTTTTTATCCTTTTTTTATACAATCTATATATATATATATATATATATATATAAATATATGGTGGTAAGTTCTTTATTACGATTACTGAAAGTAATAAAATCGCTTATTCTATATTGACTCAAGAATTTAAAATATTGTTTAAAAATTTCTGATTAGTTCGGTTCGAACTTGTAGGCGTTGAGTTTTACGTGTATGCACATTATATATATTTACTATATAATTTCTTGAGAATGAATTTTGATTTTTTACTAGTGATATATAATAACGTTATCTGGGTAAATAAAGCATTACATATGGAGGTTTTAATTAATCCTTTCTCTTTCTCTGAAATATATATGGTACAATATTTTGATTAGCATAACTGTGATTAAATTGTAATATTTGCAAATGTAAATTGTGGCGCCACGTTAACAAAATTATAAGGTTTAACTTTTTTGAGCCATTGGTGGAAAAGAAAGTTTAATTGCTAAATTATTTTTATATACGTTTTTATTAAGGTTATTCAAATTCTATGTAATAATAAAAAAATGATAATTCGAAACCCTATGGAAAGTTCTCTCCAAGTTAGGAAGTCTATACGAGTTTCGATTATATTAGCAATGAAATTTTATGATCAAATTTTCAGTTCTATTTGCTGAACTGTTTTCTCCCTTGTAAAGGTCGCAAAGTTTACAAGAGAGAAAAGAGCTATTTAACGTTTATTTACTTTACTTTTTTCCTTGATTTTATATAATCAATCTCTTACATAATTTGCCTGAGTCTTGTTTATATTTAGACTTATTAGCGAGAAAAGAAAGCATATCTTATAGTTTTTTAAAGTAATAACATTTTTTTGGTGTGTCACCTCCTTATGATACGCGTTCTCCTTCGTAGTATTCCAAAAATACCGCAAATACTGAATCCACTGATAGCACAAGCAGACCGTCATAGATTGATATAGGCTAACATAGAGTATTTTTAAATATGTAAGAATTATAGCAAAAAATAAAATAGTACATTCGCTTAACTTAGATTAAAAGTATTAATTTAATAATTATACCCTCTGTGTCACAAATTCTAAGAGTGTAATATAAAATATTATAACGCACTCTCTATCTGTGAACTATTTTAATTTCTAAACATATTTCTTGTTAATATCGTTTTAAAATTTAAACGAATTTTTGTATTTGGAAAATTATTACACGCCAGTTAATGACGGTAGTGTTAAAAAGAAAAAGAGAATAACGAACGCGTCACCATTTAATTTCATTTCAAGTTATATAAACAACCGCTGAAATATTAGAAGTATAATTACAAAATGTTTATGGTGATAAATGTTTGTCTTGTGATACCGCTTTAAAAATGCAAGTTACGTTTGAAAGATGGTCAACCAAAATTTGCAATTGATTTCGAATTTTACTTAATTAAAGAAAACATTATTTGTTAGATATATCGAAATGCAATTGGAAATAACGAAAATACCAATTCATGGCATTTTATGTGAAAGTCTTAAATTACTGAGGTTGGCTTAGATATTCGATCGACACAGAATCGCACTGATTGAATCGAACTGAATATTGCGAAGACTTTGCTAATCCATCTCGAAATAAAAAAAACTTCTTGAAAATTAAACACAAACCTAAAACTAAAGGTCAGTCAGCTGAATTGTCTAGAAGATCAAATGAAAAGAAAATTCTAAAACATGATTTTTGAGAAGTCAAAAATCAAGACAATACTGATGAATTTTTAATTTCAATGGGAAAATAGTTTGTTAATAATGGCACTCAAGATGGTGCTGAACACTCTCATAGATACTATGTTTCTCATAGATACTAATGTTTTTAATTCTTATAGTATTAAAAACATTCAAAGACCCTTAAGGCGATCGATACAGAACAATGGCTGATTATAATCAGTTGCCCAAAAATTGTTTGAAACTAATTTTATTGAAATGAATATTGTGTGTTTTTATATTTGATCAATTTATGGGACACAGATTTTAAAATATTATGCTCCGATTTTTACGTTTTCTTATCTGGTAATCCTCCTCGTAACCGAATTTTATCGCGCCACTGAAGTCGAGATCCCACTTGCGCGTGCTTGTGGATTTTTATCTCAAAGAGTTAGTGCATTGCGAGTGCATTGGCTATACCGTAAAAATTTAATTTCTCTCCAAGGGTAAGGAGAGTTAGTCTCAATAAATTCAACTATCAATGACGAATTTGCAGTAGCGACAGTAAACTTTATACAAAATAGCCCTTGTAGCAAAACAAATATTTAACTGTGGTGATGTGACGTGACTAATTTGATTTGCTACCCTGTGACCTATTTTAAAAGGTCGGTACAATTACTTCTGTAGTAAAGGGATTACCACGGCCTGCGTCTTGAATTATTCCGGATTTAATTTAATTAGTTCAATACTGGAGACCGAGGTGTTTTTTGGGAATATAGATGGGAGAAGTTATTAGTTATTGTTAGTTTCGATATTATTATCCTGTTGAAAACTTAGTCTCTGGGATGTATGAACATCGGCAAGCAAATACGCTGATGGCAGTATGGCGTGATTCAGTGGCGAAGCTGATTTTTCAGAAGTTCGCTTTGTGGACCAGACAGACAGACAGACAAGGAAAGGTAGACTAGATAGATAAGACTAGATTAGAAAGACCAATTAGTTCAGACAGAGTAGACCAGAGTAGATCAAATCGGAACAGACCGGAGAGATCAGACCTGACAGATTTGACAGACCAGATAGACTAGACAAACCAGACCTCACAAACTAGACAGATTAGATCTGGCCGTAATGACAGGCCAAACACACCAGATAAGACCAGAAAGACTAGACAGACCAGACTATACTAGTCCAGGCAGACTGGACAAATCGGACAGACTACACAGACCAGACAGACTAGAATGATCAGACAGATCAGATAGACCAGGCTAGACTAGGCAGATCGGGCAAATCAAATTAGATCAAGCAGATCAGACAAATCAGATCAGACCAGAAAATCCAGACATGCCAGACCAGAAAAACGAACCGGGCAGATCAGAACTAAAAGTACAGACATAAATACCATATAGCCCAGGCAGACCACGCAGAACAGACAAACTAAACAGATCAGACAGTTGAGGCTAGATGATTAGACCAGACACACCGGATCAGACAGGCTAGAATAGATAGATCAAACCAAGCATACCAAACTGATAGGCCAGACCAGATAGACCAGACTTGACACACCAGAACTGACTGACCAGACCTACCAGGTCAAATCTGACAGACCAGTTCTGACAGACCAAATCTGATAAGCTAGAGTTGACAGATCAGACTGACAGACCACATCAGATCAAACAAACTAGAAAAACCGAACCAGATTAGACAGATTAGACTAACTAACCATGATAGACCAGACGGACTCGATTTTTTTAATTTTCGGTAATTACATAAATTCACTCTTTCTCTCAAGAAAGAGTCACTTCAAGGATAAACAGACAGAGGGAAAACAAAATGACGCTATAAGGGTTTCATTAACCCGCACGTACATGGAACGCTGAAAAACTTCCACAAATTCTCATAGCATTTTATTGTTGTGAAAATATGTTTAGATAATTTTGAAAGAGCCACAATAAGAATTACATATCATTGTTCAATTTAATAAACTAGACGTTTATAGGTACTGCAAACTTGTGTGTTTAATGGCTGTTTAGCATGAATTAACAGCATTTTGGTGCTCCATAGTTAGTATAATACATTTCAATGCACATATTTATATTGACAGTGACAGATATTTATATATAATATATGTCATTTACAATGACAGATATTTATATTTAACGAATAAAATATAATAATAATAAACCTCTTACGCCTTAACAGTAATATTTACTTGTTTGATATATATACTATTATGATATATATATATATATATATATATATATATATATATATATATATATATATATATATATATACATAATCGGTATATTTTAGTCCCAATTTTTCATAGAAGTTAGACCAGATAGAATGTAAGTATCCTAAACAATCCTTTTCAAATCGAAAAGAAGTATATTTGTTAAATATTTCTTTCTAAATCCAGAATTTGTTCCATGTTAAGGAAGAAGTAAATAAATTAATCTCGTCTATCTGCTGCTGAGGAAGCATATTTTATTGCTAGTATTTTATTGCTAATTGTTATTTTAATGCCTATGTAGCTATACTTTCTTCCATAATCTGATTGTGTAGCACTAAGGCAGATTTTTTTCTCTGGTGTTATAATATGTTGCCGATATTGAAATTGTAGTCTTCTATATCTAGATTTAAAGCATATAGTGGTAGATCATCGATATAGGACTGATGGGTCGGTAATTGGATATTATTGTAGTATCACCTTTTTTACATATGAGTAAAATCTGATAAGAGTCATTTATTTTGGAATAAGCGTAGATAATACCTCGGTGAATAGATAGGTAAGGGGACCAGAAGCGGTGTAGGTATTTTGAATATCTTTTGTTTTTTTCTCGAAATCACTTAACTTAAACTATAAAACAACCATGACTTTTTATAAACTTACACAAAGGTTGTAGGAAAATTATAGCGATGATTCTAGATGTCATAATTGTTTAAATATTTCCCATGTTTTACGCCTATGAAAGATATAGTCGGCAATATATTTACATTTTTTTTTAAAAGCCGTTTTAGTCGGAAACCGTGGAACGTAGAAACTTGAAAGTTATTATCTTACGTATTTTACACATATTTTATACCACTAACTTTTTATTTAAATTTCGTGTAAAAATTAAAGGTAAGGTAAATAAAAATCTTTAAATTTTTTGCCCTAATATTATATATCATGTGGATACTCCACATTTGAAAAGGTTTGTTATGAGAAATTAAAAAAAAATATTTACAATTTTAAATTTCCATATTTAAATAGACTTTCTAAAAATATGCGAAAATAGTATTAACTCAATTATAATGGTTTCTTCGATTTGTCTTAATAAATTAAAGAGAAATGCAACAAATTATTTTTATCACCCTGCAAAGGTATACATGGCATTATTTATATATTAAAAAATAGTATCAATATTTCTAAATGGCTTAATGGAAACTCTGCATTTTACTAAATCTTTAAATTTTTGTAATTTATGAAGTTATATTACGATTATATTAATCGTAATAAATGTTCACAATTAAATGAAACTACGTGATGTAGTATTATTTCTACTTTCTTTAAGACGAGGGACGAGGTTTCGTTGTATTACAATATTATATCTTCAGGTGGGCTATTAGCTAAGATCTTAGATAATAGCCGACCTGAAGATGTAATACAACGAAACCTACGTCGTGGTAAAGAACTTAAAGAAAGTAGAAATAATACTACTTCACGTAGTTTCATTTAATTGTGAATAATGAATTTCTATAAAATTAACGCCAAATATATTCAATAATAAATGTTATTACTGTTTATTAATAAACTGTAAGAATATTGCAATATGATATATATAACTTTCATCGGGCAATTATAATTTAAGCAATAAACAGTTAAACGTCAGTAAAAGCTCGAACTATGTAGAAATAACCAACATTTATAGATCGAGATGGATACAAAATCCGTTAGTACTTGTTAATTCAATTTTTTTTTATGGGAATGGCAAGGTAGATATGCATAAGAACTTTAGGAGAGGTTCTGAAGCATTATAAGGACAAGCATTTTGGTAACATTGCATTACATTACGTGAAATAAAGTTATTACGAAAGTGGAATAGAGGTAGATGTATAAAATATCTAATGCAGATTTCGAATGGAGACATATATATCGACGATTTTTGTTATTACTCTATGAAAATGACGGTATATTACACATTGCAACCAAATTAGTTTTTTCATACTCGATCGTCATGTATTACTATTTCGCATTTTATCAATAAACCTATCTGGAATAAAAAAAGAAATAAAAAAATTGTCTGAGTTATTATAAATAGCGGTATTTTGAGTATCTATATAGCAGCTTAGAAATCTAAATGCTTAAGGTTATATACAAAATAATGGTAAAAAACCTGTAAAGCACGAGAAAAAGCATTCCGAGATTTCCGTACAAATTTCAGTACTTGTAAACATTTGAGCGCGCATAGTATTTCTATTAAAATATTTGCAAATATTAATTTTTGACAACATAAATATATTGAAACATATAATATACAATAACTTCGACTGAAGTAAAAACATGGTAAATATTTGAAAAATTATGAGATAATCGCTCTAATTTTTCTGTGTTTTTCTAGTCAGACTTTACCAACCCGGTTATTTCATGATTTCCTACTTAGTAGTTTCAGAAATAGGAGGCGGAATTTTATATTCTTGTATAGTTTTAGAATGTCTATTTAAAATATGCAATTTGAAATTGTTAAAAAATATTTTTACATTCCCCACAATAAACCTTTTCAGGATAAGAAATATACATAAAATGAGAAAAATAAATTTTAAAAGGTTTATTTACTTCTTTTTTAATTGTCATATGAATATTATAAAAAAGTTGGCGGTATAAAATATGTGTAAAATGTGTGGGTTAATAAGATGTATTACTATTTAAATTTTAACTAAAATAATGAAAAAATCATTGTTGAGACCTTAACTAACTCTTTCAAACGACACCGCACAAAATATAGAATTTAAAAAAATCGTGTGTTTTATTTACCCTCCTTAAAATTTCCAAATTAATATTTTTATTTATAGCTATAATGATATGTGCGTATTACGATGTTTTATTATATGGTAAATTTCAAGTTTCTTGTCTAAAGGTTTCAGAAAAAAAGAGCTGTGACCGATATGCGGACAGACAGATCTTATAAGGGTTCCATTTTTTCCTTTTATGGTACGGAACCCTAAAAAGGTAAGAAACGTGTCTTCAAATTTTTTTACTCATTCAAATATGGGAGTATAACTGGCCACTTATGATGAACAGAATATCAGTTAAGCAGAAGATCGGTAAGCAACAAGATAATTTGATTGTGCGCGTTACGCAAACCAACTTAAGTATGTGGGAAGATGAGAAGGACTTGTATTATATTTAATTTAACACTGAAATATATTTATTTCTTTACAAGCTTATTTGTAAATAACATATTGTCATTAAATGATGAACGTATGCTAGTATCGCAAAGACAAACATTTTAAAATATAGTATGTATATGAAAGAATAAAGCATAAAAAAATGATTCAATATTTAAAATTAGTGCGTGATCATTATGTTAAGTAACGGTCAATTGTAAACTACGAGGCAACTCCATAATAGTATTCCTAAAGCGGTCTATACATCTGAATAAATATCGCTTTAATCAAAGCGTGTATATGAATAACTAGAAACGTATAAATATATAATGGCACATTTTTTATTTATTTATTTATTTTATTTATAATCTTTTATGTATAGTATAAGGACACAAAGGAAAAGGTTTTAGGAGAGGCAGGACTTTTTCACTCGATCTTTGAAAATAATTAGAGACGTGATTATCTTGACGTCAGGATCCAGGTGATTCCAAATTTTTGCTGCTTGGACAGTAAAGGATTTTTCTTAGGTGGTGAGGTATGTTTAGGAATAAGTAGGGTGAGTGAACTTTCAGATCGTAGCCCAAGGTCGCGAGCAAACAAATCTTTAATTTTGCCACTGAGAAAATTTTGGGCTATGAGGATGTTTTATTATATTAAAAAGTAGTGTAAGTATGTGAAATTGGCGTCGATCATGGATCTTCAACCATTTGAGAAGTGACCTGTATTCAGAAATATGGTCATATTTTCTAAGGTCGAAGATATACCGGATGCATAAATTTTAAAGATGTTCCAACTTGCACAAATATTCTCCATTAAGATCAGGATATCACACATCTACATAATAAATTAACGGTAATAAAAGTGTTTGACAAAGGTAGATTTTCGTTTTATACTTCATGTTAGTCAAAAAGTTATACTTCATGTCAGTCATAAATAAACCAAGTGATAGTTTGAACTGTTCAACAGGGACTCTCGGCAAACTCGTAGGAACACTTGGCAAAACCTGTTCAGCATATTCCATCTCGCGACGATTCTTAAAATGCGGACAGCGACGCTCACATGTATTTGTGTCGCGGACAATTGTGTTCAAAGTAACGTAATTTTTAGAATCAATTTAATTACGATGGCAGTGTTCATGTTACACACTACGATTTTTATTACGTATTGAGTCGATAAATATAGATGTGTCGAATATTATTTTTTCACAACCTATCTTCATTGATTTTTTCACAACCTATCTTCATTGATTATCAACTTATCTTCATTGATTTGTCTTTATCTAATTGTAAAATATAGTGAAATTTTCCAATTCTGTGAAAAAACTAAGTAACTTTATTTCCCCTATAATACTTTGTTTATTTTTTTCACATTGTGGAGACGTAGATGTTTTTAGCTTCTTCCTTAAAATATTTTTCCTTGTATGGAAGCATTATATCAAGTTTTATACCTATTTACCAATAACATTTTTTTAGTAAATAGGTTTAATATATATATTGCTTAAAACACGCAATACATCTTAGAGTCGTAGACATACGTTATAAAAAAATCAGGCTAGTACCAAGTAAGCTTCTTCCTACGGAGATACACGGTAACGATGAAATCATGGAGAACAAAAACTCTTCTGAGGAAGTCGATGCCAACCATGAAATAAACTGCTCATTATATCAATTTATGAAATTGAAAAAATGCTTGATGACACCCGATTTCAAGTGAAATTATTTAGAAAACTCCACTAAAATAGACATTTTCAGAAAAATGTAGATTTTGAGAGAGAACTCAGTTTATAACAGGATATTAAAATGAGCTAAAATTCCATCACTGTAATGGCCGAAAGATTCTTAAAGCTGAAAAATTGCATAAAGGCTTTCATTAATTTATACTTGTTAGATAAATAGAATTAAGAAAATCGTCTTCTTTTGGAGTCAATCGTTACTTCGTTGCAGCTAATACAGATAGCTGTAGAAACCTTAGGCACACAAAACTCTTCGTTTTTTATAGTCGTAGTAATAATTTACGTTTTATTGAAAAAAGAAAATGAATTGACAAATGGTATCAAGTGCCATTGTTCAATGCGTCATTTCAAAGTCAAATAGAACAGGCAATCAGATAAATGAAAGAATATGCACACAAGTTTTTTGAAAAACTAGAAGCAATACTAAAAAAAGTTTCAATTATTTGAATAAACCGGAAAACCTATTGAAAATTCGAGACCTAATTACAAAACTTTAAACATAGTAAACCCGCTATCCGTTGAAATGAGAGTGCTCTCCTTGTCCTACTTTCATCCATTATTTAAAATAAAGCAGAACAGATTATCGGACAAAGCTGCTAATGTACTGATTTTTTTTAAATGCATATTTTATTAAATTAGGAAAAAAAATAATTGAGAGTTCATTGTATTATTTATCGAGACTTCTCAAATACTAGTGAGATCCTAAAATTTTTTTTATCTCTTGATTGTCATTTTCTATAACCAAATCAATATAATCTATTTTCTAGCATTTAGAAATTATGCATAGCATGTTCATTAATAACTAGTTGCCTTGATGCTATGAATTTTTGTTTGATACCATTTGTATAACAAGTTCTAAAAATATCACTTGTGATGATTGGAAAATTGTCTAAGATGATGCCATATTCAGAAAAAAAGTTTTATATTGATTGTGCTGATTGATTATGGCGTCTCTTTAAGAGGTTGAATTAACTGAGCTGTTGACACTTTTTTCCCAAGATCAACTTTGAATTCACAATCTTCAATAATGCTACGCAATGCAGCGATATAATCTTCAACTCTGTTATGGTCTTATTAATATATAATTAAAATGTAGTGCTGCAACAACACAATACCATTTCTAAGTGTTAAATGTTTTTATAATTCCAAAATTAATTCATCGTCTTTGAGTTAACCCGGTATTACTGGTGCTAATAAAATTGCCAATATGTCATAATTGGAAGGTTTTATCGCATCGAACAACAACTGTGTACTCTTAGTTATCTTAATATACATCCTAATATATTAGTAATAGAAATAATTACAATTTTCAAAACGTTTTATATGGTATGTATTAAAATTTCTCAACGGTATTTGATCAAAATATTTGAAAGGTGTCGCATTCGAAATAAAAGTGTTAACGTGTAATACTTTGTTGCTAGCGGCCTCTACCGTACTGATTTTTGTATCTGATTTGGTGGATAATAATCATTTCTCAATTAGTGATTTGATTCTGATTCATTGTTTTAAAGATAACTTACAGTTGATCCTCTCCACTGTTATATTTCAAATTATTGCATTATGCCACAAAATATTGCCGACATTTGGAACGAAATACAATTTAACGCTTCCGACATAACATTATTTTTATTACTAAAATTTCATATTAATAACAAAAATAACTTTTTCTCACTCCAAATTTATTTAATTGATTCATACACAGGCTGTTCTCAGTTTCCTTTTCCTAGTACAGTTGAGCGGACGGACGAACACAGAGACGGACGCAAACAAGCATGCTCATAAAAAAGTATGCAGGTACGCACGGCCACAGTGCACCCGGGCACGCATACACTCGTACAACGTATATTATAAAGAGCTTAGAAGGTACTACAACCTTTGAAAATATAGATGGAAGAAATCTATAAAAACATATAGTCCATTATTGTCCAAGTCTTATAACCTTGGACGTTATAAGACTTAGGCTATAATAGACTACCAGTCAAATAAAATAAACAAATATTTGTCCTAATCACTGTTATCTTAAGTCATTTAAATCTAAGACTGTAAATGAATTAAGATTATTATTATAATTAGTAATTGCATGAGACTTGATCCAAATTATAATATCGACCAAAGGGGTTAAACACAACAGTTTTTGAATTTTATAAAATTGTTTGTATCGTTACATTTCTCCAATACGTTTACAAAACTTTTGAAATTGCTGCAAACTATTAAATCGTATTTGATAATTTTACAAAAGGTACATTGCAAATTCTATAAAGTAAAATTTTCGTCAAAATGAAATTTGTTAAAAACATTGTGTTAAGAATATATACCAATTTTTGATTCATTGCAACAAAAGGAGTTTTTCAAATTTTTGGATTTATACGAGTGTTATTATTAAAGGAATGAATATAGTCACTCTTCACTCAGTTTATCCTTTTCAGTGTGCTTTTCATACGGTGGTTATATATATATATATATATATATATATATATATATATATATATATATGTATATATATATATATATATATATATATATATATCACATTTTCTCTTTTAATTTCACCGTAGTCAGAGCTTCAAGCCTACTTACTTGCCTACCTATATGTACTTTTCTACCTACTTAACAAACATTAGTACATTATGTTTCGTCAATTTATGCATTAGTTTATATCTGTACTCACTTAGTTATCTATGTAACAGTTAATAATTTAGTAAATTCATGCTTTTGCATGTACCTGTATATACTTACCTATCTATATATATCTTATCGACATTTTCTTACTTACTTCAACATAAGTGTGAAGTAAGCAAGAAAATAACTGAGTTTTAAAATTTGATTTCGAAACGAGACATAAGGTAATTACAGAATTACGATCGTTAGTTGTTTTTTATAATGAGTTAAAGTATTTTCTATATCTATTTCATTAATATTTTAGCTTTTGCCTTATATAATTCTTATAAAAGATGGCAATCAGTATATTAATATATGTTTTCTATGTGGCGTTTGATCTCAGAAAGAGAACCCGTATAATTTTGTCATATCAGTTAGTCCATCTACTCGTCCTATTATATATACATATACATATATATATATATATATATATATATATATATATATATATATATAATTATACAATATTAATATAGCATTAAAGCTTTTTTGGTATAAGACCGGTTGTGATAAAATTTGACGACAAGACGTAGTTGAATAACGTGAACATATAGAAATGAAAGAATTGTTTGATTTTTTTTTAACTAAAGAATCATTTCTTTTTTACCCACGATTAAGTGGAATGTCACTGAAGAACACTTTTCAAATTCAATTGAAAATACAGCGCCATCTTTTAGGTACACAAGTCTCTAAAGTATTTTGCGGTGCCGCACCCAAATCCTTTAATATTTTAACAAAGTGGATATAAAGTTTAAAAAAAAATAAAATAAGAGAATTTAGTACAATGCGATGTTATTTCGGTTAACTGATATTAATAAAGTAACGAGAAATTTTAAATCAAGTTATATATTTTTCTCACACCCATGAAGCACATACTGTTATATTTACTTAATAATATTAATATTTGGAAAATTGGATTCATTAATAAGATTTTAAATTCGACTTGTTCTTGGTGGTACTCGTACCGTGTTTTGAAACTTTTTTATTTATGCACATGGCTCTCTGTTGCGCCATGACTTCCCCAGAGCTTAATGAATTGACGAGCCGTCGGAAAAGGATTATATTGAATTAGCTAACTTAAACGTTGTACATCTAATCCCATAAGGTGTTCGGAACGAGGTTCATCTTTAAGATTGTAATCCTCGTTCTCTTGAACTTGCTGAATAAAATTTTAACCGTTTCACGGGACACCTTTCACTTGTCCATTCCATTTGCTTATTATTAGTAGTATTCTTCGCATACATGTAAAACGGAAAAGTTTGTACTTGGTATTGATGTAAATGGCTTTTCTTTGATGTAACGCATTTGAAGGCTCGGTGCTAACTCTAATTTTATAAGTGTACTTAACCTTGCTCCTTTTATACTATAGGCTTTAATAAATACGTGGAACTCCAAACTTACTTGTTTAATTGAAATACTACGTACCCATAAATGTTTCAACTTTTATTTGTGCTTAAACGTGTAAAGGATCCTCGTAGAACGTACTCTTTTTCGGTTAAATTATTTTCATTTTTCAAGAAGTAAAAGAATAACTTAAATAGACAGTGTTATATTTTTTGAAAAGCAATTAATGTTCTTAATTGAAATATTGTTTTTATAACGTAATAATAACAAGAAACTTAATTTAAAAAAGGACAAGGAGAGTACGCAAAATAAGAGTTCACGGCATCAAATACGGTATTAGTTTTATAATTTTTATTTAAACATTGTCAAGATTAAAATTTCATTTTGGACTATTAAATTTTCCTTATTATTAGGCAATTTTATTGATACAATTTTATTTTAATGATTATTACTTTTTGTTTTTAATTTTCAGAACGGCATTGAGATTATAGGTATAAAATTTGTAACAGTCCAAAACAATTATTGTTTAATCTTAATTTTTTTCAGCAATCTACGTTTGTGGAACTACTACATGAATCAAAATTCAACGAAGATCCTTAATTGCTTCCCGATAAATGAAATAAAAAAAATACTTGACTGAATTTTTTTTAAATAATGACCAACACTAGTATAACCAAACACGTTGGTCATTAATATAAACAAAGTGGCTACAAACGAAATGAGATAACATCGAGATATATATATATATATATATATATATATATATATATATATATATATATACATATAAAGAGGTATATTATTGTTGCTATTAAAAACTGTTTAACGTTATTGTTAAAATATTTAATATATAGTGCTATCACCCCTTCTTTTATACCAAGCAATATTATCGATGATGGAAGGTACATATATCCTAATCACTGTACTTCTGATTTTACTTATTTTGCTCGGTGACATCAAGAGTTGTATTGAAAATTTGTCCGGATTCCTCATCAAGGAATATATCATTAATCATACACTTAGTTTCACCAACTCAATATCGATTCAACAGATTATGGGCCCAGTAACGTAAACGTCGAAACATTGTAACGTACACACTGCATGGATCTTTAATTTTTATTATAAAGTTAAATCGAGTTTAGATATAATTTTTTTTTATTTTCAATTATGTTGTGAAAATTAAAATAAGGAAGAATGTTTTAAACGCATTAAGAAGTAAAATCAAATTGGACATATACTCATATAGGTGTAAATTAAAAGCATAAAATTCTATTTTAATTGTGTGACTTTAACGCAAAATGTGCAAAACATAAAGCCGAAAATGCCACACATGCGTGTAAAACTTAATTTGAAATTAGATATACACATTCGTAAAGTTTAGTAAGGAGTTTTGCATTATTGTAATTTTGGATAGACACATAATGTTACTACAGCTTATCGCAAGTTGGGAACATACATCTAGCTAAATTATCATAATGGCAAGAGTATATTGATTAATAAATATGTTATTGTTATGATTAATAAATATGTTACTGTTATGTATATTGATTAATAAATATGGAATAATTATGTTACTACGTATTTTGGGATATATAAGGCATATGATGTGTAAAATGTCAATTAAGGTAAACACAAAAACAGGTCTGTATAAACTTAGAGTAAGGAACACCGTGTAAACTTCACTGGTATGGAAACTTTCGTCTCTGAGGAAGATTCTAATTAATGGAGAGTGTTAAAATATCTATATAGTCTATGGTAATGTGGCCCTTTTCTGGACGGTGGGGGGTATGTAAACCGTAACTCCGTCAGCGCACTTCCTCTTGTACTTATTCTACTCGGCGACATTAAGACTTCTACTACAATTTGTCCCGATTTTTATGAAGGAATATCTCAAAAGGCTACAATAAAAGTTTCTTTGTTGTAAAATTACCCGTGTTATTAAGTTATCTAAACAATACTCCGATTCACAATGAAAAGTTGAATCCTTTATTTCCTCGACGTTTTTGGTCGAATTTTTGATAAAATCAGTTTCGCTTTCAAACAATCGTTTTTATGAAAAAGAATAAATTTTGATTATCAAAGCAACCTTTAAAGGAACATGATATCACTATTTATGATTCAATATTTATAAATCATAAAATTTAATAATAAATTTCAACTTTGAAAAAAATATTCTCTATAGTAAGAAAAAGAGGAAAATTTTCCAATTTATTTCACAACTGCGTCTATTCGTTACTTATATAATGAAACTTTATTAAAATATTCTCTTCGTTAAAACTCTGACGTATTACCTTACACATTTTTACTGTCTCAAATTCACTCCCAGTGAAGGCCGTCGTTTATTGAGATCTCTGATTTCGAGTCAAGTTTATTTTTCTGCATTTTCTGAATTGGGTCTTAAATTGCAAATTGTGAAAGTTATTGCCGGTTTTTTTAATACATATCCATTAATATAATATAAACCTGGATCAATATAAGAGGTTTCAATTTGCCTTGATTTTCTATACTTTTTAATTTTGATTTTGCTGCGGCATTGTTACAGCAAGTTTTGTTTATTATATGCAGATTGTAGGATTAAATAAAATTAAAAACTCTTTAAGCGAAAATTTTCTGAGAAATGTATGGAAAATATAGGACAAGTTTCACCTGAAAATTTTAAATAAGATTCAAAGCCATTCATATCAGAAGGGTTGCCAGAATCGTTTTACTGAACGTTCTGTTACACCCCATGTACATACTTGTTAGCAGTAACGCTTACACAGCACCGCTCTTATGATCCCATATTTACATTGTAAGAGCAGTCCGGTTTCCAGACCATTGCCTTACCATGATAAAGCCCTGTTTCCAGGCTCAGCAGCAAACTCCATCCCCAGATGCCTCATTACCTTATGATTTATAAATCCTAGAAGGAAGACTCGCGAGTTTCAAATCATTTTAGTTCAATTCAATCCTTAGTTCACCTCAGTCGTAATCCAGGTACAATCCCAATTCAAGTCTAACTAAATATTTAATAACAACAATTGATTTGTAATATTTCTTAAGGATAATAACAAATTAAAAAAACTAAGAGCGCAGTCAGAAATCACAAAGTACTTGGAGAAGTACCGACAATAAATCAAACCAAAAGTCATCAAAAATCCAATATCTTTGATCTACACAAACTGGGCTAGGGTCGTAACTGTTTATCGTCTATCAGTAAATAGTAATCAAGTGTTTAGTGTCCAGCTCCGAAATCAAACAAAACATAAGCATATTTCTGAATCTCTTCTTATTGCAAACTGACGGAGCGAAAATACCAATGAAATTAAGATAATTTCGAATATTAGGTATATTCCATGCCAAATGAAATAGATTTCTTCATTGTCACAAAGAAGAAGTAAATAATGAAATAAGTATAAAGTTGAATCAGAGTATAATTAAACCCTGTACGTCACTTTGGTCACCTCCTATTTGGATAGATCCGAAAAAAATAGATACCTCAGATAAAAGAAAAAGGTAAGTTGTTACCGATTATAGGAAATTAAATTGCATTATAATTGATGATTCTTATCCAACACCTCCATTTTTCACAATTTTTGATTAATTTGGTAAAAGTAAATATTTTTCAAGAAAGGCTTCTAGAACATTCGAATATAAAAAAAACCTCAAAATCCTATTATGAATCTTATTCTCATCCTGTGAAGTAAATATTTTTCTAGAAAGGCTTCTAGAACATTCGAACATAAAAAAACCTCAAAATCCTATTATGAATCTTATTCTCATCCTGTGAAGTAAATATTTTTCTAGAAAGGCTTCTAGAACATTCGAACATAAAAAAACCCTCAAAATCCTATTATGAATCTTATTCTCATCCTGTGAAGTAAATATTTTTCTAGAAAGGCTTCTAGAACATTCGAACATAAAAAAAACCTCAAAATCCTATTATGAATCTTATTCCCATCCTGTGAAGTAAATATTTTTCTAGAAAGGCTTCTAGAACATTCGAACATAAAAAAAAACCTCAAAATCCTATTATGAATCTTATTCTCATCCTGTGAAGTACCGAATTGGAGACTATGTCTATCTTATAAACCACCTTAGACTAAAACCCTTTCGCCTATTTGGGAAGGATGCTATAAAGTTTTCAAAAGAAGTGGGCGAAATTCTCTGAATTTATCATATATATAAAACCATCGCCACTACCTTTATCACTATGATGAACAAAAACTAGCAAGAAGAAATAACGATACTGTATCTAAAATTATATTTAATTATTGTTACCTTTTAGTTCAATCTATTCACACCTCTAAGTGTAACATTATATCTCATACTAATATAATTTAATATTACTTTTTACCAAATATACATATATATATATATATATATATATATATATATATATATATATATATATATATATATATATATATATATATACATATAATTCTCATACAAATTTTACTAATAATTACTCTTACATTTACATTTCACACATTTTACAGTGTCGTCGTCCAGGCACAGCGGTACTGGTATACACTATGATCCCGTTGGATCATTAAAATTCAAGTCTATTATCATCTTAACGTGGTTATTCCTATTGATATATCCTACGTAAAGCCATACGTAGGATATATCAATAGGATATCCTGGATAACATGCAAGCTATCTTCGGAACGGTCATTTTTTGCAAACAACATGATATCTTCTACAAATTGGATTCGGATCCAAAATCTCATTCACGCGGTCTTCACACGTTATTGTGACATGATTAATAATTTGATTCTATATAAAATTTAATTGCAACATAATCTAAATGGTCCGTTTGGTTGGGCGGCTTTGGAATTTCTTCAAAACACATTTTTGGTATATTAGATGCAAATTACGCAATTAAGTATAACAACGCTGTTCAAAACGTGGAAATAGCTCAAAGAAAAATAGAAAAATACATGAAAGAAAATATTTTAATTACATTAAAAACAATCTCTGCATTTCAGGAGATGATAGATAAAATAAACACTAATGAACTGAGTTTAAAAAGTGCTGTTGAAAATATCGCAATGGGTATTAAAAGCTTGACTATTGCGTCGAATAAATTATTATTGAAAGCTGATTCATTGAGTTGTTAAATGTGATAAAAAATATTATAACGTTCAAAATTGAGGACCGAATGAACGGTGTAATATTTAGTTTATTAGTTTAATTTGTTAATGTTTAGTAAAAATAACGTTCTGTATCCATCCATTATTTCACTACAAATAACTCTATCAAGATTTAGTCGATAATTATAGATTTAAACCTAGCGTTAAGTTATTATCTATATCATTAGATTACTTTCATATCTTAATTAACATATCAAAAAGGATAAGTCAATATGTCAATAATTAAATTGTATTTATGTTAAAGATACCATCAATTATTGTTAAAGAATTGTTATAACCCACAATTGCCCACCCAGTAACAAATTTCAAAACTTATTTAACCATGATATATTAATGTGAACAGAGATAAAAACTATTTTTGTAACTAAAATGATTTGAGAAATTGTAAACATTGTTAATAATCAATTCTATTTATGAGACATGAATAACGTTTACTCTAGTTCTGTTGACTCAACTTGCGAAAGTGAAATGATTTCCAAGATTGTTACTTCTATTCCACGACAGTGTGAAACTAAATTCCTTTACGGAAGTTTGGAGTTTGGGCAAAGATTAGAAAATGGCAAATGGATATTTTTCAGTTTTCCAAGACAAAAAATATGAATAGATTACCCTAAAGAAAATGTTTATGAAAATTTTTCTAGTGGAATGGGTATACTCAATACACCGCCTCAATACATTGACTACTTTAAAGAAAGACAATTATTTGACAAATCTGATACCAAATGAAAGCTGTCAAACCCAATTTAAGTTAACAAATCCAGTAAACCAAAAAAAATTAATTTAACTGGGTTTGTTAACTTACATTTTGACATAATGCATGTCGCAATACATTAAATACATGTCGCAATACTTTAAAATCCGAGGACTTTGAATTTGACATATCACCTGTAAAATTAAAAAAATATTATTTTAGACACTTTTAAGGAAAATGGCAAAGATTTAAGGAAATTACAAATAATATTATTCATCTACCACTATCTGCATATTCCTAAACATTGTACTCCAGTGGTTTGATAGGAAAGTAATGAACGTTTTTTAGAGTTTATATTTTTTTCTAGAAAGTGATATGATTGTCCAGAGTGCAGTAATGTAAAGTGGTGGGGGTAAACTATATAAATATGTGTCAACTGCTACAGATCGCTTCAGTATTTACTAAAATATGGAAGCAACGAGAGAGCATACATGTAATTTTCTTTTGTACGAGTTTCGTTTAGATCACTCAGCAGCTGTAGTTGCCTTAAACATACGCAATGCAGAAGGTGAAGATGTGGTGTCTGAAGAAATAGCAACACGTTGGTATTGAAACACTTGCATCGACTGGATAAAGCGTGTAAGCTAGGGGTGTGGATATCACATACTTTCACCACCGTTCAGTTAACCAACATGCCAATATATATATATATATATATATATATATATATATATATATATATATATATATATACATATACCGGTAAGCGATCCCTGTGCAAAAAAAGCCTTGAGTTATTCGTCACTAAGAGGTTGCAAAACACCATAAATTCCAGAAAAATATTGACATGTTAGATTTTTAATAAATAATATAAAGTCTATTGTGAACATAGCCTAAGCCAGGGGTGTCCAACATAATTGCGTAGAGGGCCAAGTTTATTATTTTTGAAATCATAGCGGACCAATAGCATAGTGAACTTTAAATCTAAAGAAAACGGTAATTCTAATCTTTCAACAAGAATAATTTATTAAAAAAAAAGAAAGCCTCATGTTTACAAATTATCGCACTAATGGAAAGACTGACATTTTTTTTCTTTGCATAGTGTATCTACGTCAGCTGATATTTTAGAAATGGCTATGCACTGAATGCCCGTAAAATGGGTGCCTGATAAAGATTACATCGTTTCTGATTGTTATGTTTCATGCGGGAAAAAAGCTGTTCACAAGTATATGTACTACCAAATATAGACATTTGTTGAAGAGCTAATTTGGTAAGGTTTGGGTATACGTTGCGGTTAATATACTTTCTGTAAAATTCAATCTGTTCGTTCTGAAGGCAACCATCACATGCTGTTTTTGGGAGAAAGTTGCTTTGCATATCAATCAATTTCAACTGTAGGTTTAAATTGATTGATATACGCTTTTAATTAAATGGTTTTTAAATGCTTTCATGTTGGGTATTTGTGATTTGAAGTCTATGAATCTCTCCTCAAACTCATTCAACCTTTGTAACACAACGACGCGTACTTACTTAAGTTCATTGCCTCTCGAGATTTCTTGAAGATAAATAAGGTCTCCCAATGTACCAACTGCTGTTCCAGTTGATCGTTTCCTTATAGTTTTAGGTTTTATATATATATATATATATATATATATATATATATATATATATATTTATATACATATATATGTATATATATATACATATATGTATAATCAGGGAGATAGTTATGTCAACTAGGAAAGCCAGATCATTCAACCACCGCTCATCAATTAGAAAACTAATATCTTGGCCTTTGTTTTCAAGAAAAATCTTTACTTCTTTGATCAAAGAATAGAATCTCTTCAGTTTGGCTGCTCTGCTAAGCCAGCGAACGCGACTGAAGTATACGATGTTTTAATAATCTGCACCTACATCAGACAGAAAAATCTGAAACTGTCTGTGATTCAGTCGTCTTGCACGTATAAAATTAACTGTCTGCACTACTTTATCCATCACGTGTTTCAGCTCAAGTACTTTTGCACACAGCTTTTCTTGATGGATAATACAATTATGCTGTATGTTTGTGTCTGTGATGAATTAATGTCACAAAGCTATTCGCTCTTCCTGTCATTGGTGGTGCACCATCTGTAGTTAAGTCGCAATGATTTTCCATTTGAGGTTCAAATTTTTCCATGCAACTCTTTATTTCTTCGTAGATATCTCATCCTGTGGCTGTATCTTTCATTGAACACAAGTCAAACGATTCCTTGGTCACTGTATATTCTTCTGTTACTCCTCTTACAAAAACTGCTAACTACGCTGTAAATTACGTATCAGTACTTTCCTGGAGAGCCAAACTAGAGAAACCGTATTTCTTTAATTGTGTTTTAGAGACGATTCGATATCTTGAGACATATCATAATTTCTCTTTGCCATAGTTTGATGTGAATAGCTTGTATTTTTAACTAATGCTTTATGTTTCGGACATGCTATCGATATAAATGTTTCCAAGCATTCCTTGACAAATTCTCCATCGGATAGGGCTTTGCTTTGCTCGGAAATGGCTTTTGCGACCATAAAGCAAATTTTTGTAACTACCTCGGAATTTTTTTTGGTATTTTAAACATTGCCTGTTGACCGACCATATTTTCTCTTCAACAAATTTATCATCTCATCGTATTTAGATGCGTCTTTTGTAGAATAATGCCGTTTGATATTGTACTCCTTGGAAACTGATATTTTGTGACATATGGGGCATAATATGTTTCCATTGTGTTCTGTGACAAAAAAGGTTTTAGTCCAACTGTTTTTAAATATTCGACATTCTGCGTCAGCTTTACCTTTTTTTCAGTTGACATCCTGTCCTGCAACAACCGCAAAATAAAATGAAATTATATACACACATACCTTTTGATAAATATGTTAAGAAAATTTTAATCCAAAATTGTCAACACGTAGAATTCGAAATACATAAATACGATAACCAAATACTATACCACACCACACCATATATGATCATAATCATGGTCTACAGTCCATTATATATAGAACTTTGACATTAAACTATGTACTTAGTAAATATGACAAAATTTACAAACTTTAGAGGAAAGCATGTTGTTCTTTATCTCAAACAATGTGCAACAAAAGACTATTTTAAAATATAAATATATATATATATATATATATATATATATATATATATATATATATATATATATATATATATTACCTACCTTATTTCACCACTTTTAACTGCAATAAACTTCACCCAATGTTGATTTACGAAATAGGTAAGTGTTACATGATCACAACCGAACACTAGTAAAACCAAAATTTATGCGTGCGTCGTTGACAAGCTTCACTGGCCAACTGATTGCGGTGATGCGATCGGACTGTATCGGTACCAAACGAATAAGTGAGGTGGGGCGCGTCTTGTTGTGCGAAAATTTCACAAGTAAATTTTACATACCCGTTACGTACTCCGGGTTCGATATTGAAGAAAATGCCTTCTTTCTAAATCTTCAAGATGACAAACTTTATTTAACTGCAACAGAAAAAAAACAAATCGCAAGGGAGATATTCAGTAATCCGTTATTTATCGCTATAATCGTCCGTAGGTATGCGCTGGTTATCGGATGCCCGTTTCGCTTTCGGGTCCAAACTTGAATTGACTCCGCCGCGACTACTGTAGTTGTTTATATGGGCAACTCATAGAAACATCAAGAGATTTCTCGTGGGTACTAGAGGAGTCTAGTTTAGACATTGGGGCGCCAGCTGACGCAATTGTTGTCTACGTATGAATACATGCACAAGCTAATACAGGTTCTATAGCGGACACTATAAGATTGATTATTCCTTGCAACTACAATACTAGTATGTTCGCGAGAGCAAGACAATTAGACTGACGTATTTTGTAGGGTTCCAAATCGCGACGCAGGGTTCCGTAACATACCTACCTACTAATATGTACACATTATTCATTTTGACTATCAGTTATTGTTTCATTTATCGACTAGTGTAGTGCAACTGACATAGGCATATTTTAAAGGATATTTGCGCAATATCCTATTGAAGTTTTTAAAGTTTTAATTAACTCGCGTTTTAACTAACTAGGCCGTATATTGGACGGGCTTGGCCTAAGTTTTTTAAGGCTCACGCTGCTTCGCGTTGCGGAGCGCTCACCATTCGCCACTGACTCGCCTCATCACTCGTGACGCTAGTATCGATGGCGGTTTTTTTAACAAGATCAAAGGAGTGGCGAAGTGAAACCCTAAATTGGGAATTACGTATGTATAAGTTTTGATAATTGCGTACGGTTATATGCAGTATTTATGGGTTATGCTTGCAACTATGATTTCGTAATTAAGGGCGCTTGGTGATTTTAAATATTGCAGTATACATCTCATTATATTTAACAGTAGTACTTTGTAATATAATGTAATAATATTAATCTATTTACAGTGGCACTCTGTGTATGAGTGGTCGCCACTTATATGTACATCTTTTGTAGTTAAGAATAAAATCAGTAATCACTCACCTATGGTTGCCACGGCCGTACACAGGTGATAGATAAAATTATGATTACACTGATTTTTCAATCAATTGAAGTAAAAATAAGGTAATATTGTGAAATCACAATTAAAGAACAGATTAAATGACATAAGCATTTTCAACGTGTCGCCCCCCCCCCCCCTTCTACCTGTTTTCGACACAGTTTTGCACACGTTTGTTTGTTTGTTCGTGGACTGTATTAATAAATGTCTTGGTTAACGGTACTGTTAAGTTTGTCAAAAGCAGCGGTAATGCGCGCACGCATCTTTATTTCACCGTCACAACCTTTCTCAATAATAACACAATACGTTAAAAACTTATGAACCCAACACGACTGAACACAAAGAGATTTCACAATCGACTAAATTAATATTGACCTTGACCACGAATACGCTCTCGTATACGAGAAGAGGGTGGCAATATTGCATCTATCTTTCTCTTTCTTTCTTTACTTAATAATAATTTTTAATTTATAATAAAAAAAAATTACGTGGCGGTAAAGTGTACGTAATGAAATATGTAAAGATTCGTGCAAACAGTTTTTCTGTAATTTTTATCTTGCTGTAATTTATTAACCCCTTGAGATAACAAATTTTGATTTTCACTAATGATCTACATGCAACCAGGAGATTCATTGGTTTTCATTTTCGCACACAGGTCGCTTACACTGTGTGTGTGTATATATATATATATATATATATATATATATATATATATATATATATATATATATATATATGATTCTCCTTTCCCTAAAACACACTCAATACTGGCTTACCTAATTGAAAACTGGAGACGTAAAGTAGATTATATACGTAAACCTATTTTAACCTACATTGGCTAAGGTCAGACAAAAGGCGGATTCCAGTGTTTGATGGAATGCAAAAGGAATTTTGTATTGGGAGCTATTACCACGATATACTCAACAATATGTTGCAATCAACTTGACTGTTTTCGCAAAGAAATACAAAATAAACGTAAGCAACATTCAACTAAACAATATTCAAGTGTATTTCCTTCACGATAACGCTCGGCCGCACGTAGCCAAAATCGTCAGCCAGGACGGTTTATAATATTTTTATAATAAAATATGTATATATATATATATATATATATATATATACATATATATATATATATATATATACATATATATATATATATATATATATATATATATATATATATATATATATATATATATATATATATTACCTAATTTATTTCACCACTTTTCACTGCAATAAACTTCACCCAATATTGATTTACGAAATAAGAAAGTGTTACATGATCGCAACCGAACACGAGTAAAACCAAAATTTATGTGTGCGTCGTGGACAAGCTTCTTTGGCCAGCTGATTGCGATATTGGATTGGATTTTTATTGGGAGATTCTACCATATAGCTATATTCCACATATTCTATTGATTCTGGTGTTTAAATAATCATATTCAGTATAAAAAGTTTGATAATGGAACAAAGTTGTCAGATTTTCTTAATAAATGTTTTGAATCACAGCCTCGAAGTTTTCGCACAGAAGGAATCCACGCTTTACGTGCGCGTTGGCAGTGGATTGTAGATAACGAGGGCGTTTTTTGTACTCAAGAGTAACAATGGACAATTATTCTTAAAAAAAAATATTATTATTATTATTATTGTTGCTCTATACTTTTATACCAAACCTATACGGGCTTAAAATGTATAACATTTATTATTGTAAATTCAACTATAAAAAATATAGAGTTAGAGCTGTACTTAATCCAAATAATGCACACTCTAGAAATGTTTTTGATACAGACACAGTCAATACCTGGCATAAAGTTTCTATGACATAAACTTATACAAGGGTGTAAGTTTACATTTCATCGAGGGAGCTGTTACACCTTGCACTTGCTAGGAATAACACTTACAAAGCACTACTCATGCGATCCTCATATTAGTATAGTAAGACCAGTCCGGCTAATAGACGAAGTTCTGTTCCAAGGCTCGTCAGCAAACTCTGCTCCGAGATGTCTCAGTACTTCTTACCTTTTATAAATGCTGGACTGAAGCCCCGCAGGGCTTATAAAATCTCCTTAATCCGCGTCAATCGAAATCCGGGTACAAATCGCAACACAACTCCAAATAAATATTTAATAACAAACATAATTAATTTGTAATAATTTTTTAAAATAATAAAAAACTAAAGAATAAATTGTTTTTTTCTCAAATTCATATTTTAAAGTATTGATAATAGTTCGTTTCTTATTATTCCGTAGAAGAAAATGATATTTTTATATTTTTAAATAAAAAATTAATCGTAACTTAACCAACGTACTTTCATACGGCGATATTGCAAAACAAGTAACATTATGTCAATTGGACTCTCAATCCTCTAAGATCCAAAAAAGATCAAAAATACGCTTTAATAGTTTCGTCTAATAACTGTAACTGTAATAGCTGTATCATACCGTATATGATATAAACGGGTCTTTACTTTATTCATAATACCAAAGGATGTTTGTAATGACCAAAAAATTAATTTTCATATAAAAAAAGCGTTGGATGCCCTCGAATTATATTTTCGTAATGACTACCTTTGCAAATAGTTAGCGATAAATATAACTGAAATCAAGCACCCCACGCTTTTTCAACATTAAATGGAATTTTTTTGTCATTAGATATTGACAGAAGAATTAAATTATTTGACATCCTTTTGCTCTTCACCAAAATCTTCATATTTAAAGATTATTTTTTACTTTTAGCTCATACTGCTACAAAAGCGTATTTTTCAGTTTTTTTAAAGTATAATTCTATTTCCCTGCCATAGTCTTAAAACAAAATATTTATATTTAAAATTGTTTTTTTAAAACTAAAATTTTTTTGTATAATTTCATTTTTCTTTAATTATTGTATCGTTATAGGTTCTTGACACGTGTGCAAAATTTTAAATAACTCGGATGCCTTGAAGTGGATGAAAATTTAATTGAAAGATTTGGTTACATTGTAACATACATGCATACAGGTGGAGCTAATATAAAAGACGTTAAAAAAGGTGTTTTGTAAATATTTTATGTGGGATTTTTTACACGTTTCAAAAAATGTCATTGACATAAATTAATAATTGATTTTTTTAAAACTTTACATGAAACAAATTTTAACACGGTTTATATACTTTGTCGTTAAACTTTAATAAACATTATTTGCATAAGAGAGAAATATAAATAATATTTAAATTTCAGCTGTATCATGTTGATAATGAAATTCACCCGTGAATGTTTCCGGGACGTGATGAATATAAAATAGCAATCTTCTACAGTAGAGTTTTATAACCCTAACATTAATCGCGGAAGTAATAAGGTAATGGAAGGAAATAAAAAGAGACAAATTATACATAATTAGGAAATACAAATTAAGATGTATGATCTCAAATATACAACATGTTAATTACAGTTAGAAAAAAGTAACACTTCCTAAACCCTTTACATAATGTAAATTCACAAACAGTAATACTACAAAGAAATTTATTTACTCCAAAAACAGCAAATCTCCCTCTTTTATCTCCTTCAAATAATTCCAGCATTCATTCACACAATCGAATTAAAGAGAAGTATTTGTTTCTAATAAAATTTTGTAAAGTCTCCTCACTGGCAGAATAACAAGCGGCCTCTTAAACATTGGCGACGCGACGCTGGCTAACTATAAAAAAATATTCTTGTAAGTTACGATATTTTGATTATATTGGTGTACTTTCGGTATTTTCTCGGGAGCCTTTTGATGCTGAGGGGGTTGATAAATAGCCTTGCGGTTTCATGTTAAATATTAACGCTGGTTTGAGTGTCTTTTTAGTAGAGTATGAATTACGGTATAGCGAGACAAAGCGGTAACCGAAATAATTTTGTTAGATCGCTTTTTAATTTTTTGTAATTTTTTTAAACATTAGTCCTTAAAAAAATGTACTGCGGGTCTAAAATTAAAAATTGATATTTGTTTTCTAATCTTTAATATAATTTTTTTTGTATTTAATGGAAAATACGTGTATGTTGCACTTAAATATATTTAAAACGTTTCTTTTACATAAAATTCCACAAAATGAATTTAAGAATTATTAGAAGCAGATAAGATTGATAAAGAATTGTTTTATTAATTGATTTACATACTTTATGTAACCAATATATATATATATATATATTTATATACATGGTATATATGGTAGACTTATGGCTACAAAAGCAACTTTTTGTAGCCAATCAATCCAGCTCCGCTCAACAAACGGTTGGCAGTCGAAACCTGTGGTCAGGTGTGATAAGTATATGATTGACCCAATATACCATAGCAGTAAATTTAAAATGTAAGCTTTTCTTAAATATATATTACCTTCACTAAATAAATGTATTAATACCTGCATAAACGCATCTCGGTACTATGTAAAATATAGATTTATATTATTGAAATTGTTTAAGCCGTCAGCATAATTAAATCTTTCGTCTTTCTCATCCTTTACGGTCTTTGATGTTTCAAAAGAAAAAAGGAAGAAGACATGTTGGGAATAATAAAATAGGAGAGATATTTTTCAGATAATTTTTGAAAGTGTAAATAAAGTTCATTATGGATTCCATGTACTGACACGGTCAAATTTCGATACTTAACGGTAAAATTATGGCTAATAAAAGCGATGAAAGGTTATCATTGACTAACAAACAAAAATTAATTTTAGATTATCCTAATGTGTGGCATAGCACATACCATTTCCTTATCCTACGTATCTTTTGGGAGTGACAAATGGTATTCCTTCTTTAATTATATATTATAACATGCTTTTTCAGAATGAATTCTTATGTCATTACATTCATTCTTTCATTTGTTTTACTATCATCACCATCCTTCCTTTAACCTTTTCAAGAATTTCCAGCTCCGAGATTTCTCACTTCTCAAAAAATTTTAGCCAGATCACGAGTAGTAATTGATTTTACTTGTTTTACTTTGTCCTTTGAATATTTATTTTTTGTTTATGCACTTTAATATATACAGTTGATACATATGGCAGACTAATTGCTATGAGAGCAATCACTTACCGCCAACCAGAACACCAGTCCGGTCCTGGTCAAAGGGCGGTCGGGATTCGAACCTAGATCCCCGTGGTGCCCGTCTCGTCAAAGGCCGCACGCCTTATGATCAACCTAATGTACCCTGGTCACAACATACGATGAATACTAATTTACTGAACCAATACTTGCGCATGCGTAGTTCAAATAATTTTCTGACATTACAATGCAATTTTTTATGAAATAACACTTAATTATTTATGAGTACTCGTACTGCCGGTGATCCTTGACTTATTATAAATAAATTTGATAAATAAATTTTTATAAGTAAATTTGATAAAAACATAAGATTTGATAAATAAATTTTAAAATAATAAAATGAGAAAACATTATTACATTTTTAGAATAATAAAATTTAATGTTAAATTAAATTTGATCGATTTCATAAAACAATTTAAAATAAGAAAAATATTAATTGGCGGAATAATAAAATGTAATGTTAAAATTAATTTTAAATATAATTAAATTTTGTAATGTTTAAAATAAAAATATTTTACTTTTAAGATTTTTAAATTTTAATTTTTGATTCAATTACATTTAAAATTAAATTCAACATGAAATTTTATTATTCTAAAAATTTATTTTTTTTTACTTCATAAAATTCTAAATAAAGTTTAATTAACAATGAAAATAAATGAATATGCTGGCAACTTATTTTAACTTATCAATTTTAAGTATTTTGTTATTGTTTCTTTTAATGACACGGGATTTAAATTGTGTCATTATTGTAATTTTATAATGGAAAGTCGAGAAACAGAAACTGCACTTGCTGCAGTTTCTGTTTCTCGAATAATGCAAACTTAGAAAAGTAAGTTAATAAATCATATAACTTAATAACAGTCTTTACTGATTCGAGGGTTTACTTTTTACTACTTACATGCATTACATAGAAATAATAGTGAAATCATATACTCAACGTCAAAAAGAGTATCGAAACAGAGAATAAGTCCAAAATCAAAAACTTCAGAGTGCGAAAAAAATACCAAAAAGAAACCCTCAATGTCAACAACAATTCCAGCAGAATCAAAAAGAAAAAGTACAGCAAAATGAAACATTGAATCTCGCCAGGTATAATACATACAACTAGGCGAAGACAATGCGACATTAAATGAAAACTTGTTTCTTACTATTTAATTAAAATACTTGTTGAGAGTTGAAAAAATATTGTAAAGAACTTCGTTCCTGACAGGGGTCCCTATCGCACAATTTTTTGATCGTCTTTCTTAAATTTCGAACTGCGAATTAATTTTTTTCCAAAAATGTATTTTATTTTTTGGTTGCTGTCTTGCAATCATTGATCAATCCTTATGAATTTTTTTGCAAAACTGATCGCTCCAACTCAAATTTTATAATTGAGTAGAATACATTATTTCTGGAGTAATAAGTCTGCTAGGTGTGTGTATTAAATTCTTCTAAATTCTGCATACTCTGTTAACCATGGAACTTATCATAATTTACTCATTTTTCCAATTTCGTAAATTAAAGTACGGAATTAAACTGGTATCACTCCATTACGCAAAGTATTCCAGAATATTACACAGGGATTATTAACATTATCAGTTACCCATTGACGAATGATTGAAGTTTCCTCTGATTTCAAATTTAAAATTACTGTACGTTTACTGAAAAATTATGCTTTATCAGTAAAAGTACAGTAAGTAAACAATACGAAGTCTTAGTCAATTTACACCTCATGTCAAAACGCAATACTAGTTAATCGCATTTTATAAATTTACAATAAAATCTTAAGATAGCAGATAATAAAAAATGAGGACATTAAAATGTTTCAATAGATCTCCAACTATTTAATATTCTTACATACATACTCCTGAAGGTACCCAACTATGTAAGTATGTAAGAATATTAAATAGATCTCCAACTATTTAATATTCTTACATACATACTCCTGAAGGTACCAGGTATTTTCTGATCCAAGATTTAAGATCCAGAAATATTTCATACTGATTATAAAGAGCAAGGACAGCTTTCGTCTAATAAAGAAATGTGTTGCAGCCGACGATATTTATGTCAAAATTAGTGAAAAATCGATAGGAACAATAAACTCATACTTTCTCATTCACAAGCATTTGTGAGAGGATACCAATAGATGACTGCAATCATTTCACATTTATTACGTATATAATATCTACTCTATTAATGTCAGTGACATACAGGGAAAGCTCAATTAAAAAATAAAAAATAAGAAGGAAAATTAGAAAGAAAATAAGATAAGAAATTCCTAATTACGCTGAAACCTGGAATAGAAGTTACACGAATAAATCTCGAAATAGATATCTATAAATATCTTGAATAGGTTCCATACGTAATGGAAGACACCAAGTAATGGAAGATAATATAATAATTTTCGTTTATTGAGAAGAGAGATTATTATTAAAATCTTATAAAGTTGTCTATAACAAATAAAAAAAGGATTGAATAATATGAAAATGGTTGGTACTCTACTTATCATGATATCTTCTTATAAACGGACTTGAAAATAAAAATTCATAAGTTTAACGTCTCCAAAACAAATACACTTAAAAATAATGATTAAAAAATGAGAGAAACTTGTAAATCGCATCAATAATATGGGACATAAATTGTAATTCTTGGTTATTCATAAACAGAATATCTATTTAATGGTTTTCTATTTTGTCGGCACGATTTGCTTCTTTTTTATATCTAGCGTTGACTCTAGGTCCTAATTTTCATTCCAATCAGACGACTAACGATTAAGAGCCTGCTTCGTTTACAATTATTGTTGTCAAATTATATCGCCATACGTATCAAGTACATATGCCAAATTTCAGGTCGATCGATTAAGGAAAAATAATAAAAAATTGCATAACTATGAAATTTTAATTTACGTATAAACAGGTAAAGGTACAAGCGCTACAAAATATCATGCTCTATAAATCCTATTGCAAACTGGAGTCGGCGTAAATATAGGGTATATGAGATCTGGATTTACAATTTACAAACATATCTAAAAAGGCTGCCTTTCGGGTTGGTACCATCAATGGAAGTGCACCAGAAAATAATTACTATATATATTTCTGTACAACTGCAGTTAGTTACGAAGTTAGGATTGAAAATATTAATATATGTCGTTACTTACTACAGGAAATATCGCCAAAATACAAGTAACGTTATGTCAAAATTAAGTTCTTTTGCAAAATAACCATGATATTATTATTTAGGTATTTGGCCTCTGCAATTTTTATTAAACGTCTTAATAATTATAAGCACATGGAAGACAACGGTCGACTCGATTATTGGACGAAAATATAATCGTACTTATTTGCGGAAGAAAATTTGTCCGAGTAATGTTTTTTTTTTGAAAATTTTTCGTCGACTGTTCTGTCTTAAAAAAATTAAATGCAACTGAATGCGTTTTTAATATTACTAAATCTAATGTTCACAAAAATTTATTACACATTTAGTTAAATATCACAACACATGTTGAAAATTGTTTGCATATTTTACTTTAAAAAAATGTCGTGAGAGATACTTGTTGGGATGTTTATCCACCGTATTGATAAAATATAATTTAGCCGTTTTATATTAGATACAATTTATTAAGCATTTGTAATTAGCTATCGATGTCAGTTTTGATAGAATGCAATAAGATTTTTACGAGAATTAATACGAATTCACTCCAAAATAAATTTGAGTTTAATATATTAATCGTCGATAAATTAAGCCAAAATTGATAAACGTGAAAACAAAGTAATGACAAATATGCATATTACGCTTACTTGTGTATTCATAGCACGCTTACTAGAAGAAAGACTGAAGTTTTTAAAAAGGCACCTCAAAAGACGCTCGACATTTATTAACTTATGAAATCGGACAAAAATATGGTGACTACTTAACCAACGGCTGGTGATATTGATCAATGATGGATTGGTTTTCAACTCATGTGAAAAAAGATTCACTCGAAAAAAGATAATCTTGTAAAAATGCATACAAATTTTATTACCATATAATCCAAATTTTAAATACTCCGAATATAAGCAAACGAATTGAAGCTAAAAAAATAAAGGTACTAAATCCTCAGAGTAATAAATTTATTCGTGTTTGATAATTATTTACTGACCCTTTCAGTTGTCATAATACCAGTAATTAGTTTGTTTTGGAAGTTACCTAGTTTGGTGGATTTAATTGTATTAAATTTTTTACTTTTCTTTAAATATTTTTTTATTAAAATTATAATACTTCTGCTAGACCTAATTTAATGAATTACTCATAGATTTTTGGTAATAAATATTAAGAGTAATGCTAAGAATATACTTCAGTTTTTAAGAAACCTAAGATTTTTTATTTAATTTGTTTTAATTTAATAACATAATTTTCTAAAATATTCGTTCAAATGTATGTATTGTTATATATGCAATGTGTGTATTTATGTGTATTTGTTATATATGCAAAGTACTTGAGAGCTGGCCTTAAAAGGTTTTTGGCGTCATAGGAAAGGGCTATTACACTTAGGTTACTTGAAATATGTTTAATTAACATAATGTGTAGTAATATAATTACTTCAACATGAGTGGCTCAAATGCCCCCATTCTAACTCATGTGTGATGCAGGGTCAAAATTTTGCAAGCTGCATACGCAAGACTGGAAAACTGAGTAATATATTTTGTAAAAATATTAAAAGAAGAAGAACTTTAAGCAAATGCCGTGAGAAAAGATAATAAAAATGAATTAAACAAAAACAATATAATTAATGTTTTTGAAAATGTTTGTGTAACGAAGTTACTTCAATGTAGCATCCATAATAAAAGTAGAAAGGAATTGTATTCTTATTTAAACATTATTAGACAAGTTTTAACAAATGAAAAATTTAACGTATTTATTACTATTTTCATTATTTTAGTACAGGTACGATATTAGTCAAATATTATTATAGCGCTTGATGAAGATATGCATTTGGGAACGTTTTATTCGTTCATGCCATTTTATTTAGTGCGTGTCTTAAATAGTGTAACTTTATATGAGATATGTATGGAGAGTAGACCAACGAAAGATTAATTTCAAAGGGAAAATATATGCAAACTGGATATTTAACAGATATCCAATGTAAGTCATCAAATAAAATCATATATAAATATATAGTAGACATCTACATAATTAAATTTTAGTTTGCATACGAATACATTGTAAATCTATTTTGACAGCGTCGTCTGTTTATATTCGACGCGAGACCAGAATAATTTCTATCCATACATTGTACTTGCAGTCAGCAAATTTTTAACTATTTATTAATGTTGACTTCATCGGTGAACTTCACTATTTTCGAAATAATATGATGTTCATAAAATAGATTTTACATTAATTTGAAGCAATCTAATGAATATTTCGTGAATAAGAAAAAGTCACTTCACGTAAACGTTCTCTCATTTTTCATTTTCATTCAAAAAATTATAGAAAACCCTTTAGAAAATGAAATGTATTTTAATGTTTAAATTAAGTAAACATGCTTTAACTAACACATTTTTTGCTCCATATTTTTGAGCCAAGTTCCGCCAGAGCATTTAGATTCTCATGTTTTTTTACATAAGCTGCACATCATTGAGACGAAATAAACACTATGCCCAGCCTAATCGCTGTAGCTCATTGATATGAATATGTTAACGAAAGTTTCGTAACTCGATATAAATCGAAACCAATTAAAAAAATATGCACTAAATAAAAATAAAATTAATATTTTAGCCAATCATTTAAAATTTCCTGCTACACTTTTAAATTTGTCGCTATAAAGTGGCAATTGTTTTCAAAGTTTATTGTTTAGATCGATGTTACCGATAGAAGTGCTGGCGATATAGCAATTAATATTGATTTTTATAAACCTACTATTAATCGATAAAATTCGAATCAAAAAAGGGTTATTACTACTTTGTATTAATTGTAAACCATATCAGCTACTCAGCGTGTGACGAATCGTGAAAGCAATTAACACAAGAATTTTTGGCGCATATTTGTTACCTTGCAAAATGTAACGACTTGACATTATGAACTACAGAAAGATTTAGTGATAGTATATAATCCCCGTATATTATGGTATATTATAGATACAAACGAATTCACAAAGGTTGTAATTGGTGTTAGTATCATTGAAAAAAGTAAACGATAAATACTAACTCTATTTATCTACAATTGTTGATAAAAAGTTGTTAAAGATTTCAAATTAAGAATTTGGGTGATGTAGACAATTTGTTATTAGACAGCGTTTATTACTAAAGCAGATACTCTTTAAATATCTTCGATACTTCTTCATTTCACTTTTTAAAGAGTGGTAGTAGTCATATTTAATAGGAGTTTTGTGATAAATGTTTGATGTTGTTGACAAGTTAGCTGCTTAAATAATACGTTTCGTTTGGTTTTATTTGATATAATTTCTAGTAGACTAATTATAGTTAATAGACTAATAAGCTGCAATTAATACTTACTCCCTTTATTGATAATTTAAAGCTCATTTAATTAAATAGCTAACTTTAATTACGAAACGTTCCATAAACACATGTTAGTACATCGATCGACTCCTCCCTAGTTACTCTCACTGAAAGAAGCTTTAGCTACAGTTTATACCCACCGGATGCGGATATATCAAAATATATCCGCATTATACAAATATATTCAAAAGAAAGAATGCTTCATTAACCTAATCTTATTTTTTTTTAAATACGGCTGTCTTTCCGCGAATTAACTTATATTCACTGACATTAAAACTCTAACTATAATAACATTGGGGCTACTTAAATTTAGTTGTATATATTACCGTCAGTATTGAAACCAAGTTCCATGCTTAAGAGAGTAACGATGAGTTGATGGAAAAATGAGTTAAAAATCAAGAAATTACGAAGACTATTCTCTTGGACCAAAAATCTTCAAACTTTGATTCTTCATTCCAGAGGATATTTTCCCAGCCGTCAGGTATCCAATTCTTGTTTTCTCTGGCCCAGTTAAGCCTCTTTTTCTTATTTGTAGCTTTAAGAAGTGATTTTAAAACTGCTATGCATACCTTAAGATATAGGTCGAGAAGTCTTCTTTTGACTGTGGATGTACTGACAGGTTAACTGCGGCCAATGTTGAATTCTGCTGCTATTTCAGGCGATATTAAACGTCCATTACGTTTGCTCTTCACAACTCTGCTTAAATCTTCATTAGACGTTGTCGCTCTTGGTCTGTCTGAGTGACGTTTGTTGGAAATGAATCCTTGAGTCCCAAATTTCTTGACAATATAGCCAACGGTTTGCCTCGGTATGTCCTGTAATTTTGAAATCTCGTGATTACTTTTACCGGATTTATGAAGACTGACAATTATCCCTCTTGCCTCATGAGAATATTCCTTGGTTTTAAACAAAATGTTATGCATGATACAAAATTAAGTTAAACATTTTTGATGTTTATTAGAACTAAACGTTTGCGGTTTACAGTAGCATGTTTGCTGGTCAAACGACTTCAGATATCTAATGAAAATTTATTTTTAAGGGCTCTTTAAGACACTACTAAAATTTACTGCCCAACATTAAAATTGACTGCCCAATAACTTTACTGAACCAATAGTTAAACTTTACAGTTTAATTTCAAAGAAATTTTCTTGACTAGGAGTTGGTATATATCAATGTGTTGCATACCTGCTTGGTATAGATAGGGATTTTGCGCCGAGATTTGAACAAACAAACGCAATAACATGGCAAATTGTTTTAGAAATATAAAGAAAAATACACGTAACCAAATGCTTTTGAGTGGTAGTGTAAATTGAAATATCCTGCGTGATAAGTTTTATTCTTAGTTATCGTTATAAATGGAAATTTCATTATCAATACAGCATAAACACTGTAACTAATCAATCATTCCCTTTAACGATATTAAGTTTTCAGAAACAATTTATTCAATTATATCACTTTTTTGTATTTGATCGTAAGATATTTATCTACATGCTTTGTTTTTAAATTACTTTTGGATGAAACTTTTATTTCGAGAGAAAATTATCATTACTTGGGCATAATTTAATTAAATAAGATTTAAAGTCGCTTTGCAATTAACTTATTTGTTGGAAAGTGATGTTTTTTTAAAAACAAAATAGTTTAAATAAAGATTATTGGTTGTTAGAAAATTGTCGTCAATTTTTTCCTTCGTTTAGACAAAAATAAACGTCTATCCATATTTTAATATTTGTGATAATTTTGGATACTTTTATTAATTTTATACTTTTTTAAGTATTTATTACCCTACTTATTGTTTTTTAACTTATTTCTTTCATATATATTATTGCAGTAAGATACAAATTTTCGTCCGATATACTTAATCCTAAATGTTCCAGATGTGTATTTACTTCAAAATTTATTCTCATACCGAAAATGTAACCACGTGTGTATGTATTTTCGGTATGCAATACTTTTTTTCTATAGGAACTATTCATTATTTCAGCACAAATATTCTTTTGTGTGTATGTAAAGGAATATTAACTAAACGTATCCAATAAAACAGTGCCATGTAAAGGAATATTAACTAAACGTATCCAATAAAATTTTATTTCTATAAACTTTTTGTTCTGTGATCATAAACTTTACCTCCTTACAATTATTACATGGAAATTCAATTAACCAATGCCTTGAAATGAGATAGTTAAAATGGCAGCAAGCACATGATCATGAGACTATATGGCTGAAATATAACCGTATTGTCATTCAGGTCCCGCACTGATTTGCAAATGACATCAAACATCATAACAACAGCAAAATATATAAGTAACAACTTAAAATATATTGCAAATTTCTGTGACATAAACACCCAAAAGTATGATAGGAAATACTTTTTTAATTTTAATTTTTAAACGATTATTTATAAAAAAAGGAAGGGAAGCTGATGTTTGAGAATGAGTAGCTATATTGGGGCTATTATGTCCTTGATCATAATGAGCCGTGCTCTTATAAAATAATAATTGAATAGTACTGTAAAACGAGAATAGCTACTCATGTACATGCACTTGTGAATTGTGATTTTACTTATACTCGTTCATTTTATTGTTGTGCTTGTAAATTCTGGGATATTGCAAGAGAAAAATCAAAGAAATTGGTTAATATAAATGAAATGCTGAAATGACTCATGTTTAAACAGATTTTAATATGAAAATGAAGAAAATATTACTACGGTTATACTGTATTGATTGTCCATAGAGTGAAAGTTTGTAAAAACACGAGGCGTGTTTTTAAAGTAAATACCGTTTTGAAATGAAACAAAAAACAAGGAGACATATTTAAAAAAAAATTATTAGTGTGAAAGCCCATTAATATTGAGGCACTTGTCGTATCGTGGGACCAGCTTTTGTATTCCATCCTCAAAGAATGTTGCTGCCTGATTAGATAACCACTGCAGCACGGTCCTTTTATCTTCGTTGTCATCATTAGGGCGGTGCCCAGCCAGATGTGTCTTCAAACGCAAAAACAAATGGCAATCACTAGGCGCTAGATCGGGATTATTCGGAAGGTGGTCCTGGTTATTCTCAGCCAAATGACGTAGTTATCACGTCTTGAGTTTGATTTGCCGTATGTGGATGGGCATTATCGTAGAGCAAAACGACACCCTTACTTAGTAAGCCACGCCTTTTGTTTTGAACTGCACGGCGCAGTTTCATAGTATGCAGCTGATTTTATTGTTTTACCACGAGGCAAAAAATAAACAAGCAATACTCCCTTTGTTCCAAAATACAGGGCACATGATTTTCTGAGCGAAATTGTTTCTCTTTTATTTTTCTTGGACATGATGAATGTAGCCATTCCATAAATTGCTGGTTCGATTTCGGTGTAACGTAGGTTACCCATGTTTCATCGCCTGTAACAATACGGCTTAAAAAATAATACCCCTCGTTATTGTAGTGCTCAAGAAAATTCATTGCACTGAAAATTCATTGTCAAGTGAGCCAAACCAAATGGACCAAACGTTTGTTTTTGTGCTCCTCAGTCAACATTTTCGGCACCCAACGTAAACACAACTTCCTATAATCCACACTTCTAGAGACTGCAGAAAACTCTTTAGATAAAGATGAAATCGTGAATCGTCTGTTCTCTTTCACTTTACGGTTCACTTTTTGAGTCAAATCGTCGGTAATGACTGAAGGTCGTCCACTTTGTTCCTCATCGTGAATGTTTGTGCGGCCATCTCTAAAGGCCTTGACCCATTTCCGTACCATTTCATCACTCGTAATGCTTTCACAATAAACATCACTGATTTGACGATCAATTTTAGACGCTTTCAAGTCTTTAGCACAAAGAAAACAAATGACAGCAGGCACTTCACAGTCGGCGGGATTCTCAATCGGTGGGGTCAGTTTAATAACACACAGACAAGAGTAAACACAGTAGAATGGCTTTGTAATGATGTCTATAGCTTCCCAACTGATGTAGGTACACAGTACGCATGCGCTAAACTCCGACCGCAGCAAGAGTACTTATTTTAAAAACACGCCTTGTACAAATAGGAAGAAGTAAGTGAGAAAACAAACATTAACGAATAAGAAATGTATGTATGGAATATAGCGACCATTTTCCAAAAAAAAGTTAAGGCATCATATAGAGTAACGTGTAAAGAAATGTGTGCAAAAATACCGAAAATTGATGTTTATCTCTTTTATGAAACTTTCTTGACATCCAAGACATTATCTGTGCGAAGAATGCTTTGTGCATAAACAGTTATATTACGATTAAATACTCAAAAAAAAAGTAGAATGCTTTGCGCGTAAACAGTTATATTACCAGACAACAAACATTAACGAATAAGAAATGTATGTGTGGAATATAGCGACCATTTTCCAAGAAAATATAATTTAAAGTATCATATAAATAGAGTAACATATAAAGAAATGTGTGCGAAAATACCTTAAATGAGTGTTTATCTCTTTTACGAAACTTTCTTGACATCCAAGACACTATATGTGCGAAGAATGCTTCGTGCGTAAACAGTTATATTAGGATTCATGTTCCTTTGACTTTGCAAGAAACAATTTTTTGAAATATTTGGTTGGCAGTTATTAAATCTCTTATCTCATTTCACAAAGTATTATTTTTATATGTAAAGAAAAAATATCTTCAATTATATAACGAGCGACGTTATGTATACACGGAGATAAAATTCCCTGTTTGTGCAGTTAACTGAAAAATTGGGTAATTTACACCTTATAATGGTGGAGACCATCTTTAAATTTGTTATGATATAAATAATAGACAGCAAAGAACATAGATAATCGTCAGAGGGTGTGGGGCTTAGAGAATACAGTGAGTAATAAGATGTTCATGTAATAAGATACTTTAGCCAATCGTTGGCAAAACGCGAACTCAGTGGGTCCAAGTAGATGTTGGTCCTCCAACGAAATTTAGGAGATGTTAGATTATTTGGAAATTAAAAAAAATACAGCCAATTCTTCTCCGGTAGCCTAAAATTATTTTTTTTTACATTATGAGGGTAGCTCTGCAAGATTACGGTGTAAAGTGACATTTGTTTCAATAAGGCTTTTTTTTATATTTCTTTACAATTCATTTCAGGGGCCTTTTCTGGATAAGAATTATCGCAGAGACAAAAATTTAATTGCTAATTACTCGAAGCCATTGATTTGCACCTTCACCCATTGCTGTATTTTGCGTTTTGTTCTATCCGTTTTTGCCTTAAACGGAATTCATGAAGCAAGAGTTCTTTCAGATCTCATTGTAACATTTTTTCATTTTATTTGTTGAAACACCATTTTGAATTAAATAGTCGCCGCGCTCTTTATATTTTTTCCCTGAGATGTGCGAGGAGTTTCCATAATATTCCGGGTTTATTGCTTGCCATCTAACATGGCAAATTTTCTCATCGTCGCTTCGAAACTTCGTTAAGATATGAGATATAACAAAAAGATATTGATTATACTTACCTGCGAATATAGAATTCAATGTATTTGCACATTTGTGTTTTGTGTTTTAAGAATGCAGCCCGTTCCATATACGTTCAATATATCATGTTGGATTACAATTTGTTACGGAAGTTGGATTGAGGAAAATCAAATAAAAAAAAATTGAATATAGAGGCAAATTAATAGGGAAGAAGGTAAGTGATCGTAGTCAGTTTCTTTCATTGTTCCACGATATGCTGGTAGCGATTTTACATTGGATCATTAATCCATTGTATTTCAGATGAGAATAACCCGCAATAAGTTTTGTGGGTCAGAGTTAACACAATTGTAATGGTTTTCTATTTTGAGGTAAATATATTCCGGTTATATAAAAGTATTCTAACAATGAAAATATTAAGTATTTTGACAACGGATTTTGGTTAGGTTTTAATATATTTTAGGGGAGTACAGCCATTGTGGGTAGTTAAAAATATTGAATCCAACCATTCACAATTTTCGAGATATTCTACTAAAAACATGTATAGTGTAACTTACAAATAAATATAAACAGTTAACACACAAATAGCGTATACTGACCTGGCGCACTGGTTAAAGTGCATGGCTACCACGCTGGAGACACGAATTCGAGGAAATTTTTTTAATTAATTTATTTTTCATTACTATTCTTCATAAGGGATGTTAAATTTTAGAAAAAAAATACAGGTCGTTATTTAAGTTGCAGAACAATTTTTTTAATTTGCTTTAAAATTATAAAGCAAACATAATCGATAATTATTTGATTACATTTTATTTTTATTACGATGAAATTATTTATTTGTCAGTAAAAATTTCAAAACACAATTACAAATTACAAACAATTTACAAAAGTTCGATATTTTCTTTAATAGTTATATCCAAAAGCTCACCTATAAAAACAACCTAGAGAAACACTGAATTATTTCAGAAAATATCGATTTTAGTTTATTTTCTCCTTTTATCTAACACTCGTACTACCTTATACTCAGGGGGTCATTTGGGTATTGTTATGTAGGAGCGTTGACGCATAAAACTAAACCTATTAATTTAATATTTTGTCTGTTTTTTTAGTCTGTATTCAGAAGTTATAGGCGCAATAAAGGTGACCCTACGACAATTACAAAATATAAATAAAAATTAAAAACTATCTTCGTACAATTCTAAAATCCCATTTCCATTGTCTTAAGTAACATTGATTCCCTTTGAATTAATTGACGTCGTTATGTCCATTTTATACCAGAGAATCATAAAATATTGAGAAATTAACTATAGTAATAAAATGTTTTATAGGCCAAGATTCAGCTTGCAATAATTTTTTAACTTCGAGCATAAAGTAATTGCCTGGCCTGAAACTGACCTCTAATTTTTTTTTGCAAAATTGAATTAAAGTACAAGAGATCATTTCCAACAATGAAGACAACACGTTTTACAAATTTATTATATAAAGAGTAATGCGGAATGTGCCTCATAAAGGAACTTCAGATTTCTGCAAATTATTATAAATTCAAGAAGAGTAAATGGGAATACCGCTGTAGAATTCAAAATGATGATTATTTTCTGTTTTTTGTTAACAACAAATCGTAGAGAAAAGAAAAATAAGACATTGAGCACAAAGTATAATTTATAGTATTTCTTAAGCATAAGGAAATATTATTTCAATAAGTAATTAATAACTGTTTTAGTTACATAGGGTTTTACATAGCTAAGCATTACACAACGTTTATTTTTGTATTATTTTTTTCCTTTCCTCGTTTAAGTGATTTTTCTTTCATAAATTTAATTGTTTTTGCCCCATTATTAGTTAAAATTTTCCATTTTTATGAAATGTTGATAATCAATTGATAACAAAAATGAAATGAAGAGAATAATATTTGATTTATATTAGCGACTTGTAGTTTCTCGAAATGATAATAATGCGGATTACGCTCTTTAACTTTATATCATCGATTTAGAAATATAAATCGATGTGCGTAAATACATCTGAATCGTTTTTATGCCATAGATGCAGTTCACACGATTAATACACGTATAGACAACTGATTGGCAAATGCCTTTTCTCTTTTTAAAAATAATCTCAGATATTGAAGTTTATAAAGAACACACAGATTACGTTCCTTTTATTTCTTCTCTTTTTTATTTTCTGACCCCCAAGTGTGTAGTGCCCAAAAACTCTCACCACATATGTATATATATATATATATATATATATATATATATATATATGTATATATACATGTATATATATATATATATATATATATATATATATATATATATATATATATATATATATATAATTCTTACCTTATTATTCCCTAATTAATTGTCGTTGTATTTATTTCGTTACGTTTTTATCTTTTTTTAGTGTTTATTCTTTGTAAATATGTAAAAATACATATTTACCAAGAATAAATACTACAATAACGAGTATTACAACATGTTGATATAACTATGAAAGTAAGTAATTAAGGTAACAGTAAGGTAGTGTCAGTCATGGGGATTAATATTACAATATTGTGGCCTTTATCAACGGTATTACATACGCTGAGCTAGGCAAACGAGTAGATCATTTCAATAAAGTAGCGGATGGCGTATCACATTCTGGATTAATTTTTTTAAATTCACGAATGAGTGAGGCAATACTACTCTAATAACAGCAGAACGAATTGGAAGCTTTCTCGGCCAATTTCTAATGATCGCTATGAATGTTATACAAAACCGTTTATTTTATTAGCCTCATGGTTAGATTAAAAAAAAATCATAAATGTTGTCAGTAAAGGCATTGCAAGCAAAAATATAATAAATAATTGTTTCCAGTTAGTAGTCATACTTGCATTGATCAAGTTCGACCGACAAGTTCGACCAGTTCAACAACTTTTATAGTCCGACAAGGAATGAACTCCTGCCTACTACAAGATAGACAAAATTATTTATTTTATTTTTTGCTTCTAATGCCTTTACTGAATATTATTTTGAACATTTTTAACTCCAAGTATAAGGCTGCTAAAATATAAGTGTTTTTGTTAAATACAATTTATTTGAAATACTAAATATTAATAAATGTATTTAATTAGGTAAAGTAAAATAAAAGTAAATTTTTATAATCTCAATTACAATAAATTTCTAATACACTTATCCAGCTATGTTCATTTTATTTGCAATTACTTAAATGAATATAGTATTATTAACTTGTTGAATACTAAACAAATATAATTCAAAAAGGATATCGAAAAATATTTTTTAATTAATTTTAATCCCTATATTTTTCCCCTGATGAATAATTTATAATATAGTCCTGCAAGCTAAAATTATGATAACTAGTTGCTTCATTTGTGTATTTGGACAGGAAACGGTATTATTAAATCAAAGACTTGGGAAGGATCTGTTTTTTTTGGGAACTTTTTTCAGACTGATGAGGGTGACGAGGTTTTTTTCAAGCAATATTGCTACTTTCGACGTACGATCGGAGCGGTATAAGTAAAAAGAAAAAAAACAAAAATCGTATCTGTTGATTTTTGTTTGTCTGATAATCTATCGTAACTGTTGATTTTTGTTTGTTTGATGGTACTATGAATAAAACTTCCATAATAACTTTCTAACTGAAGTGACTACTTCTATTCACTGCACTTCCGATCATAAAATTGTTTAGTACCTTGTCTGACCTCTCCAATACATTTAGCTACATTTTATTCACCTAAAAGTCAAAAAGATTTCTCAACAATAATCATAAGTACTTCAGAACTTCGGTACAAACTGAATTATCAACACGTCGACATTTGGTTTTAGGATTTTAGTTTGTCTTGTGTATTGTCGATTTCCAGGACCAGGTGATGGGTGTAATGAAGTCGATTCCATCGCGAGATTGTAATCCAAATAAAATGTTATGTCTTCGCCCTCTGATCATTCAGAATTAGTTGCCAAAATATGGTTCGGTATTCTTTCATAACTCTCCCATTTCTTCGACATTATTAAATAAAATCGTGATATTATAACCTTTATATCCTTTAGAGATGGTTCCGTTATGCCAATGAATCCCGTTATACCACTTATATCGTAAAGAGGAACGTACGTTAAAAGTACGTTAAAAGTAGGTTGAAAGCACGTTATTTTGGATACAGTTCGAATATTTCACCAGACTTCCGAAAATGTTATTTTTTGAGACAAAATAGAAAAAAGTCAAAAAATGTATTTGGGTAAAAATAAGCAACAAATACTAAGTTTACAAATGTCTACAAGGCTCTGTATATCGTCCAAAGGAGATTTTACTTAAAAAAAAATATATTAAAAATAAGAACATGCCTAAATTGAAAATATATCAAAAATAAGAACATGTCCTAAAATAGTAACGCCTTTTACTAACTAAGTTAGGAATTTTATTAAGATATAATAAACAAAATAATATTATTTACCCTGGGCAACCGAATCCATTATTTACATTCACTACAACTTTTAAAAATAACTCGTGAGACAATATCGTATTGGGAAGAAAAATGAAACTAATTATGCATTTGACATAATTATATTAGGTACTCACTCCGATTATTGGTGTTTAAAATGATCCATGTACAAACAATGTCTGTCAATGTGATCAGAAACTAATACCATACCTATCTTTATTAACCTTTACAAGAAATATAACTATTGCTTTTGTTTAGCTATCTTGGTTTAGACGAAACAGAGTTCGATGTCTCGATTTTACTCCCCTAGATTTTCGTTTGTAAAGAAATAGCGTCGCAAACATTTTAATCCTTTTGTTATAGTGGTAGTTATCATTGGATAACAATAAAATCAAACAAAATCGAAAAAAAGACTAAGGGCCAAACTATTGTGAGTGAAAGCATATATATATATATATATATATATATATATATATATATATATATATATATGTGTGTGTGTGTGTAGTTACGATTTATTTTTATCTTATTAATGTAAGTTGGCTGCATTGAAATGGATTGTGGACCGGCAGGAGTGACTTCTGTTGCATATTATCCAGTCAAGAAAGAATTTGATTTTAGGCACGGCATACCTTTCATAGATAAGCACAATTAAATTAATTAAAAATATTTTCTTATGGGATCTAAGTAAAATTCCGAAATAGATCTTAATAATCCTTGTCAGAAAAATTTTCCCTGCACGATACTTTTCCTTTTAGCTACAGATAGCAAATTCGAGTATGTGTGTGTAAAAATACTATAATTTTGATGACACACACACAGACATTAATGATTTTACATATTAGTTATACCTATTGAATTAAGGGATAAAAAATTTTGTAAAACAATTTATATTAGTATCATATTTATAAAAAATACACTTTCATATGGTTTAGCATTCATTCAAGCATTTTCAGTGTACAATATAACTTTTGATATTTTAATTAAAACAAAGCGAAATCTTTTTGCGTGTTTTACAGATTTAAATGTTCGAAAATAGCAATAGTGATATGAGCAAGTAAGTCATATCTTGAATCAAGTCTATTACCAAAATCAAATTAAACCTGGATTTTTTATTATCTGTTTTTTTTATTGAAAAATGTGTATTTTCAATTATATCAAAAGACTGCCGGAATTATGGTGGGGTATTTGATTCATACGTATGTTTCCGCGTAGTCGTAATGGCCCATGCAAGATATTAGATTTAAATTGATGACTGTAGTGTAAATGCATTTACATCAAACATTTTACTGACACACTTAATGATCCTCATAATAAAATAATATGTTTGCAAAAAGCTCTCAATATGTGTAACAGATCGAGGTAAGCTTAGGATTGTGATACAGATGAAAATGAATCGGAAATAAGCATCATTGCGAGTTTAAATGATCGTGAATTAAACCAAATATTTACTGAAAAAAGTAATTAAACAGGATAAATACTCAAATCAATTTATTTGTTAATGTACATTAATCGCAAGATTTCTTTCGATTATATCCCGTAAAAAAACCGGTATTTCACAACATAATATTAATTTTGTAAAGTTACATATTGACTTTTAATAGTCTTTATGTTAATTTATTCATTTTATTCAGTTCTTTGAAATTATCTAAGAGTGAATATTTTACCAGATAGTAAAGTAAAATCCACAACGCCTCTGTACTCGAATTATTTTATTACCAAATTATTCACGATTAGGAACGAGGTGGCAAATCCAGATAATAATATTTGTAAAATTTCATGATATTTATCTTTGAAACATTCAATTAGTGATGATTTTATTCATACACTTGGGAAGTAATCTTGTGAGTAGTCATAACGGTACCTGGAAAATATTGTGAAAATACATCTCATGAAGCTGTAAAAATAATTTAAATCTTCGTCGAACATCACACATGTCATATGTAAAGCGCCCTACGGTGGTGTTTCGCTTCAGACAACCGCATAAACTTTACAGATTGAGAATAGAGATTTTTTATTATAATGGACTTGTATATATAATTATTCGTAGTGCTAAGTAATTAACTTCACAAAGGAGTGCTATCACGAAAAATTTACGTAGGAATTTTCCTACAGAAATAATAGTCGAAATGCCTAAATTTAAAGACTGTATTAGGTATTTATAATAATACTAACATGAACGAAGGTTCTAAGTTTATCTTATTTTTTGGAGTTAACGTTGGTTCGTATTCTTTAAAATTTATTAATACTTAATTTAAATTATACAACGCGTTGCTGTTTCATTTAAGAAAATATTTCGCTCGACTTTAGTTTCAACCACATTGTTCACTTCACCACTTAATACTACGTAAGAAGTAGAATATTTGGTTACAACTTTTACTTTTTGATAATTGGAATAAACGAACAGACAACGTTCATGAAACACATAGTTACACTGTCTTGGTATTATGCAAACATATTCATTCTAATATAAAAGTTTTTATTATAAAATTTTAAAATTTTGATTTAACACATATCTTAACTTTTAAATTAAGATTTCAATTCGTATTCAACTTCTTTAATATACATTTATAGCAAATGATTACCATGTTAAATTCTAATTAAATATATTTTCAAAAATTAATCCTTCTACGAAAATAATTAAGTCATTTACAATGTAACAAAATCATTATTAATATAATGTTTCAAAGTTAAATTAAATATCATGAAACTTAACAAATATTATTATCTGAATTTGCCACCCCGTTCCTTACCTAGAAATTAAATTAGAAGACGACTTGAACGAGATAGTTTAAATGTTCTCAAGCATCTAATGCGCACGGCAATATAGCGACTATATCACTGCATTGTTATTCAGGTCTCGTACTCTGCTGAAAGGCCGGGGCTGCAGGGACTTTCAGTGCAATTGCCGCCTGAACCAAGCCATTGGTATCTATGTGAGTATGTAAGTGTGGGTAGTTTATAGCATACTAAAGTCTAAACAACTGGATGAAATTTGACGTTTGACGTTTCATTAGATTGGTTATAGTTTACTGAGGGATATAGGTTACACGGTGTTGTGGAAGTTCTAAAACAGTTGAATGTCGGTAGCTATTTTGTAGTGATAATAAATACTATCGCAGATATACAAATATATAGTGAACTACACAAAAAAATATTAATATTTATAAAAATCATCGCTATAATTTTCCGTTAGATACATTCTATTCTATTTTTTATAATTTTGTCTTCGAAACTATTAGAGACAGGATGAGTATTTATGATAGCAATATCATTAAAATTAGTTGAAATTTTTTCAGAACACTTTTTGTGTTAGTCGGAAGTATAGATATTTTCAATATTTTAAGCGACTTAGATAATCAAAATGGTTTCTAGATGGTTCTATTCGTTCTTTGAAAATTGAATTGTGGATAAAGTTATGTAATACATTTTTCGTATTTCCATGATAATATCTTGTTAACTTAAATAACTGGCAATAATTCGTTAGTTTTCTGTACTATGTAATTTTAGTTGCGGTGTTCATTGGTTGAGTGCCTATTTTCTTTTTGTATCAATTTAAAATTTTACTAATTATTACTTTTGTACATATAGTTTGATGGTATTTTTAAACATAATTAATATTTTTAACATTGGTAATTTTAAATAAAATTGAATGGTAATTTTATGCACAAACCTTTAGATAAGTATCAGTAGATATCGATTTTGTGTGGTGACTTGACAGAATTCTGATTCTTCGATAGATCTAAATTATCTAGCGATTCAGTTAATGGAGGAAGCTGACATTGAACTAGCATTTAATATGTAAACGGATATTACTGTTACTAAACGAAAAAACAAAAAAAAATTGCATATAATTATTAAAAAACAAATTAAAAATTTAAAAATAAAACTAGTCTGAGACTTATGCGTTTGAAAAGCATTTCTGGTAATAACGAACCAGAACTTACTAATCATATAGGGATGACTCACAGTCGAATGTCAATAGGCTCACGCGGTTGTTCCATTTGAAGCCTATCCTGCTAAGAGTATACCTGCAGTGATGATAATTCTGCTGATGCAAATATATGTATAAGAATTTGAAGCAGATTTATTTTTTTTACAATCGGAGCAATAAAAACTTCTGCATTGCTGGCTGAAGAAATGTTCATTGATTTTCACTAACATTTATTATGACTTGGTTATTAAAAGTTTTAGGAGCCAGTAATGTTTTCTAATTGCCCTTTAGAGTCTCAATATTTACGTGTTATCATGCTTTAATTTGCTTTTTTTTAAGAAGTCAGGGTATTTTCTTAATAATTATTTTGTTTAATTCTTTGTTCGTGTACTCAAACAGCTCGTATAGAACTCATTCTATATGCTATACTATATGCTATATTTATCATGTATTGAAATCATAAAATTAAATGTAGGGTATAAAGTGATATTATCATCGACATAACGTTTTATCGTTTATTTATCTATATTTTTCGTTTATTCTTTTTATTATTATAATTTTATCGTTTATTTATCTATGATATTATCATCGACATAACGTTTTATCGTTTAGTTTCTCGTGTTAAATCATTATAGATTATGTGTCGTATCAGATATGTGTTTCGTATCAGTATAGGTTACGTGTCGTATCAGTATAGAATATTGAGGTTATGTATCGTATCAGTATGAAATATAATGTGCGACTTTAACAATTAGTAAATAATTCCTACTATTTTTGTACAAGATCAAAAATATAAACATTAAGAATAATTCAATGTAATAATTAATTCAATGTTAAGTCACGAATACCACAAATTTACAAATTTTAAATTTTAACACATTTTCGCATATTGCTATTAAGAAAATAAATTAAGAATCTAATGGAAAGGTTCTTAAATGAATTACACAATTTTAATTTAAAGGTGATTAAATTACAATCTACTTTCGTTTGTAATACCGCTTTTCCAGTATTATATAGATATTAGAAGAAAATTAACTTCAAATAAATCAATTTAAAAACTTTTGGTGCTTCGTTACTATATTAATCAGTTTCTAAAAAAATGGCGCTAATCATGCCTCCTCCACCGGTGGCCATCCGCTGCTGCCTTTCCTTTGCTAACTCTCTTCTCTGCTTGGCTTTTATATTAAGCCAAAGTCGGCAGAGTTGACTTCCTTTTGCCCAAAGAAACAAATAAAATGTAAAGCACATTAAATAAAATGTACTTTTCTTAAGTACATTATTAAAAAAAAATAAATTACATTCATGCAAAAAAATTAGTTCCGTATTCATCAAACAAATTAATTCATCTTGGACGAGAGTAGAGATCCTATGAAATCCAACAACAGAAATTTAATTTTTCATCACTAGCTGCACGGAGAAAAAGCGCTGATCTATTATATTTACATAAAATCATACATTCGCACGTTGATTGTTCTTAACTTCTCTCTCTACTCAATTTCAACACTCGACTCAGATCCCATATACATTACAGAGATTATTCGTACTACTTATAACAATAATACTTCTTTTGATAACCCCTTAATTCTAATGTGCCGACTGCATAATGAACTAATTCTCAACCTTCCTTGGACATTTTTGAACGAAAATTATTAACATATAAAAAGGAATTAATTAAATTTATTAATTAAAACCAGCTACAATAGAATTAATGTTTTATTTAGTACGTCGAAAATAATGCAATTCTAACTTTAATAATTGATATATATCTACGTGACTGTAACTGATTTTGTGGGTTATTCAGTAAGTAAATAAATAAATTCTATTGTCATTATAAACGTGAACATTTGACTGTACTTAATCTTTGACTATTATATTCACTAGCAGTATATAGGTATCTCGGCATTTTTTTTCATCTTCACCTTTGCCCCGCCGATGTTTTTATTTTAACAATGTGTTTATTTTTTTAATTAATCTTTGTGAGAGTATCTTCATTTTGTTTCCGTTGTAGTTACTTTCAGCCAAAAATAAACTTTGCTGCAAACTGTTAGTAAAACAAACTGTCACTAAAACAAACAAAAAAATAAACTGTCAGTAAAAACAAACAAACTGTCAGTAAATAATTCGGTATTTCAATTATTTTTGATTGATACTAATTTTAACCCTTTTTTTGACGCTTTAAATACTGAACGCTCTGAACTTCTGATCAGATTGATGATGAATATAAATATAAATATATGTATATTACATATATATATATATATATATATATATATATATATATACATATATATATATATATATATATATATAAATATATATATATGTATATATGTATATATATATATATATATATTTATAAATATACATATATATATATACGTATATTACATACATAAAACAGATATATAGCAGATCGATTCTTAAGGAGTAAACTCTTGATAATCAAATTTATAACAGGATGAAATATCGCGGTTAATAAGTTAGTTATCATTATAATTGAGAATGTAGAATAAACACAGGAGTTACAGATTCTTGTACAATCTCTTTCAGCCAGTGACCCAATTCAAATTATATCTACATATAGCATACATAGATTAATTCATAGAAATAAATTCATAATTGCGTAGTTTAACGTTAGGAAGGGAAGCGTAATAATATCCCAAAAAGGTAAACGGCTTACGTTACGTAAGCTGAAAGATTATATCGGTAAGGTAAATAATTTACATTCGATTAACTAGGTTCTTTATAAAATAGAATAAAGAAGGATCAATGCATGTGAAATGCGATGTTTGAGGGTTATTTTTAGAAAATTACAGGAAATAGCTTAGAAAATGGATATTATAACATCAAGAAAATCTTTACATATCGCCCACCTGAAGATGTTATCATACAACGAAACCTAGGTCGTGGTAAAGAATTTAAATAAAACAGAAATAATACTATATTAAATAGTTTCATTTAGTTGTGAAAAATGAAGTTAAAATTAATTTCTAAAAAATTAACACCAAATATATTCATATCAAGAAAATTAAAATATTTCGAGGCGTTGTTTCAAATAGACCAATGTGAATTACTTCATTATTATAGAAAGAAAAAAATCAATGCGTTTTCTTTTAATGAAACCCAAGTGTCTTTTTTTAACAGGTAATTATAGCATTAAATAATAGTTTTTATTTTTTCCTCACTCATTTTGTTGTATTATTTCTGTTTATCTACATGTCTTTCCAAATTAGTTGTTTGTCCTTTTCTTCCAAACCTAGTTCCCTTAATTTCTTATTAAATTTTATCAGAAATATATCAAAGCTAAATGAAAACGATGGAGTAGCAGCTAATTCTATATTTCCCAATTCCCTAAGAATAGGAAATTATCTGAATATAACTAATTAAGCAATCAGCTTAAAATTAATATGAAAATGATGACCTGTGCCATACCGACTGCCATTGTGGATCACAATAACATTCGGCAGTAAATTTTTCCCCTGTTTGTGATCTTTCAAATACATAATAAATTTCAATAGACTCAGAACATTAACTCGAATAAAAAACGGCTAAATGCGTGTACCGTAACAAAATGTGTTTCCGTAGTCGTCTATTTCTTTTAAAATTCGCCGATACGAGTAAACCAAAATGATTTCAATTGGAAATTCTTATTAAATGTTACTACAAAGAAAAGTATGATTAACGTAATTACATCATTACATTCATGGCTATACTTATGACGCAATTGTCACATGATGACGACAGGAGTTGTTCACTCAAGCAGGGGCGCCTTCACAGTCAACGACTACCTTATGCGATGGGAAGATTGTTTAAATATTTCCATATAAATTGTAAGGAAGTCATTTATGAGACAAAAAATAGGTCAGAAAAGCCAAAAACAGATCTACTGCCTGTCTTTTGAAATTTATGGGTCTGCACGGTCTGATCAGAAATTTTAATATTACCCATGATCTGTTTATCATTTTAATTTTTCTTTTAATTTGTCATTATTTTGAGATAGTTAATATTTTCAATATTATTATTACGTATTTCTTTTATTAGATATATTATTTTCTATATATATTTTTAGATCGTCCATAATTAATTAATCATTTGGTACTATTTAAAAAAATATTGACATGCTCTCCACGTCTTCTCCACTCCTTTGATTTTACTTTCTTCGGGAACTTGCGCTCGAAGATACATTCTCTGTCGAAGATCCATTTTTTTCTATTTACATAATCATAATAAACACATAATATCCTTCAGTCACTTTTTCCTCCTCATAATTAAATCTATACTTCTATCAAGTCAATGTTCCATATCACATTTCGTCTCATTACTAAATATTTCATTAATTATTCCAAAAATTTTCACGCTTATCTTGTTAGCAAGACCTAGCTGAAAATGTTATTACACTTGAATTCGTATATACTTGGATGTACCTAACTATGTTTCAATACGTAACGAACGTAGAAGCAGAAACAGCGGTGGTGTTGCAATATATATTTAGGCTACACGTCCATACTGGAATACTTATTTATCATAATATTTTTTTTCGCATTAAACAATGGGCTTCTGGTTTTTCTTATTTTTGCAGTAATTATGGGCGACTTCAATATTTACCTATACAACGAAAAGATTCGAAATGGCGGCTAACTTTTCACGTTATTAATTATTTTCATGATCTAACTTGAATAACCTATCCTAAAATGTATCCTTCCGCAGTCAACTTCCAGGGATAAGTCTTTATCAGCATGATCACATCTATATTCCATATCACATCTATATTAAACCGTTTCATCCTACCATCTTTTCTGGAGGACTGTTTCATACTACTTCGATTGGGATATGATTGAATCTGTTAAAGATAATCCTTGAATATGTTGGTGATGAGGTTGATGTTTTTAATAGCTGTATATTTCTCGATAAACACGCTCCACCAAAACCTGTGAAAATCAAGCTTGGAGCTATCCTTTGGCTTAGTGACTGGATTGCAAAAATCATGGCCAAATGTGGCTATGTTAAAGTGAGATATAATTTAGATTCCAGTCCAAATCGATGGACGGGTTTTAAAGTGCTTAGAAATAGGAAAGTTTTTTTGTGAATATACAGTAATGCCAAAAACACTATAATTCTACTTTATTAGAATATTTCTCAAATATTTAGATTTTAGAAGGTCCTCTACTAATTCAGAGAATAGGCAAATGGAAGTCAATCTATTTAGTTCATATTTACCTCATCTCTTTGTGATACTCGACCCAACTATTACATTTTTAACTATGAAGAATATATTGTCTTCCTCTATCTCGTCTTTTCCTATCCCCATTTAGGCTAACCGATACCTGTTAATTCAAAGTTAAAGCTAATATTCTTGAGATTAGCTTTAACTTTGAATGCTCTTCAATACTTTAGATATTGTAGCTCCGATTATCAACGATAATTTTAATATCTACCTTTAATTTGGAATAGAAGAAGAGCTACATTTTCTTAAAATGTTATCGCCCGAGTGATTTTTTAAGAAAGATTTTTGACTGGTATCAATTTTACTGCTTCTCTCCAAAACCATTAGAATACAATTATTTTCACTTGCATGGGCAAGGTAAATATATATAACATAAAATCCTATATTTTTATACAGGAGATAGAAATTTTGGTACTTAAATTTGTAGGATTATGAATTTTTTGATTTGGAACCAACCTTATATTAAATATTCTTCCAAAAGGAGTCATGTTGTTCTAATCTAGTTGGCTCTCATACTTACAAGTACAATTAAAATTAGGATACGATAATATGCCAGAATAATGAGGATGCAGATTAAAAATGTTTTTTGAGTTTTTGATGCCAGATGTAAATTAGCTTGAGGTATAAAAAAAAACCTTGCGGTAAAAAAAGTGTATATTGCTTAAATAAATCGCAGATATATATATATATATATATATATATATATACATATATATATATATATATATATATATATATATATATTATATTTATATTTATATTTATATACATGAATGATATATATATATATATATATATATATATATATATATATATATATATATATATATATATATACATATCATTTGTAATAAAACTTATTTATTAAATTTTTTTTGGTTCTTATTTTACATTATAAATTATTTTTTGTTACAAAATTTTAATATTTGGTTATTTTTACGATTTTTATGGGTATATATTTTAAACTTATTAGAAGCATGGTAAATTTATAATTAGCAGCCTAGAAACAAATAAAACTTCTTACTTCTTCAAAAAAACTTCAATCAATGAAATTTTTACATTTGAAAATTAGTTTTTTGATAATTTAATTTTTTTTAATAGGATAAATTTTTGAGAAAACAGTAATTTTGAAAAAGTACACTTTTTGTTAAATAGCCTTAAAACTGATTAAAAAATAACCAAGATCTGCTCAAAATACTTGTGTTCGGAGGTCTTCCTACCTTTGACTGATTGTACTCGACTATTGACATATCCAAGATTTTTTGATAACGGATTTGGGTTACGCTCTAGAAATTATCCCACCCTATTTATTTCCAATATAAAATTAACTATAGCCCTCAGGAAAAAAAATACCGTATAAGCAGTAAAACTTCGGAAGTAAAACTGGAACAGTCCTACCTCCCCTAAACTCTAGTCCATTTGCTCATTTATGTAATAATTTTTTTCGTGCTTTTAAAAGCACTTTTGTTAATCCACATTGTGACATCTTTTACAGCCTAACAAAAAAATTCTAAAACTAATTATGGTTAACTGGAAGCATAGAGATCACTCTTATAGCATCAAGTTCGCAATATTCACGAACTTGACATTAAAGTTGGTAAATATATAAATAAATTTAATTATACAGTAATTGGAAGTTCATTTAGGGTTATATTGCAAAATTTTAAATCTGAAAATAAGTAAGTATCGACTTTTTTAAGTTTTTATACAAAAATTTTTTTCATTCTTTATTTTATCATGGCGATTATATTTTCACTACTTGTATTCTAAATCTAATTGTGTATTTAGTACATAAAATACAGCTGCAGTATGAATGACCAATGAATACTAAATCATAGATATGGTATGTGATAGCTATTAAATATTCTCTTCTTGCCGTCGAAGTGAAGGAATCTTCGAAACATTGCTTGAATTTGAAAAAATAAAAGAAATCGGGAAATGACCAAACCATTCATCATAATGTTCTTCTGAAAACTCTAGTAATACATACATTACATGTTTCCTCAGACGGTACAAAAATACCCCAAAAACATTTTAGTGAAAATTTTCTCCAAAATATATAGCAAATATCGATATAGAGTGTATACTGCTTCTAATGAAGAAACGTTATTAATTTTTACTTAACAATAACATATTCATAAATGAGACTTTTATGTAAAGTGGAAATATATTCATAATTCACATGAATATCATTTGTTAAATGGAAACGTCTCGGGAATATTTATTTAATTATTTACGCACTTTCGTGTGTCAAATTCATACATGAAAATGCATATATAAATAAACATCCATTACTGCTATGAGAGCAATCTCTTACAGTCAATAAAAACCCAAGTCTTGCCCGCTCGGCGAGCGACCGGGAATCTAACCCGGGTCAAAGCGGTGCGCCGCCCCGTAAGTTTTAACGTTCCATAATTAATATTAAAAGTGCTTTGAGTGTTATTAATGAGCAGGACACAGAAGACATCTTGTTCCAACCCGCGTTTAAAATTTTAAAAACTCCCCTGGAACAAACCAGATATATGATCCATCCGGAAAATATTGATATGAACTTATCCATTCAAGAGAATATTAAAATGTATTAAACGATTTCCGCCTAGCCAGTAGAATATCAAAATTAACTGCCGAGCAAGGATTTCGCGATAATTTTGCAGAGTAAATCAGCTTAAAGTCAGACGGCAAGACAATATCAAGCCGAGAATTAATGTAATTACTGGTTAATGTGTAATGTCGGAGTGAATAAAGACTAAATGTGATTCAAACTTTTTAGTCAGGTTTTAAAAGAAATACAAGCGGAAAATTTAATTTTAATAATAAGGATAATTAACGAAATTCATTTCAAGAAATGAGATAGAATATTTTGAGTGTAGATATGGAAGTAATCAAGTAATTTGGGAAGAAAAATAGGCTGAAATGTGCTATTGCGTACGTGGTTTCTGAAAAGCATGAAAAAAATAAAACCGTGAATTATTAAACGAAAACGTAATTTAAAAAAATTATTTCCTACATAATTGCTAGCAGAATATTTAATTTAACGTGTAATTTTCAAATTACGTCAATTATAGTAATAAATGTGGTACAAATGATATTAATGCTTACGTGGCTGGATGCGTACTTTCCAAACGACCCAATAATATGGCCATTTGACTTTTGTTGTAACAATACTTGTGGGCGGAGTAAAAGGAAATTTAAATGAATATTAGGAGATAGAAAATAGTTCGTGTGATACTTGAAAATAATAATAAATACCTTGATAAAGTACTATTTAAATTATCATTTGTTATCACTTTTCCTAACATAGGTGCAAAATAAAAAATAAAACAAAAAATGTCTTTATTCCAAAATGCGTACGCGATTGAGTTGGTAGTAATTACACATTATTTTGGCTTGATTTAGTTTATGGGGAAATGCAATAATTTCCAGACATTTGTCATATATCTGTCCAGGAATATTACAATAGTATTCTTGTAGCGTATTAAGTGCTTTATTTGAAACATAGGTCGCGCTACTTGAACACGAGTATTTTATGCAGAGTAGGCGTCCAATATAATATTTTAGTCGGTTAGTGGAAGCTGCTTTTATTTCTTTTACTTTATTCATCTTTTCCAAGTTATATATTTTCCTATCTGCTTATAATATTAACGCGCTAAATTAACAAAACAATTACTTTAATTGTATCTCCTAAATGATAAATATTTAATTTTTTCGTATGTTAAAATGAAATAAATTAATAATAACAATTGAAGATGTTTTTTGTAATATTCATTTAATAATTTTTTTAACGAGAAGAATGAGATTTACCTTTATATAAAATTTTAGGAAACATTTTGAAACAAAACACAGAAAATACTTCATTGTTCGAGCATCAACATATAATTCTGCTACAACTTATCTTTCAATTCATTAATATCCACTTTTTTATTTTCTCCAAAGTTTTCTTAAAGTCAGTGACAGAAACCTCTTTTTAAAGTGTTAAATATATTCTGAAGATAGACAAATGAGAATCTTATGGAAATGGTTGCCTCTTGAGACAAAAAATCGTAATTGAGATTTAAAAAAATCCACCGCTATCAATATCAGTAATAATTGAAAATATTGTTGTTTGTCATTTTGAATTGGGTTCAGATAAATTAAATTATGTATTGCTGAAAAATTTCTCGGCTGAATCGGTTCAAAAGTTTGATTGTTTTTTATTCTAATGCTCCTATAACAATAGATGATTCATCATCACGGTATAATTGGGTGGCATGCGATATCGTTTGCACGCAAATTAAATGTTATTCTTGCAATTTTTGCAAGGTCTAAGAAAAATATCGAGAGGTAAAACAAAGGCAAAGTAATCTATATATATAAAAGAAAGTCGTGTTAGTTACACCGTTTATAACTCAAGAACGGCTGGACCAATTTTTTTAATTTTTGTATTTGTCTTCGTCGGGAATAGGATAATAAGTATTAAAACATTGGAAAAATTCACGAAAAAAAAAATTTATGAAGAAAATTCATTTTCCCATACATTTTGTATGGACCGGCTTTTTTTGATGATATATCGTGAACGGATTGACTGATATTTTTATTTCATTGAAAATTTATATGATTATTATATATTTATTGAATATTTTTTTTCATCTCGGCTTCGAAAAGTTTCCTCACGCATTGGAAAAGTAAAAAAATCACAAATAATTTAATTGTGTATAAAACGTTATATGTGATAAATGACAGAAAAAAAAGAAAAAAGTATGTCATAAATGACAGACACGAACGAAAATGATAATTTGTTTTAAATAATTCTTATTAATTTTTCGACCATTATTTCATTTGAATTCGATTAAATTCATTCTCTTTAGACTATTTTCTCTGAAATTCATTAGCGAAGAGTAATTTCAAAGAGTTGAGTTAAGTTTTATGAAGATGTTTACTTTGTGAGGTTTATGTTATTTGTGATTGTGCGGGCATCAATAATTGCTTCATTATGTAATTTATGTGATTAATTTTTGTGTGATTAATTTTAAAGTGTTATTTATAATGCTGAGAGTCTAATCTTTCACAACGAAGCCGTAATGCAATTCGACTTAGGAATATTGCGAATCAATCCACTGCAGATGAACGAGAAATTGCACGGCAAGAGCGTCGCGTAAATATGGCCGGACTTCGTTCTTCACAAACACAAGAACAAGACAAACAGCTCAGTTGGCAACGAAAAATCGTCGAGCTTATCGCACAGATCAACAACGTAATAATCTTCGACGCGCAAGAGGAAATGCTTCAAGCGTTGATTTGAATCGAGTAGCATTGCAATACGATTGCATAATTGACTACAGCTCGCATCCTTTCGTTCGAATTGACCCAATGGATATTGTGTGCGACCATTGCGGTGACTTTAATTAGTTCGCTGGAGAAACGCCTGGATTGTGCTCTCTCAGTGGCAAGATAAAATTGCCATTCTTGCTTCTGCCACCTGAGTCATTGCATTCATTACTTCATACCAAAACACCAGAATCACGACATTTTCTATCAAAAGTTCAAAGATACAAGGGATGTCTCCAAATTATTTCATTTGGAGGAGAAATTATCGAAGAACGCGGATTCAATCTGACATTCAAGGTAATTTCTGCTAGAGAGAATAATCGTTTATTTCCCTTTGGTGATCATAATTTAATAAATCTAACTTCGCCTTCGACTTTATAGATCCAAGGCCAAATTCACAATCGAAGTGGATTATTGCAACCGCTTGAAGATACACAGCATAAATTCATTTAAATTTACTTCCTTGCTTTACTTGATCCTTGTCGAAATATCGAATCGGCAATAAAAAGAGAAGTTTTTTAAGATTTGCAGTAACTACTTCATGAATATCATACATTGGTTCGGTTGTTCATCACCACGTTGGATCGCATGCTAAGTGATGAGTACAAAGTCGTGATTTTAATGTTATTTTAATTTAAATAAAATAGTTTTCGTTTTGATTTGTACATTTATTGAACTTAATTCATTTTGAATATTCATTTTATCCTAGTAAAAAACCGAATTTAATTTAGCTAATCAGTTAACACACCATTTATTAATTCTGAGGCGATACAAAGTTCGCTGGATCAGCTAGTGTACTATATAACGGAGAGTCCAATGAAGCGATGTAACAGTGAAATATTTTAATAGAATCTTGAATGTTATTTTGTCCTTTTGCCAGATCACGCTCACGAGGTTGAAAGCCTCATATGCATTGATGTCAGAGTACAATTGAATCACATACAGTGTTTAAAAGAATATTTATCATTAAAATCTTATTTTAACATTAGTCGGAATTTTACTTTGCAAACACAAATAGTAACGAAAATATTTTCTTGTTATACTATGAGTTAACTTTGCGAGAATAAATAGAATTTATAGGAGTATAATCAAACAGAAATATGTTAATGGCTTTGACTGTTATTTAATGAAACATATTTTAATCTTTTTGATGCATATTTCACTGTTTAGTTTTCAACCCTTCTTTATATGATTTTTGGCTCATTTTGAAATCTTGGGGAGAGGGAGAGGGAGAGGGATATATATATATATATATATACATACATATGTATATATATATATATATATATATATATATATGTATATATATATATATGTAATTTATTCATAATTGTTTGTCATCTTTTTCGTATATACGATATTTGCGCACAATGTTCAGCACCGCTCGGGGGAATAACCCGTGAACAGATACGAAGGCATCGCCACTGCAGGTAAATACCGCACTCCAGGCAAGTATTGGGTGTGTAAAAATACATGTAGGGAAATAAAAAGAAATAATGTACTAAAATATTTAGGAAATTATTCTAAATTTTTATTTTTTTACAAAAACTACACTCGCGCTTAACGGTTTTTCTTGAATTATTTGAATTTTCATTTAAAGGGTAGTGAAAATGTTTCGATGAGCACATAGAAATAAAGCTTTTGGATAACCTGGTCAGATTCAGTTCCTCTGTAGCTTAGTGTGCATTGTTGGTAAAAAGCGTTGCATTTGAGTAGATATTAATGAACTGACGACCTAAAATATACATAGCATAGCATTAAAATAATTTATTATTTTTAGTATTTTTAAACAATTAATCTAAAAACCTATCTTATCTATACCCATTCGTAGTCTGCTGCGAATTTTTCGGTTGTTCTCTCCCTCTCTAATCTACTTTCGCAGTAAATCTTCACTTAACAAACCGCAAACTTCCCGAGCCACTTAGCCGAGCAAGAAGATATCGTTCATCCTCAAGTCACTTAGTTTGAGATCACGGATATAACTTTCTCCTTTTACTCCATTGATTCCGACAGGACGAATTTAATTCCTATTAACTTTTTACTGCAGGTTGTGAATAATTACATAATTTTCCGAATAACTGAGTAATTTTTCACGGTGCTTTGAATGGGACGTGGCATTTTTCTCGCGTCGTTTTCCTTGTACTCACACAAAGCGGTAGATTTGCAAAGGCAGATTATTTTTGATCGCATTTTGATTTGAGAGCACGAAATTATTTCAATAATACTTTTTGAAACTTAGAAAAATATCTATGGTAGTTTAAACACACTTATCACAATTAAATCATGACATATGTTTCATTATTTTTAAGGCTTATAATATTTTTGTTATATATATATATATATATATATATATATATATATATATTTATATATATGTAGATATATATATTACATACACACATATTTATATAACACATATTATGATAACGATTCATATTATAATAACGATTTAATTTAACGCTTTATGATTTCAGTTCGTATTAGCAATCATTAAACATTGGCAGTATTATTGCATAATATATTTCATTATTCCAACGAAAGTTTCAATTTTAATTTATAAAATAAAGTGCATCCAAATAAAATTAGGCAAAATTAAATGTATGTTAACTATGCTTTTTTGCAATTATTATTTTTTTGGTTGTAAGAAATTGGCTAGAGAACGAAATAGACCTAGGTAATGCGATACTGAAAATTTCTGATTATTCTTACCAAAAAACCCACAGCTTCTCAGGTTATAAAGGGTATAGCGATAAATTAGAAATGTTTAGCAATTCTGTAAAAAAGGCTCATTCAAATCAAAATTATGTATCTTTCAAGTCGCATTTTAAAGAGCTATATGACCTTAAAAATATTAACTTTGTCTCGTCACACCTAAAAGTGTAATCCCTGAATGCAAATTTATACAATAGCTGTAATGTTATTTCGTATACAACAGTTGTAATCGGATTAATCTTTTTTGTAAGTATGACGAAATTTTAACTTACCCTATGAAAAAACCCCAAGAAAAACTTCAGGGTAATTATATATAGGTGTTCTATTTTTTTCGATTGGAGTATAAATACAATAAGATAGTAGAGAATTTAAAAGAAAATCAAATATAATTTAGTTATATAATTGAGCCAGTGAAGGAAAGCAATATGTTCGAAAACTGTGTTTTTTGAAATTTAAGTGTTTCAGTTTTTTTTATTTATTACGTTTTTTGAAAACTCCCTTTGAATGAACTTAACAAATTAAATATTGTTTTTTGGTCTTCAAAGTAATGTGTTAAAATGCTGCGGTAAGAAAATACAGAGTTTTAAGTTGTAAAACACATACAAAGTCATTTACAGTACTGCTACCTTAAGTTAGAATTTCTTTGATGAAACACTATAAAAATAATAAAAAAATTGAATGTAATTGACCGGGTTTATTCCAGTGATTTGAGAATATTTTGCAGCCAAAGAGCAAAACCGATATTTATATGTAAATAAAAGTTATTAGCGAGAAACGCGAGTGGTATTCAATTCTATATACAAGTACGCGTATATTATATACTTTATCGGGTATCGATAGCTTCCTGTTAGCAGTGAGGGAGGTGAAGATTTTTGTGAACGGTATGGGTTAGTCGAAGCTCGTATTATATTCACTTTAAAATTGCAAAATATTATACAGAGAGACGTGCTAATTCATATTGTTTGTAGAAGAAGTGGAAAGTGGTATTAATGACGAATATTACAGTAAATATGATGAAAATCATATAAGCACAAAAAGTTCTAGTAAGAAAAAGCAGGAGGTGCGTTGTACTGATAAAACAAAAACCAGTTTCAATGAAGATTGTCTATCATTTTTCTCATCGCGAAGTTCTTATTTTTCTGGTTCTTATTTTTCTCTGGAACGTCTATTCCTACAATATAATCTGTGTGCATAAGAATCAAATATCGGAATTCCTTTGTTGACCACGAATAGAAATTTTGTGAATATACATGAAATTTCCATGCCCACAATTGAGAAGGTAAAATGACAAAGACAACAACAGTTTATGCCGAATGTGATAGGAAGTATTTCTATTGTAAGCGAATTGCCTCCTTTCAGTGTCAGCTCCGACGCACGATTGGAGTTTACTCCTTAAGAACGATTGTCTTGGAATGTATAAAATAGTTAACAATGTATGTAAATATAGGTAAAACTATATTTAAATATAGGTAAAACTATATTCAATAAAAAATGCTGACAATATTATTTATTTTTAAGTGAAAGACAAATAAAAAACAACAAATTTATAAACTATTTAGTAACGTCAGACTAGTTGTACTTTTTAATCTGGATTAATTTGAGGTTTAGATGTTGATTCTGCGATTCAATGGACAAGAGTTAATTGTAGATTTGTAACTGATATATAGACACGAAATGTCAAATAAGTGTAGATTTGACAGCTCGACAATTACTACGCAAATCGAGAAATTGATGGTTTAATACTAGATTAGTCTTGACAAAACGTCAAATTAAATTATTTTGAGTTTATTAAATATCCAGTAATTATCATCGCATATTTTTATTTACCATATATCTTCCCAAAAGTAAAATTTGCGTGTACGATATTTATGATGTATTTTATATATACAACTATAAACAATATGATGTCATCGAAAATCGATTACCGAAGTGATATATAAGAGATGCCGCAAACCCATTTGAATTTTGGTCTGAAGACGAGCTTAAAGGACGATATAGATTTTCCGAAGATTACGTGTTATCGTTCATTCTTCCAAAAATTGAGACTGCTTTAACGTTGTGCTCGAATCGAGGATTACGTGTTAGCCCGGTAATTCAACTCTGATATGTTTACGATACTGCTTATGAGCCTCATTCTAGGCCTGTATGTTTATGATATACACATTATTAATTGACTGGCGTGACCCGTGCGAAGTCTTCGCATTATTTATTCCATTATGAAGCTCAGATGACAGATCAAACAAATATTTTACTAAAATTGACATATAGAGGCGCAAGTATCAAAAGCATTGAGCTAAAGCGCCACTTTATTTATACGTGAGTGGATTTGAAATTAAACAAAAATTTTACCGACCGTCAATCATATTGACGTTGAGCCGTTAGATGGCAGCATTGCTGTTTTGTGTATATAATTTTAATAATTAATTAATTCGCAAAAACAATAGCAATAATACATTTTTTAGACCTGGATGCCGGTAGAGCAAGCAATTATCTATAAAATGATATATAATTTATATGGATTAGTTATGAGGTTTTTTCTAAAAAGGGAGTGTAACATCTTAAAACCTTAGCGTATTAATATGTATGATGATGATGATATTAACTTGTGACTGATATGTTGTTTTTGAAAATGGAATTATACTCCAACTGTGTATTCTATTTCACACTGTTTGTGGAAACGTTTATCAAATATCGCAAGGCACTGTTTCTAATATTGTCACAAAGATAGTGGATGCATTCTCGACATTGACTACAAGTATTATTAAATTCCCGGAAAATAATATTAAAAATTAAATATCATTCACAGAAGTAGACAAAATACAACAATATAATGGAATCATTGGAATTATTGGAGTTATAGTTTGTACACATGTACGTATTTTATCTACCCATGGACACGTGCATGGTGAAGCTTTCCGAAATAGAAAATCATATTTTTCATTTATGGTTTAGGTGAGTGGGTGAAGATGAAAATTTCCACTTTTTAATTATATATCTATAATTAATTAATATTTTTAATAACTTTAAGCACTCTAACATAATGCTTTATTTAAAATGAAATATTTGTAATTTTTTCTAGACAGTAGCTGGCCTGCGTGGAGAATTTCTAGGCATAATTGTAAGATTTGCAGGTAGCAATCATATTTCAAATGTATCGTGGTGACATTATTAAATTGAGAGATATGACATTGGGTGGCATTTTGTTAGAAGATAATGGATATATCCATGTCTTTCATTTCTTCTAACACCTTTATGAAATCGTCAGACATGCGTTGAGAAGAATTAAAATAATGCTCACACAACAAGTAAAATAGTGTAAAGAATGTTCGGTATTTCGAGGAAGCGATTCCCATGTTTAAGCCATGCTATGAGTAATAAGTTGACTACCAGAGTCAATAACATCGTTACATAATATATATAACATAGTTATACATAACATAGCTTTTTATATAATGATCAGCTCCCCGAGGAAATTGAGCAGGTATTGAAAGTATTTATCAATGTACTAGTTCCCTTGGAAACCGATTCGAGATTTGCGAGGCGACAAGCTTTTATCGATTCATATTTTACAATTGGTTAAGGCTTTTGCAAAGTGGTCTGCAAGTTTACACTAGTAGATCATATGTTACTTTTAAATACCGACAAACACTAAAGTATTATGTATATTATTTGGATCTGTTTAAGGAATACTTTTAAGTTTTACACTTACTTCATCTGTGTACTTATTCAATTTATTGTTACACTTGTTTCATTTGTTTTCAATCAAGACATTATAAGGTAAATATTATTAGTAATGTTTTTTTACTTATACTCTTATAAATAACTTTTACTTGTTAAAGATATTACTAAAGAAAGTTATCTTTTTTATTTGTATTAATTATCAATCGGAATGACATCACCCGTAATTGATATTTATATGCATTGAGAAGGTTCCAAAATGGTATTATTTGTGACATTTTTCCTATGTAATAATCTTATCCCTCTATTATTAATCAATATATAATTCATTTTTAAATATATAGATAATATTACAGATACTTCACCCACATCCACAGCATCCACAAAACTTTATCGTTAGATGAATCTACAGGAAAGTAGCATCAATTATAAATCAGGGATAAAATACCTTAGCACTGCTTTAATTTCGGAAGACATTAATACTTATTTATTATTTATATTTGGTAATTTAATAAATTTTTATAAATATATATGTTGTATTTGAAAAGTTATAAATTTAATTACCTAATTGGAAATAAAATTCAAAATTTCCTAAATTGGAATAATTCTTTTTTTGAAATTCAATCGGACTAGCGACAAGGTTTCCTTTATCTATAGCTAGAATAATAAAATGTGCTTTTTTTGTGATTAAAATGTGCATTAAAATTAGTTTGCACTGGATGATTCCTATGGTCAGAATAACAAAATGTTATATTGTGAAAATTGAATTTGAAAAAAATATTATATTCTAAAAATTGAATTTGAGCACAAATGATGACCGCTGCTACATAACGTATAAAATCATTTATTGAAATAAAATGTATGTTTCAATATGGCCATAACTAAGATAAAAGCGTACATTAAATTATTTTGGATTAGATAATACCAACCATTCTTTCGTAGGGTTTCAATATGAAAATCCTATTTCATTGGTTAACACATCATTTCATTGAAAATTTGTTTTACCAATCTTTTCCCAACTTGTAATGTATCCCTATAGACCTTATTAACAAAGCTTAACAAAATAAGCGCGACTCGAATAATTGGTAAATAATTCCAACCATTTTTGTGTACGATCAAAAGTAAAAATATTAATATTTTTTAGCTTTTAAATGTTTTCAACAACGTGCTACACTTCCTTTTTTATAAACAACATAATAATGTAATTTACAAATAACATAATAATAATTATTGTTTGAAAATGAATAGCTTTATATTAAAATATAACAGCGTCATGTTTAAATTATGTATATCATTTGTATCCTTATTCACAACTTACTTACTTTATTTTTCATTAACTTTGGGCATGTAACATGTAAAAGGAAATGAGCACATGTATGGTTCTGGAAAAAAGCTTTTACATCATTGCTGTCAATGTTCTTCAAATTGAATCTCATGAATATTAACTTATGATTTATTATTGAAAATTTAACTCTGTCTTGTGAAATTTAAAAGAAATAAAAAATAAAATAAGACATGAATAGAAAAATTTATAAAAATAAAAGTAATGAAAATAAAAGTAATGAAAATAAAAATAGTATATAAAAATGAAAAAGAAATAAGAAAAAAAACAATATTTAAAAACACGAAGTAGAATAAAAAGGTATAAGTAAAGAAATTAATAATCTTAACACATATTTTATTTATTTTTCAATTCCGTCCCTGTAAGTTCAGAATGAGCCTTCACTTCTCGATCTTGACTTAACAGAATTTCCGTGCGGATTTCATCGACTCTAATTAATTCAATGTCAATTCATGAATATAATAAATTTTAAATTTCGATAAATTTTTGCATATTACTATAAAAAAAATAAAATAAAAATTCAATGGAAAAGTTCTTATATTAATTTTACAATTTGAAATTTTATAAGTGATTAAATTACAACTAGTCTCGTTTGTAATACTGCGTCTTCACAATGAAATGTAAATTCGAATAAAATAAACAAAAATTCACTTCAAATAAATCAATCTAAAAACTTTTGGTGCCCCGTTAATATATTAATCACTTTCTAAAAACACTACAAATAAAAGATTAATTGTATATTTATTTACTTCGATTATATTACACACGTTGTTCACCTCGATTGTTTTGCTTGGCCTAATTTGTTACGTGGAACTTATACGATTAGCCCTGGCGCTATTAAGGAAACGAAGGGATCAATTAAGATATCGCTAACCGCGTCTCCTCTGCCGGTAGCCATCCGCTGCTGCCTTTCTTTTGCCAACTCTCCTCTCTGATTGGCTTTTATATTAAGCCAAAGTCGGCACAGTTGACTTCCTTTTGCCTAAAGAAACAAATAAAGTACACGTTTCTTAAGCATATTATTTAAAAAAAAAGGATTATATTCATACAACCAAAATAATTCCGTATTCATCAAACAATGAAAACAGAATTAATTTGTATTCATCAAACAAATTAACGACTTTATCTTGGACGAGAGCATAGATCCAATGAAATCCAACTACAGAGATTGAATTTTTCATCACTAGCTGCAGAGAGAAAAAGCGCTGTTCTATTATATTTACATAAAATCATACATTCGCATGTTGATTTTCCCTATCTCCTCTCCCTACTCAATTTCAATACTCGACTCAGATCCCGTATACATTAGAGATATTATTCGTACAAGTTTATAACAACAATACCTCTTTTTATAACCCCTTAATTCAAATGTGCCGATTGCATAACGATATTGTTTCTCTACATTCATCCTTGGACATTTCTGAACCGAAATTATTGACATTTAAAAAGGAAATACAAAACATATTAAATAGAAATTAAAATTAGCTACGATAGCTCTACGATTTGCTCCGCCGATGCGTTTATTTTCAATTACATCTTTATGACAGATTATTATTATGACAGATTAATTTTACTACTTTTCTTTAACGTAATACTTCCAGCTAAAATAAACTTTTCTTACAACGGTCAGTAAATAATTCGAGATGTCAATTAAAGATGTGCCCGAAATTAGCTGATTATACTTTATTAACGCTCTGAACTTTGAAAGCTCTGAATTTCTAATTTTACTATTCACACAATTTTATACTGGGCGCTACATATGAAAATCGATTCTTAAAGAGTAAACTCCAAAAACTAAATATTTTTGGCTGCGATGTATCTTATGAATGCCGGACTACAGATAAAAATAATTATTTACTTACATTTGTTTTTATTTATTGCGGTTTTAAATCGGACGATTAGATCGGAGATTTATACATACATATATTGTCTTGGAAATTAGTGATCGTAAATTTTTAATAACTGTGAAAATATTTGTAAAATATAAAACAAAAAACCTGGGGCACAAGTTCAGTTAGTCACTAACAATTTTATTGAATCACAAGTGATATAACTTTTGTGTGAGTTTTTTTCTAGTATTAATCTAACAATTATAATTTATTTGAATACAATGCAATTGGAAACAAATTATGTTTTTTTTTAAAAAATCACGAATTTTTTTATTTTGTTCGATTTCATTTTTGGCAGTGAACTGCCGTGTTTATTTTATTTTTCTCCTTTCTTATTTTTATTAAGATAAGATTTAACTATTTCTTTTTTTAGGCTTTAATCTAAGTACCAATTAAAATAACATTAAAATTTATTCAATAACATTTTATATGACGCGAGCTAAACAAATAGACGCTAACTTCTAAGTCATTTAATTGTTTCATCTCTATGAACACCGATAACTCAATTCAATAAATTTTTATTTTGTCTTTGAATGACTAGATTTTAACCTTTATTATTTTTTTATATGCAGAAATATCAAATTATAGATTACAGATTTTTGATTCAATATTTTCTTAATATACTGAAAATTTTCAATCCCATTAAAATTGACATAAATACAAAAACCTGATATGCGTTAAACTTTTTTGTTAATATTCATGAGATTCAATTTGAAGAACATTGACAGCAATGATTTAAAAGCTTTTACATGTTACGTGCCCAAAGTTAATGAAAACTAAAGTAAGTAAGTTGTGAATAAGGATACAAATGAAATACATAAGTTAAACATGACGCTGTTATATTTTAATATTAAGCTGTTCATTTTCAAACAATAATTATTAAACTTTCTTAACTTCACTCTTCTTTAGTTTGTTATAAATTCTGCTAATATATTCACACTGTAACTTTTCTTCATTTGCCAAATGCAAATATTGCGAGGCGCTTAATCGTGTATAATAACTTTCATCCGTAACTCATGCACAAGATCATGCATAGGACTTACTAGGATGAATTTAATTCTTACTGGCCTTTTGCTGTAGTTGTGATTAATCACAAATATTCGGATAATATTTTACACATTTCCTTTCTTTTTGTGTAGTATATCTTTAAACTAGTACGAGGTGGTGGGTGAGCAGACACAAATGAGCCTTATATTATCAATACATTTATTTTGGTTACCGCATTTGTTCTCAATTTTATAGTTGTTGAACATATTTCTTCACAACATATCTATGTATATATGTATATATATATATATATATACACATAAACACACATACATACTCATGTGTAGGAGTGTGTGTTTGCGTGCGTGCGTTTGTGCGTGCGTGCGAAAGTGCATGTGTGCGTGCGCACGAGCGCGCGTGCATATACGTGTGCGCATACTGTGTGTGTAAACAATAGTTTTGGAAAATTATGTGCAAGCAATTTGTTCGACATTGTTATTTTGTATAAAATTTTCCTTCTTTTCTTTTCCCGTTAAACATTGAAATTTATCAAATTTCCTTGAATTAATTTTTAAATTTGCCTTGAATTAGTGATCAATCCTTTTAATATATAAATGTATCGACATAACGCAGTTTGTTGAAAATTTCATTTAACAGGATGCTTTTTTTAATCAAACTTTATTAAAATTTGTCCGTTCCGAAAAATTAATGCGGCATACTACCGGCATGACTCCATTTATTCACTTTTTAGTTAGAACTTTATAATAACTTATAATAATATAAGAACTTTATAATAATATAATCCAGTACTTGATTACATAACTACTCATTAACTAAAAGCTCAAATTCCAAGGTGGACTCGGTCGTGGATATTTTCCAATATCATGTACAGCTATTAGAAAATGATTCCTCTAATTGATATCATACATGGACCCTTGGAAACTGATACATTTTTAAGCTTCGTACGTGAGAAAATTATTCTACACCCACGAAATGAAATTAGTCTAAAAACTATATTGTCAGCACTTGAACGAATTCATATCCAAGTACCGAATATCGAAATAATATAAAGTTGTATTAGTTGATATAGTTTATACGTAAAATTATCGACAGTTTTTAAATTAGTAGAATAAATAGTCTAAGGCACGAACTTAAATTGGAAAGAATACTATTCTCATGATGCTTATATTTCGGAATACTGTTAAAGGATTGATCAAACGAACTCAAGTCAGAAAATAAACATAATATCAACTAAATGGATAAAAATATTAAAGAAAATAACCGATAACAATATAGTACTCGTAATAAAACTTTTCCAAAAAAAAGTTATTCGATCAGCCTCAGTTCTTCCACTTAGTATTGAAAAACTTCAATTTCTGATCACTTTTGCATTTTCAATGACGATAAACTAAGCTTTTACTGGTAATTATATTTTTAAAAAAAATATAAAAGAATGCGTTTTCCTTCAATTTTAAAACCTAGCATCGCATGCAATAGTTTTTGCTAATATATTTTAAAATATATTTCTGGTTTTAATTTGATCAATTTTTCATTTAAGTGACCATTATTACGTGAGTTATTTTATAGTTATAAAAAATGGCATTTTTATGTTGAATGGAAATATCGATACTTTACAAATTACATATAAGTATTGAAAGGCCTGAAATATTTTCTTTCAATTACATTTATTCACAGGTATTTCCTCTGATTTCTTATTTATTGGTAAGAAATCTTTATGTTTTAAAAATTAAAAAATATGCCTTTTTATTTGTTGTCTAAAATACTATAACATTTTATAAGACAACATTTACTTTTTATTAAATCAAAATTGCCCTTAAAATATACGTAAAATGAAATTCGCTAAAAATTGGCTTGCATATATTTATAATGCTTTGAAATATGAAACGAATGAAAGGATTCTTTCGGTTTCAGGTCTATCCTTTATTTTAATTTTTTCTTGTTGGGAATAATTTTGTATTAATTTTCTGATATAAAATGTTTTATTTAGTTATTAAATGAACTAAATTGTGAAGAAAATTTTTAGAAAACAGATTTTCAGAAAAAATTCACAATTTTCCAAGTTATCAGTTCTTTAGCACCTCTGTCATTAATATTACCCAAAGCGTCCTAAAAGTAGTTTGCAGTCAAAGCCAAAATACAACTTTGCGAAATTGAAAAGATGGTTAATTTCAATATCTCGGAATTTGAAAATATTTATACACAACATAATTACCCATTAAATCCATCAAATATTCTCCAATTAAACAAATCATTTGTTTCTATTTACTTAAATCTTATCATTAAAAAAATTATGTATTACTTATATGTATTACCTTAAATTTAATTTAAATTGTTCACTTTTTTCTCATTACTGGTAGCAAAAAGCTAAATGAAAATGAATCAGAGGATTTGTCAAAGCTGGTTTGAAAGCGTCTAGAGTATGCAATTTCATACAAAATGATTGAGATAATTCTGGCACAAGATATATTTATTTTAGACGATGGTTTTGTAAATTATTTAAATACGTTACAAAAATACGAACATTTCGTAATAAAAAGTAAACAAGGCATTTTATTATTATATTTAGTTTTGCAAAAGTTATTAATTATTCTTTTTATTAGTATCAAGGTTCTGTGAATAGTGAACCTGGCTGCGACTTTTTAAAAAAGAGTATAAGGAACTGGCTGTCATCACACATCAGGACTTGTCACTTAGTGATTTTGGTTTATATACACATCGTAGCCTTTCAGAATATAAAAAATAATTGTGCTCTTTAATTAAACATACTTAAATATGTGATTGCAATGAAACTGACGTTTCTGCTTTATGCGAACCCCCTAAATTTTTGACTCAAATAAACACATCGGAACTGGGAAGTAAAAACGTTGGAGTAATTTTAGCAGAGATATTGATGTGACGATGGCTGCTTTTTTTTCAAAGATGTTTTTTTACTACAGCACCCCCTTAGAGATGTGGTGATACAAACTGAATGGTCCTCTTTGTTTAACTTTTAACATTTTCGAGTGTATCCTTTTAAAGAAACTAATGATATAATTATTTTAAATAATCTTCAATTTAAACTCCAAGATGTATTAGTATATTACTACGAACTTAATTCTGAAGGTCAAATACTAAATATCACAACCACGAAACAGAATTCTGCAATTATTTTTTCTTTCAATGCATCTCAATGGATAAACTTGACCTTCTAATCCACACCATTCGTTCCATATTTTACTCCTCCTATATATTTTTTTTGATAATTTTTCAAAGTAAATAAATATTACACTAAAGACTATGTCTTCCTTATTTTCTTAACAATATTTTATATTATCGACTACTAGACATGGATTAAAATGTAAAATACTCAAAGTTCTTAGAAAATTAAATGAATATAGTTGAGTTGTGTGAACTACCTTTCTTCATTACACTTTTTACTGTCATTGTACACTGAAAGAAAAACGATATAAAATTTAACAAAAATAAACCGATATCAATTTCAATACATATCTTCGGATGAATGATTCGTTTGTTTAGTTGGTACCCAAAATATTGTTTGCCTTAGAGCCTGTGGAATAAATTTGAAATATGATTCCATGGAGTTATTAATGTTGGGGTGGAATCTTAAATCGCTCGAATGAGCTTTGGTTGCTTGGTAGTTAAAGCTCACAGGAACACATATATTGGGTTTGAATATAAAAAGATAATAGGGCTTTGTGAATTATATTGAATTCAAGCCCGTGTACTCGATTTTATTGTGTGAGCAATATTAATTGAATTTCAAATCCCTCATGAAATACTTGAAAAAAAATGCTTTAGACTGGAATCGGTATCTTAAGCATTGTATCGGTAAATATTAGTAGTTTGTATTTTTTACGTGATTTTAAATTGATAACATTATTTGGAGCACTGCATTCCATGTCGAGTTGCACAGAAACATGTTCATACAAGTTGCGCGGAAGAAGCGACGTATGTTCGTGGTATTTGTCAGTTATTCTCGGATGGTCAGGTAATTAACACGTATTGTTTTACATTTAGAAGATGGCAATGGAATTAAGAAGCAATAAAAAAAATATTTTTTTGGTTGGTGATGTAAATCATCAAATAGCATATGCAAAGTTATCGTCTAAAACTTGTGGATCTTCATCAAGTTTGGACAGAGATGCAAAAAAAATTAAAAATCATAAGACTTTAATAAAAATCGTGAGGAGAAGTTTCAAAATAATTTAGATAATTCATTCGATGTAGCACACGATAATACTTTAGAATGAATGAAAAGAGAAAAATTAAAATATTTTTACAAAAACAAAAAGAACCAGGTAGTCCAGGGTGCTTTTGGCGGATGTAAATATAAAATTAGCTGAGAAAGAACAAAGATAGAGAAAACTAAAAGAAGACAAAAAGAGATTCGATCAAATGTATTCCGCGAGTTTATCGTTATCTTTTACTGTCAAGACTCTATATAATCTAAAAAAAAACACGATCAACCTACCAGCACTGATGAAAGCCTGGAGGAACCTTTGCCATCGACATCTCGATCCGTAATTTCAGGAACTACTACAAATAGTGAAAGGAAACACTTATCATGCCAAAGTTAGTTGTAGCTTTAGACAGATGTCTATTAAGCATAATGGAATATGTTTTTATACTTCAGGATGCTAGTAGATGCATTAGATCTTAGCCATGCTAATTTCACAATAAATAAATTTTCTATTCACCGCATTTGTACACAGAGTAGAAAAGATACGGTGGAAATCAATAAAGTCCAATGTTAAGAATACGTACCTGTCATAATTACCGTTCATTGGTATGGAAAATGATTATATGGACTGGACGTGAAAGGTCCTAAAGAAGAACGCTCACCAATTCTTATTTCATTTAAGGAGAGGGAACAATTTTTCGTTGTACCAAAATTGGAGAGCTCTTCCGGCCAAGATCAAGCTAAAACTGTGTCAAACACACCAAGTCTCAAGCAGCTATGAAAATATGTTTGCTGCATTACCAGTAATTGTGGTTATATATGTAAAACCCAGGGTTTGATGAAGTCTGGCGTTGAAGGCACCAAATCAACATTTGTGTTTTTGAAAAAAGTTAAATGAATATGACACTCTTGACAAATTGATCTGCAAGGCAACTCTGAGCAAGTTTAGTCAACATTTTTGGTACTTGTCAGAAGAAATTGTCGTCTTATACTCCTTGATGATGACGTTGATGAACAAACGAAAGTAACTTACAAAGAGAGAGCTTGTATGATTTTGAAAGACATACATTCCATCGAAAGAAGAGATATCCGATTATTTCTAAGGTGAGTATGAAACCATAGTTTTGTTACTGACATTGTTTTTACTAGATCGAATCGATAGAAAATCATTAAATTATTTCGTGTCCGCCAAGGGAACAAATTTGTTTTCGCGATCAAAAATTGATGAAAATTTCCTTCAAAAACCTGTTTTTTCGTGGGAAGGAGCTGCCTTTTTGGAAGCAAAAAATGCTCTTTCTTTAAGAAAAATTCAGAGTACAGCTGAAAGAGCTGTAAAATTTATGTGAAATTTTCATGGTATGAAGCAATTTGAAAAGAAATTTTTTTTGCGCTCTGTACAAGAAAAATCTGTATCCAGACTATAGAAAAGAGACCCTTAATTATTTGTAAATTTATTTTTTTTTAAATAAATAAGTGCTTATCTCTTATATTTGCTTTTTGATAAATATTATCATAAAATACAAATATTTCAGTTGATCTAGCTACATGAGCGAAAACATTAAAAATAGCTTTTTTCAAAAACTTCAGAAGTATACCGGCACGGGTTTATATAAGTAAAATTTTGTATCTGAATGTCAAAATAGTTGAAAAGAATTAGAGGGTATGCGTTTCGATATACCAAAAAAAATGTTCACCCATATAAGGGACACCTTATATATATATATATATATATATATATATATATATATATATATATATATATATATATGTGTGTATATATTCATTGTGTCTTTTATATATAAGTTCATTTAAATCTAGAGTAAAAATTATTTTAATATTTTTAATATAAGGTGAATTTACCTGGGCTATTTACCTACTGTTACAAAAACTGTTATTCTTATTCTCGGCTGAGGTCACGAAAAAACTTTTTGTTTTCACTTCATCGATCGGATAGGATGAATTCCGTTTACATTAAATACTCGTATCTTTTCAATTAGTAATTTTAACCTTCGCCATTTATCTCTCTGTCACTGAAGCAAGTTTAGGTTTTTTTCTGACGTACGTGCGCAGCGTGATGATGCAAGCTGAAATCATATGAAATATTTAGTATAAATAAAACAAGTTATATAAACAAAAACATCACATCAGCATATTATTACTTAACTATTTTGCATGGGCCATATTTTATTGCACCCACGTTGTCTACGCAGCCTAAACTCAAATAAACGTTCACAGAATTTCAGGCAAAGAATATAACCCCAATATTGTTTCTTATTTATTTACAATAATATGCTGTTAATAAAAAATCAACAACAATCATTAACTTGCCGTTCTTGGATTCAAAACTCAGACGTGACAAAGTTTTCCAAATCACAAAAGAACTACCAATTTAACTAGAAACTATTATTTTTAGCAGAAATAAAGTAAACAAAACGCGACACGTTGCAATGACATTTTCGAACTAATTCGCCACTCCGGCGTCCCAGACTGACCCAAATAAACTTCCCACTCCCCGCGCATCGTTCCACAGATATAAGCGACGCGCTCACTTACCCACTGCGCTCGATTACCCCAAATGACTACACACACATATATATATATATATATATATATATATATATAAATATACACACACACATCTATATCAGGTTGGCTAGGAAGTTTTTAGCCACAATTTCGGGACTTTTCTAGAAAAATTCTGAAAACTTCGGGAAGGTTGTATTGAAGGGTATAAATAGGTCAACGTGTATTTAGTTGACAATAGTCAGCGCCGAAGCTTTAATTGAATTACATAAAAGATAATGGATTTAAATACATATCAAATACGAATTCCGTTACTTTACGAATTTCGTCTGGATCACGATTCAAAGGCTGCCAAAAATAATATATGTCATACGATGAACGAGTCTACAGTGTCTTACCGACGGCAAAGGTTTAGTTCAGAAAGTTCAGGAATTATTACTACTGTCTTGAGAATGATCCCCGTACCGGACATACTGTTGAATTGGAGGTTCAACGATTACGACGCTTAATTGGGAGAATCCTCGACTGATGACCCGTCACTTGGTAGATGAGCTACGCTGTAGTCATAACACCATCAAAACACCGGCACGTACGCATGCACGCATGCACGCAAGCACGAACGCACACACGCACGCATGAAATGGGAATGTTTCAAAATATGGAAAAGTTTTAAGATACTCCTCGAGTAGTGACACTTCACAGTCGTGACCTTCAGTGCAGAGTTGATACTTGTTAATAGTTGACATTACAAGACAGTAAATGGCGATGAGAAGTGGGTTGTACGTATGTTAACGTATATACGTTAGGTACACACGCAAACATCAATGGCTGGGTGTCACAGAAACCGGAGTTTCAGTATCCAAACCTGAAATCAGTGCCAAAAAGTTGATGCTCAGTTGATGGCGAAATATTAAAGGCATTATTCATTAGGAGTTGCTTCCAGAGGGATCTACAATTAATGTAGATATTTACTATGAATAACTGGACCGATTAGCTAACAAATTGAGTATTCAACAGGATCGAGTTTATTTTTTACATTATAATGCTAGACCACATGTTACAAAAAGTACTTGTGATAAAATAGAGGAGCTCGGCTGGGTTCTACTCGCTCATCCCCATATTTACCGGAAATTGTGCCGTCTAATTACCATTTATTCAAGGCTCTAAGTAACCATTTACTTGAAAAAAATGCAATTTCAAAGATCTCCAAAACACACATACACACACTCGCACGCAAGCACGCACTCACGCAAAGACACACACACACACACACACACACACACACACACATATATATATATATATATATATATATATATATATATGTATGTATATACACACACACAATAATTATATAACAGTTTTCCTATCTCACAAATGAAGCAAGAGAAAAATAATCAAAAACTCCATAATTAAATAAAAATTAATATTATATATCGGACAAAGGAAGACTCTATTCGTTGGCTATACAGGAATAAATTGTCTTAGAAATAAAACATAAAATACGCCCTTTTTCTAATTGCGTGCAACAAAAATATTACACATAACTCCTTTTAATACATCCAATACTAGCCCGGAGTGCGGGGTTTATCCACAGTGGCGATGTCTTCGCAGTTGTTTGCGGGTTATTCCCCCGAGCGGCGCTGAACAATTTGCACCAATATCGTGTGTACAAAAAAGATGACAAATAATTATGAATATTATTTTCATTGTTCTGAATAAAATCATTTTTAAAATTTTATTTTAACGGCGATCAAGTATTTTTCAGTCAAGCAATAGCGTCTTTCTTTGTTCGACACTTATTCCCGGATACTGTGTATATAGAAGGAAAGAGAAAGTCATAAGCATTTAAAAAATCATTTTTTATAATTTTATGTCAGATAACATTGTACCCATAAAAATATGACACCACGCCAATTCCCGAAATTGCTATGGTCCATGTCCATCTGAAAAAATACAGTGTTATTAGAAATATGCCTGAAGTTTACAAGGAAACCATAGTAATGATGCTAAAATATCTCATAATGGTTGAAAAATTAACAATAATTTAGTAACTTTCATAAATTTATCGTTATATAAGCAGGAAATGACTAACATTTTTTATATAGACAGAAAAGGTCGAGTTACAAAATTCATAATACATGAATAAATATCATTCAAACCATCATTGACACTATTTCACCAGTGGTAACGCTGGTTCTTTCTGAAACATCCACACTTTCGACTTAGATTTACTTAGAATATCGGAATAATATAATCACGAATATCTACAACAAATTTATCCTAACTATTAGATACCAAATTTATGCTACAAATTTATTACTATAGATATATTAAATACCTCGGAACAAAAAAGAAAAACGATGCAAATTGGAATTGAAATTTAATTTATTTTTTAAGATGATCTGCAAATTTTTTGTTTACACTTGAAAGTAATAAACATTTATATTTCGAAAAAATAATTTTATGTTATTGAAGATGATCAAATATTCACAATTAATAATTTCCCAAACCATTTAAGATATTTGTTATAAAAAAAAATACACTTTGATGTTTATGAACTTATAATATGACAGGAGAATATAGAGATATCAAAACAGTACTATAAGCCTGAAACCGAAATCAAATTTGGTCCCAAAATTCAAATAAAAAAGATTAGTAAATTTAAATTTCCGAAATGAGGATAACAATATAATAACTAATAATAATAGTTTCCTAAATTTACCTGAGAAAATTTTGATGGAAATATAAAGAAGTATTAATTGAACTCGCATCACGACGATTTAAGGGTGTATAAATCACCATATAAATATTTGAGGATACGTAGAACTTCCAATATGATATTTACGACCATTAATAGTGCTTATACCATGTAAATATTTTATATGTCTCTATTTTGCACAGGCGTTAATATATCGTAAATATCTTAGAAATTATGAGATTTAGAATCATTGTTAAAGTTTTTTGGTGTATTTTACGTAAACTTCTAATAATACTGTTTATCTCATAATTTTGAATGTAATAGCTTTGGTAAGGTGGGGATGTACACGTTTTGGTGGACATTTTCAACAATGTCTTCAAAACTATATTATGTAAAAAAAATTTACAAAAATTACTTTTGGAATGCTTCTAACTTTTTTATTTGTTTACATACGACATTAATAAAATTTTCTATTTCTTCATTTCCACCTTCAAAAATTTAGACGTAAATATATGTTAAATACTGCAATGCATTTCATATCCTATTCTATCCTCCACGTTGATCAAGTCCTTGAAGGGCCTAATCCTACTCTATAATTAAACTCCAACTCGATTCGATCCAAAAAACGGCACTTCCAATCCCTGATTCTATGTTCTCGTAGGTTTTTCTCAGACTAAGAAAAATTTTGCAATATTATGCCAGAGCAAAATTTCTGAAATAGTTTAGGGTTCTAATCTCTAAGTAGCTTCGATTTCTTTATTTTTATTTATATGTGACAGTGATAACGGCATCTCTTTCTTTTCTCAAGTAGCATATTGATTTTAATTCCCTATACCAGTAACTCGAATTAAGCTCCTATTATTATACATTCAAAATACTTGGACACACCGAAGTTCTTACAATGATACAAACATAATCTTCCTGAATGGTATGAAAATAGCTTAACATACAAACGTATACAAATAAACGAAAATATTATTAAAGCATATTCCTTCACGAAGTGTTAGATAATGGATAAAACAAAATAATGTAGGCAAATGTGGTTAGGGGAAATAATAGGGGAAATAATAAAGTTATTTGTATGAATTTTAGCAACAAGTCCTTTGTTATCATATTCCACTCTCCATATAAAAATACTTTCACTTTTTTTACGACGAAATCATTAAAATCAAATGTCATTCCTCCACCTGGTGTTTTCCATTTGTCTTTTCCCGCTCGGTAAAACTTAGTAAAGATAATAAAACTTTCCCCTAGTTCAACACCTCTTCTTACTTCTATTTCAAATTGTGTTTTAATTCACAGCGTGTCAGCTGGCAAGCGATGTACGATAATTTATTTGGCTAACTTTCTAGATAATTTTCCGAGTTTTTATTTTCCTTTTTTAAGTTAATTTTTTTACTGTTAGTTATAAGAGCTATTAAAATTTTTGTATATTTCGAATAAAATTGTCGTTTTTAATTAACGATTGAACGAGAATACTACTACCATTCAACTGTAGATCAATATGAATGAAGTTTTTGTTTTATAAGCATAATGATAATGTTGAATTAACGTGGGCGCGGGTAAGTGAGCCCATGAGTATACTTGCTCCGTGTAAAATAGTTTAGTAATAATATGCTGACGTGATATTTTTGTTTATATAACTTGTTTTAATTATACTAAATATTTTATATGATTTCAACTTCATCATGCTGTGCACGTACGTCAGAAAAAAAACCTAAACTTTTATCAGTGACAGAAATAAATAGCGAAGGTTAAAATTACTAATTGAAAAGGTTAAAAGCAAGAGAGAAGCTGCAACTGTCATTGGAATAAGCGAGTCTCGTCTACGCAAAAGACTAAAACTAAATTGTGCTGCATTGTCAATGGGTCGCTTTAAGCAAACTTTTAATGATAACCAAGAATCAGAGTTTACCACACATTGTAAGAAAATGGAAAAAATATATTTTGGTCTAAGTACAAAGGATTTGAAGCGCTTAGCATACGAATATGCCATAGCCACCAATATCGACGACCGTTTTGATAAGTCATTAAAAGTGTCTAGACATCAGCTGATTCTGCTCAAAAAAATACACTGGTCCAAAAGAGAAAGAAAAGGCAATTTTGTCAAAAAAGAAACAGAAAACATCTACTATAAAAGGCAAGAAATGGTGGCACGAAAAGGGCACTTCTTATGAAAGGAGAGGAATTTTTGTATGTGATAATGGAAAAAAATACGTTATTCAAACCCAAAGTGTTAGTTTTTAAAATTAAACACTTTTGCAGTTTAAGAACATCGAAAGTAACAAGAAGAATGATATACATGAAGAAATTGCCTACATATAATATCGTAAAACAAAATTATAGCGAGTTAACATAATCTACTATTATATTGCATTAAATACTTAGTTATTTAATATTGTTTAGAACCATAATTGTTGCAACAACACCTGCATAGAGTTGTAGAATCGTATTATCGGTGAATAAAACTTAATTTAATTGCCTTGCCATAGCCACCAATATTGACGACCGTTTTGATAAGTCAATTAAAATGAAATTCACCTTGGTTTCAAGCACATATCTTACATATTCCCAACTTAATTCTTTTATTGGCATTTTAAACATTTTATATGTATCAAGTAACCTAGCTCTTCGGAACGTAACTAGGTTTTTTAGTGAGTGGATAATCTGTAAATTGACGATTTTAATGTCAAATATCTCGGATACATCTGCAATAGATGCAATGTCCAGACTGTAATTATTTTATACCGATTTTTGCTGAGGTTTGCAGAATGTATTGTAGACAAAACATAATTTCTATGACATAAATTTGAGATAGAGTGGGTATTGGTATTGTCAACGAAACTTGTCGAACATCATAACATTATGCAATGCGTTCTAAAATAAATTACATTTTATTCGGTTTTACATGATTGGTTGGTTTCGAAACGGGTTGAAATAACAAAAATTAGGGAAAATTTTTTGAATTTGGCAACTTAAATGAAAATATGAATTGTGAAATTACTATTCTAAATTTAGGAATAGTTTTAAGAGGAAATATTACTTTAAATAAAAAACGAGTGTGCTTTAGACCATACGACTTAAGTAAAACTTCAAGTTCACAAAATATGAACTTTAAAATGAATTTACAATTTTATTCACTTTAAACGCAGAATATTTAATGTATTGAACAAAATAATAATTTATAAAATTGTTGAATGATTGTTTATAAAATTGTTGTTGAAATGAAATTACAAAATAATCAAAAAATCACCATTCGCGTAATGCTAGCAAACTCGCATATATATATATATATATATATATATATATATATATATATATTTCATGCACTGGCTATGAGAGAAAAGAGAAAGAAAATGTGCGAGCGTAAAGAGAGAAAGAAAATGTGTGCTCACACCTCTATCTCTTATCCCTACAGTAATATACGAAACGTAACTCTCTCTCTTTCTGTCTTCACAAACTTATATCTCCCTCTCGACTTCCGTTCGCTTCGCCCGATTACACTTTTTGTAATGCTCTCGTCACACATTCACCAGCTTACTCCCCAAGTCAAGCATCTGTAAAGAAGTTTTACTTCAAAAATAGTTCCTTGTGGGTGTAATTTTATGTATCAAGTGTCCCAAATAGCTGTTTTGTAAACTAAAATAATCCTGAGGTCCCTACCTACCTGATCTTTCTCTCTCCTTATTCACTTGAAATCTGCGCTCGCCAGTGGCTGTTGCTATCATTGGCCTTCATGCAATGCCGAGAAAGTTAGCAACCTAACATTGCGGTTGGGGATTCACACACCGTACTGACACCGTCGTAGTCGCTGCATCGGTAAAGCATGTCAGCTTTTCCGAAGCCCAAACATCACATCACAGCTGTGGAACGCTCGCATTATGTATACGTGACAGGTTGCTATCTGGATTACATGATTATAGTAAATTGATAGTCTCGTAAATATCCCTTAAGGAAAGTCTCGTAAATATCCCTTTTATTAATAAAGTTAAGGGCTGAATAAATGTGGATGAAATAAATTTCATTATGTTTGTATAGATATACAGTTTTGTTGAAAATAAATGAATCTCATATTGAAAGCAAATTAATAATGGATAGATTTATTTGAGTGTAGTCTCTTTATTTTTTGTAAATTGTTAAATTAGCGATAATAAGATTATAGTATTGAATGGTTTCTTTTCTACCTTTCTATGAAAACGAAAGATGTGCGTATGCAAATTTGTCGGTGGTTAATTAAAATTTTGTACATAAACTTGCGTACTTTAAAAACTGATAGTACTTTGTTGAAATAAAAGTTGATTGTAGCCTGGATTGCAAAGTCACAAATTAGTTTGCAATAATTCTACAAAAATTCCAGGCGTGCTTAAATCTTGCAAATATATTGTTACTATTCCAAACGCCGAGAATATATTTCACTATGTCAAGGAAGTTTTAAATTTGTTAAACCTTTCTGGGTCACAGCGTATAGTCTAAAAGTTTAAAAAATAGTATTATAATTATACATTTATGTTATTTAAGTCCATCTAATTTAAATACAGTTACAATGTTGACAGAAAAATATTTGCAAAGCAATATCACCGAAGTAATAATTTTAATAGGGCCAGCAACCGGACTGATAGCACATATCTCAATTAATCCAACCGATATACCATCTACTTTCAAGCGGTTACAGATGAAACTATTATTTGTTTTCATAATAGATAATTTAGAGTGATTAATCTTAAGAATGATTAGAATGGATTTGAACTCAGAGCACTTTCCTCATGGACAAGTAGGTTTCCCTAGGGAAGGAGTTTCGGAAGACCGATGTAATTGACTCTTCCGAAAGGATGAAACAATTAATAAATAATAGGACTATTTATATTACAGAGAAGGCCTTACGAATATAAGGAAATTTAAAAAAGGGAATAGAAAAAAGTCATAAAAATAAACTCATTCAAATATTCGTGTAATAATCCCGAAACAAATTGCAAACAAGGACTGATTTTCTTATAAAATTATAACTGTAGTTATCATAATACATGTGCCAAAATTAGAGAATATGTATGAAAAACAGGAACATATTATCAGTCAACCAACCGGCCAGCTAGATATAAATTTTAAAGAAGGCAAATCCGGTCTTTTATTCAAAAGTATTCGACAATAGCCTGTTTGTGTGACGAAGCTGCAAACAAAGACTGTAACTGTATTGTAAGAAAATACAAAATAATAACTGCAGTTATCGTAGTATATGTGCCAAAGAATTAAAGAAGATTTAGAGAATAAGTGTGAAACATAGAAAAGTATTTTCAACCAATCATCCAACCGGCTAGGTGTACATAAATTCTATGGAAGGCAAATCATGTCTATTATTGAAAAATATTTGACTATAACGATTTTAAAAAATTAGTGCCATCCAATATCGAATAGTATTTTAATCTAATCTATAATCACAAGCAGGTAAATATTATACTTTATTGAAACCAATTTTCTAACCGTATTGCCCGGACGCTGCACCTATTGTAGTAGTTACGAGATATTAGACTTATGAAATCGTCAAGTTTAGACTTGTGAAATCGTCAATTCATAGTAAATACTCACTCAAAGATAAATTTTGACTACCTAGAGCATTTCTCGAAGAGCTAGAAAATTTCGTACATATTTAGAATGAGTCGGTGGCATTATCTCTTCACCTGTAAACCTGTAAACTTGAAACTTGGTATATATGTTCTTCACGCGATATCTACACCTATTAATAAGGAACTATACCTATAAAATTCAGGGAATGTACTTCATTGATGATAAAGTCCAGCTCTCTAACATTGTACTATACCCTAAGCAATTACACAGTCTCCTTATTCATCAGCATCCAGTACCAGAGTAGCGAGCCTTATGGCTGAACTTTATCAACAGCCTTGGTTCCTTCATATATACTTTGTTCGTGATGATGAACGTAAGATTAAATTCGTTGAAGAATTGACCTTTGCGTGAAGCCAGAATGGATTAGATAACTCCAGAATATGTTGCACGCACAAAAGAACCATAATTTTCTATTTATGGTTTCTTTTGATTCAGTTCCTAGGGGTTAAAAAGTGTTCCAGGTAGTGATTAAGCTCCGGAGAATATAAATGTGGTTAAAATGCTCATAATATTAAAGAAGTAACAGTTCTCATTTTTGGACAGGATTTAAAAGAACAGAGATATCGTTCTCTAGAGCAAAGACAAACAATTTATTAGAATATGTTGCACTAACAAAATAACTATAGTTTTCTATTTATGGTTTCTTTTCATTCCATTCCTAAGGGTCAGAAAATGTTCCAGGTAGTGATTAAGTTCCGGAGAACATAACTGTGGTTATAATGCTCCTAAAATTAAAGAAGTAACAGTTCTCGTTGTTGGACAGTATTTAAAAGAAAAGAGATATCGTTCTCTAGAGCAGAGACAAAAAATTGCTGCAAAAAAGTACTAGATGCACCGTGCTACTGATGCTTTACAATTTACTCTGACATTTTGCCATTAAAAAACGGCTATCACGTCAACATATCTAAGCGTGATGTGAAAACTAAAACTTCTTTCGATAAGACCGTACCTGCTTCAGAATTTTACAGCTACAGGACAATGAAGAATGCTATCTATTATCATTCGGTGTTTTAAATAAATTTTTAGTCGATATGTATACAAACAATGGGATCAAAAGACTTTATTTTATTCGTAACAACCAAAGACAAGAATTCTCAGAGTTGGTTGTTCGCCTTTTTCCATTGGTGGAACTCGCTATATACATGAGGGAACTCAAAATTCTATGACGTAAGTACGGTATTTTGGACGAATATTAAATGGGGAGGGGGAGGGGGAGGGGGACTGGAGGGTGAGGGGGAGGGGAGGGTTTTGTCCTATTACTCACTTTTGCCAACTTTTAAAAGGGGAACTTGACCTTTTAATAGCTATATTTTTGATGGAATTTGATAGTTCCTACACACACACACACATACAAACATATATATATATATATATATATATATATATTTATATATATATATATATATATATATATATATATATATATATTTATATATATATATATATATATATATATATATATATATATATATATATATATATTATATATATATATATATATATATATATATATATATATATATATATATATATTAACTGTAGATATAATAATGTGAAAAATATTTTATGATCAATGAAAACAATTCTTTACTACAAGTTGTAGTTTGTGGCGACAATGTTGATAAATAATCTTACTGAGGTAGCAAATAGTTTATTAATCGATTTTTATAAAATGATATAAATATATAGCTTGTTTTATGAAAATGAATGAGGAATGCGTCTTTCCTCTTTCTTTCAAGTTTATGAAGAATTGTGTCCACAATTAAAATAAACTACGTGATGTACATGTGTTTGTGACTTCCATATTAATGTTTACGGTTAATTCTAAAAATGTTTCAAGGTTTGGGATAGGGATGCGATTTAATTGGATATTTGATTGTTTTCAGTTACAGGTTTAATTTTTTATAGGACCATGGAATTGTAGACTGTGGGATCGTTGATATTTAAATTCTGTGCTTCTAGCCTTTCCTGAACAAGGAGTTTTTTTCTTTCCATTCTCAGATACAGCATCCTAAAATAGTGGTCAAATAATAGCACTTGCAGAATACGCACCATTAAGAATTGTCCTTGTAGAATATTCACCGATATGTTAAATTATCATAAAGTTTGTAAAAAAGTACTTTAATAATATAAAAAAGCAAAAACTAGGTTTTTTGATGGTTTTCAGACTTTTCCCTTTACCTGTTTTTATTATACCTTCGTTTTTCCGAACATCAAGATTTAAGTCAACAGAATTAGGTTTTCACGAGCATGCCGGTAAATGGCTACCACTTTAGTTTCCCGGAAATCTCAGGTAAATATTTGGTAATGCTGATTTTTTCAAAATTTTGAATATATCAGTTTTGAATATATAAATTGGAGTCAAGGGCATATTTTTTGTAGATACTTTGGGCAATATTTCTAGAAATTTTTTCCATAAAAATTCCAAAAAAGAATTTTATAATACTTGTGACTACTTTCCATTTCAATTGATGAAAAACAGAGATTACTTTTCTTGTTTTGCTTCACTTCTAGTATACTAAAATTTCTATATAAACCACAGACCTAATAATCACTGAACGTGCCATACTTGAATATATCCGCCGCCGTACGTTGATAAAATCGAACATATGCGCTATTTTTGAAAAACCGAATATGTCACACGTTAAATCGTTTCTGAGAAAAACGAAATTTTTAATAACATCTCTAAAATTATCTGTACATGATATCTGTACATTGAAGATTTACGAAAAAAATATTTAACTCTATTTCTACTCTGGACAAGTTGTGAAAGTTAGGAAATAGGTCAGACCGTATTTTCAAATGTAGCACAGAAAGCATTATATCATTAGTTATCCAGCCGCCTAGTTTTCCGGGTAGTCCATGTTAAATGCGGGAACGAAGGCAATATTCTTTCTGCTGCATACGAAGATACGGCCAACCTGACTATTACATAACTTTCATAACTAATGCAAAGTGGACTGAAATTTCTAAAGACCTTTTTGCGGGATAGGTGTATTACTTTGGACTTTACATACAAGTTGACGATCGACCTGATCACAAAACAAAAAGTTTTCTGTTCAGCTCTTTCTTTCGTGTATGGAGTAGAGTGGCAATGTGAGGCTTGACATATGCCCATATTCTCCTGTAGCTGTAAGAAAAAAATTGTAACGTATCGTTACATGATTATTGACATGGTTATAATTATGAGTTTCTAGACTGGAGCGAGATTCTGATAATAAATAATATTGTAAAGTTACACAGGGTTCATGGGCCATGCGACGCTTTAAATAGAAATTCTCCTTACGTTATAGATGGTTAGGTCTAAGAAATACCCTAAAGCACCATTATATCAAACTAGGTCAGGAGAAAACGGATATCTGTTTTATCGTCGAAGATTGTTCCTACAAGGCGGTTTCGCAGCTGCAGACATACTAAGTGTTTAAGAAATTATTTTGGACAATAGATCGGTTGTAACAAATGCCCATCTTTCTATCTTAACCATATACAGTTAGGTTTATGTTCCATTAAACATACGACAAAATCAATTAATTAACGATACAATCATATGTTCAAAAAAAAGATTATTAAGTAATTTTTATTAAAATATTTCATTGGTTTATTTATTTTTTTTTTAGTACTATTTCTTCTTTATATTTGTCGTTGCGACACTTGCTTTTATATTATATTTAGAGTCTTATTGTCTCGAATAAAACTGAATAAATTGACCCCACTCGTGAGCACGCAACGTGTAATTGACCGTGGAAAAAGCATGATTCCTCTATGCTAAGGCCAAAAATATTAGAATTTTTGACTTTGCGGTTTGTTGATGGTCATACTATAAGCCAACTTTACAGTGAATTGCCATCGTTTAAAGCTGATTGGTAAATCGGTCGAAATTAAAGGAATTTTTGATATTAATACAGTTTTCCCTTTGTGTTTGCCAGTCTTTATACTGGCTTAGATGACGTTATTCTGCAGTTGTTTAATGCAGAGTCTTGAGTCATTATATAATTTTGGCAAATTTATATTCCTCAATAAAATGACTGGCGAACTAACCTTCTGTTTGAGGCACTGCAGCGGCATTCTTGAAACATTCGACCAATTTAAGGAGAATTTACAAGGTCATCAATCATGGTGTCAATTGAATTGTAAATTTTCTCTTAATCCGGAATCATCCCTTGGGCGATCTTATTAATGTCGTGGATAATATCATGTTTAGTCGTTAGAATAACTAGCGGGTGTAATAATTCTGATTTGGTGTAATTTTCGACAATATCCGCATATATTTCGTTAATGAGTATTTGGCTGTTTCCTCCTAGTAAGTCTTGAAGCGTTCTATTCAAAGCCTCCTAACACTTTTTATGTGCCATTATGCATTCAACTCATATAATTGCCTTACACTATTGCAACATTTCTCCACGGGCTGATGATTTTGAGAGTTTGCATACTGGGAATTTAGATTCAGCAGCTACATTTAATGACAATTTTAACGCAGAATGTGCTATTCGTCCGCCATCCATGAGTACGGCCGCTACTCCCGATAATGCCAAGGTAATTATTATTTCCTGGTTTGCGTGAATATCAGCTAGTATTAAGTTAATTAAAAACGTTTTTTTGTACCGTCAGGTGCATCCAAACATTCTACCTTGTTTTTTTGTAATTATCTATTTTAACATCGTATGCCTATTTTTGACTCTGAAGCAAATAAAGGTTTTGTTGTGTTGAATTTACTATCGTAATTCGCCAGAATTATAATTTTTTTCCTTTAAAATTTGACATCAAATATACTTCGTCGAGACTTTGTCATCTTCGTCGGCTGTACTCCCAGTTATATTAGCGTTTGGTTAAATACCGCTAAACATTTATCTACCAGCAATACCAGGGCTTTGTTAAAAACTTCCTTGTTGAAACTAATTTCTGAACCCGGGTTTTGTCGTCATAGTTCAGTTAGGATATCGTTCCTTATATTTTTTTTATATTCAGCCAAAGTCGATTTGGATTTGATGGATCGTTAATGTAATTGCAAATAGCTCCCGAATTTGATCTGCGTTTGCTGTTTGCGCTGTCTCTCTCATAGTAAATTCGCAGTGATTGTCATTCTCTAATACTTCTAATTATTGCCTCCTCTTACAAATGTAGTCATCGACAGCCCTTAAGTCTTCAACACACATCTGGCTACAAATAGTATGAGGCAGTAGACGCAAATAAAAGCATTTAATTTTCTTTTGATGCACCGTGTAGACCCGCCCTATCGAGTTGCTCTTAAATACTCCGTCTTGTTCTTATAATGACATTCCACGTTTTCGTGGGTAAAATTGTTTGATACATCCCATGTGTGGAAGCTTGGTACATCCTGATAAAGTCTTGGCAAATTTATTATCTTAATAGAGTTCGAAAAAGCTGTCAAAATTGTTTAACTTATTCTACTTTTTCCCCAGTGAATATTTCCGTTGTCTTTTTCTAGGTGGACGGTTAAATGACAACCGCTAGATCTTGACCGTGCATCGAGAAATTCACCAAATCGCTTCATTGCTATTGATATGACGACTTATTGTTGGTATACTTGCATAGGTATTTGATGGATTTGACAGAACTACAGTATTCCATATTTACATGTGCTTAGAATATTTTCGATATAAATGGATTGTATGAAACTACTCATTGACTATTAATTTCAATGTCTTTGTTGCCTCGCGTTTTTATTTTTGCTGTGAATGCGCTCTGTCTTGGTGATCGACATCCATATTTAGCATACCGATATTCGCCACTTTGAGTCTCTTTTAAAAATAGTCTCCGATAACGTTTTGTCTATTTGTGGCCTTTCATGCATAGTGAATATCTATTTAATTCGCTACTGGCAGCTTTGTTTACATTCAATCGAATACATCCAGCAGATGACAACACTGAATACTTGATTTTTGACGATGGCTTCGATAAATTTGATTTATTTTTGATGAAAACTTCTTGCAACAATATCTTGTCGGTCGATGGCCGCCTGTCTGTATTTTAATTCTTTTTTTATTTCCCGTTAAGAGAATTTACATGTAAATGCTATAAATAAATCGAACCAATCGTGTCTTCTGACGTAGACCATTGGGTTCTGTGTATATTCATGCATATGATGTGATCTTTCAGTAAACATTGATGGCAAGATGACGAATTTTTCCACGTTGTCGATGTCACCATTAGTTATTATTTTCTCTTAAATGGATATATTCATCCGAACGCATCTTTAATTGATTACGGCGATTCAAATTTAAATGTTCCGTTTCAATGTTGTACACATATCAACCATGAATTATTGAAATAATTGCTGATCGTTCAAGACGTTATTATATTAGCCACCTTTAACCATAATTCGGTTATTATAGAATTGCATCGACATTACGTTTTTGTTGATTTCGACTCCCGTAGTGAATTGACTTTTTGAATGTTGAAGTGGTAAGGCATGTTAGAAAATAAATTTACACTCACTTGAATAACATTTTTATGAAGAAAAAAAATAAATAAAATAAAAACATTTTGTTTAATTTTGATTTTTTCATTAAAATATTCACATTGAAACTGCGAATATTATTCTCGTCGATTAGCTTTTGTTTGTTGCTAAAATATTACTAATGTGCGTGCCCCAAATATACCTTCGAAGGTCAAAATTTCTGGAATGTTGCACCTACAATTTACAGTACCAAAATATTTTACTACAATCAAATATATTTGAACATTGAAGAAATTTGGCGAGAATTACGCTTTGTATATCTTTGGGAATCAGGAATTCTAGAATATAGCATTTAAAATTTCCGTTTCACTCGGGCAGAGTTGGTTATAACAATTAATTAGAAGAAAAAATTAAAACAGTATGAAAAATTTGAAACTTTTTAGAAAACTTTTAAATATGCAGAAACTTATTGACCATGAAATTCTGGATCATTCTACAAAATTTTGAAATTCTTTAGAAAATTTAATGCAAATTTATTTGAAAAATTTCAGTCTTTCTTTTCTATATTTAAAAAATAAATCAATTTATGTAACTAAATAAATTATAAAGAAATTTTAAAAGTAAAAATAATAAAATTCGTGACATTTTGGAACGTTCAGGAAAATTCTGGAACATTCTATAATATTTTTTAATTTTCTGCAAAACTTGAACATAATTTTAATTGTGAAATAACACTGTTTTCGTTGTAAAAATGATGGAATTAGTAAATTTATTAAGTGATAAATGAATTTTAAAATATATTTTAATAAATTAAAAAATTTTGAAACAATTTTATTTTTTAATAACTAAAAAAAAATAAAACTTTTTACAGTATTTAGGAAGTTCAGGAAAATTCTGGAAGGTTCTATATAACTTTAGAATTTCTGTAAAATTTTAATGCAATTTTATTTGTAACATGTTAAAGTTTCAAAATAAATATATTATATAAATAAATTCTAACATTATTTTATGTGTAAAAAATTGAACAAGAGAAACAGAAATTCAAAATATTTTAAAATGTTAAAAAAGAACTTCCTCGAAAATTTCTCTAAAATTCTTCGAAAAGTTCCTTGAAATCCTGGAACTTAGAACATATTAGAATATTCTGAAATATCTTATACAATTTTGGAACATTCCCGAAAATTTTAATACATTTAAAAAAATTGTAAAAAATTAAAATAAATAAATTCAAAATAGTTTAAAAAGTTCGGGGAAATTCTGAAATATTTCAAAACTTTCTTAAAAAGTTTTGAAATATACTAAAACTTTGCAAATAATTTTGGAACATTTTAGGAAATTCTGGAATATGCTACAAAATGTTAGAACTTTCTGAAAAATTTTAAAATCTCTGTCACTTAGATGGATAGAGAGATGGATTTTAGACTTTCTGTGTATTTCGTGATTTTACATGCTCCTCGGAATGTTCTGTACATTCCGTAATTTTACATGCAGCCCTGTAAATATCACTTAAATATTTTTGTATATGCTAGACAATACTTGAATTTTGATATTTATTAATTCACTTGATAAAAAGAAATACTTCCTTTAATTAGTTCTTTTCCATAAATATAAACATTTCCCTTCTCTTGAAAACTTATTAACCTTCACTTTATCTATAGAGAGTAAACATTTTACTACTGGCAAAAAAACACTATTAATTTTAATTTGTCATTTTGATGAACTGTTTTATACTAATGAGAAAGGCAAAAAATACAATAAATAAATAATATAAATACAAATCAAACTTTAATAGGATATAATATTTCCAAAAAGAGAAATATTAATTTTTTCAATTTTAAGAATTATGAAATTTTGAGGCGGCTAAATAATGGTTTCATTTCATATTAATTTTATATCATTAAAAAAATATCTGTACGTTACAAAAATATACAAAATTTTATATTAAGAATTCAATAAGTAGTGGAAAATGTTGAAGAATATATTTATTTCAATACCTGACAGCATAAGTGGAGTTAGATCTATTCACTTTATATGAATTATTTTTAAGAACCGAAACAAGTAAGTAAGTACTAATCATGTGACGAGGACAAAAATGATTCAACCTAGCATAATCCATGTAGTTTTTAATTTGTTAATTAATAAGTAAATATACTGTACAACATAATGAATTATAGAATGTATTCTAACATTTTCTTTAAGCCTTGTCTTTCTTTAATATCCACGGGAAACTTAATGCGAGGACTCGCGTTGTATTTAATTAAAATAAATGTATTTGACGACTTTCTAATATAAATTATGGGCATTATTATATTACAGTAAGAACCGCCAATTTCCTAAAATGCCTTTTAATAAGGGTGTACAAATTTTACAGCAAAATGATTTGGCGAATATTTTTATTAAATATAGAAGTACTTTATTGTAACTTCCCTCTTCCCCAAGCTTTTAAATCAAAATGCAAAGAAATCCCATTCGTTTTTTTTTCTCATTCGCAATACTGCACCAGGTATAAAGAAACAAAGACTAAATGCTTCTTCAAAATATCTTCTTCTGGTAATTGAAAGTTAATGTTAACAATTAAGATGCTACCCATGATTTTTAACGGTTTACGATAAAAATAAAAAAATTGGTTATAAATTTCAATTTGCTATGAAAATAAAAATAATGGACAATGCTTTGAATAAGAAGAAAACCCAGATAAGGTTGGACATGTATATATATATATATATATATATATATATATGAGTGTGTGTGTATGTGTGTATGTGGGTGTGTATATGTATGTATGTATATATAACGTCCTAATTTTACAAAGGAAACGTGATAACATTAGGTATCTACTTTTATAATATTGGTTCAAATTTAAAAATAAATAAAACTATCGCTACGTGTTTCGATTCTTCTAGTACCGATGTAAATTAGCACAGGGGCCAAGAAAATGAAAGCAAAAGGAAATATCTCTTGCTACTGTTGTTTCAAAATTACTGTTAGTAATCAAATAAGACAGTACAACATTGACATCAGGCACAACGCAGTCAATATTTCAGACAAAATATTTAATTATTTAAAACAGTCATTTTAATCGGACTTAATATTTATTATCTACAGTTATTAAGTATTTTTAATAATTAGTATCATAACTGTTAACTGAGGTCCCAGTAATCGTTAATTTACTTAACATTATGAAAGAGAAAAAAATGAAAATAACCCAACAATAGAAGTTATCTATTCTGCCAAAAAAGCTCAAGGTATTTGTTGATCTCTCTTCGGATACATTCTTCTTGAGACGATACTTTACGTTCCAGCCACTAACCATATATTTAATATATGTTAGTGATTGGATTTATGAAACAAGAGCTATGTAAAAATTATAAAGTATCTGCGTAAGCACAGAAAAATAATGTTATTTGACTTGAAAAATAAATTATAAAGTGAAAAAATTAAAATGTTACATGTATTTGTAAAAGGTAAACTTAAGTAAAATCAGATAAATACCTTTGAAAATTTGGGATAGGAGTTTGTGCATATTTGCGATTTTGGACAGGCACATGATATTATTGCAATTTATCTCATACTGGGAATATACACACATCAAAATTGCTGTAATTGAAAGAGGATATTAATGCAGTATAATTAAGTTAGTTGATGTATAGTGACACGTAAAATATACTTATAATGTCCTAAATATCAATTCATATAAAGTTAAGGATGGAGCAGGGCTCATAAGAAAAAGTAAATTTATAGTAAGACTCATCGGGTAGGCTTAACTGCTATGGAAAACTTTCATCTATCAGGAAAAGTTTAATTAGCGTAGAGTGTTGAAATATTTATTCTATAATATTATTGTCACTCTTGTGTAATACAAATACTCTATGCCGGAGGGTATATAAATCGTAACTTCGTATTTCAATTATTTTACTCTGTAACATCAAGGGTTGTACAACCCTGGCTATATCCTGAATTCCTCAAAAAGGAATATCCCAAAAATCCACGCAGTTCCACCAATTCAACATTCATTCAACACTATGTTTTTAGAGTGTAACCTGTACGTTTACATAATTAGTGGGTTTTATGATGTTTCGCTCTGGCGTAAGTCTATTCGTATTGAAGTGTATGTAATCCTGTTGAAAATAAAAAATATTATTTAATTAAATCATAGCTTGGTGCACCAATGGGAATATGTTAAGGCTAAGTTTTGAGTTTATCAGTAGAGTAAACATTTATTGAAAACGACATCCTATATGTGTAGAACATACCTAATGAATTCAAAAAGATCCAGGATTCATCAATACAGATCTTAAAACTACTATACCAAACAAAGGAGAGCCATTGTAGATCTGTTCACTTAATTTAATAATTAATACGGAACACCCAGTTTCGTCCTTTCAACATATCTAAATGTGAAACATCTCTTGCTGAAACTACAGTAATCATCAATCGTTTATTTAGTTTGTGTTTAGTCAACGTTTGAAATTGGAGTGATTTTTGTTTTTCACCTGACGCGATTTTAAAAAATGGAGCAGGGTGTGGCTCTTATATTTTCTTTTAGATGTAGTTAGTCAGCATTTGAAAAACTTACTATGACACTAACGGTTTATAAAAGTCATAAAGATCTTAGTGGTAGCAAGGTTTTGAGTGATATTTGCGTATTACAAAAATAAGTCACTAGACTGCGATTATTATAGGTAATAAAAAGCCAAGTTCTTGTAGAGCTTTGCTAGATAAATGTACATAAGTGATTTAGAGGGTTGAGTCTAGATTTAATTAATGCAAATTAATCACAACATTTGAACGGGTCGTGATAAATTCATATTTCCCTCTCGTTTCACCTCGTGATAAGGTATATGAAACAATTAAAATGTAATTTTTATGTAAATCTAGTTGTTAAAGCAATAAATAATAGTGACGACTGCAAAAATTTGCATTAAAAAAGATATTGACCGCTTTAAAATGAGCAATTATGCATATTTATTAATGTCATTAAAAACTTAAAAAAATATTTTAGCATATCACAATATTATAGGGAAATATAAAATAGTACTTCAAGTTTTGATTTGAAATGAAATTTGGTTATAAAATTAAAATAAATCGATGAAACGTTCAAGATAATCTTGAAAAGCTAAAACATATAATTATTTTTATAGTTTCCAAAACTGTCTAGGAAACATTTTGATAAAAATAAAAGGAAGTTCGAATAAAAGTCTTACTATGAGGATTCAGCGTACACCGTCAACGTCAGCGTACACCATTTAAACACTTGAGGTTAATGAACATTACTAATTAACTATTTACAACACTTAATATAATATTTTACCATGGAAATAGCATAATACGTACATACACTTAACAATTTCTCAAAACTTATGAGATTTTGCGTCATTGCTTTAATTTTCCGGTAATCATTATGTAAACTTCTATTAACGCTGTTTTTCATAATTTTGTCTATAGTAGATTCGGAGAGGTGCGGGAGGAAGCATGTTTAGAACTGTCTCTCATAAAATTTTGGAAAAAGTAAGTTTTGGAATCCTGATAACTTTCTTTTTAAATTAATGTTCCACGTCTTCTATGCAACTCAAAAAATATCTATTTCTTTATTTGTATATATAAATATATATATATATATATATATATATATATATATATATATATATATATATCTATTTCCTTATTTGTTCTCTAAATAAATAATTTTGTGTGCTAACTGCTGAAGTATATGTTGATTAATATGTTTTATTCATTCTATACTATGCGATGTAGCAGCTCTTGAAAGGTCGAGTCCTGCTTGACAATTAATATTCACTCGGTTCGATTCAAAGCACAGCGCCTCCAGGCCTGTGTTTTGGAAGTTTCTCTCCACGCCATAGAGCTAATTTTCCTGAAACGACAGGTCTGTATTTTCTCTTGCGGTTTATTTCATCCAGTTTAGTGGGTAGTCCTGACGCGCTGCCCTGGTCTCAGATATACACGCCACGTGTCAGACCCACAGTAGCCGCGCTCTCCGTAACTCCGTGCTAATCAGTGCTTGCTCCTAGTAAATGTTGTATATATTATAAAAGTTTTATTCTCTGTGTTGGCTCGGATACACTACTGACCGGTGTCGAATATTGGACGGTATTCTTTTCACAAGATACTGTACGATCCGGTACTGGTACGGTATTGGTTAACTTATAAACTTTATTTATCTGGGGATGAATTGAATATGTTTAAGCCGAATAATGCTAGTAAATGTTTTAGACGGAGTTATAGTTACATTTTTAATTGAATTAGTACAAATAGTTATTATATAAATAATTTTTGTGAAAAATTACCTAAGGAACATTAAAATATACTTTGTGATAATTGTTCCTCGAACTTTGCGATGTTAGGGAAGAGCATTTGCGAACTAATTTATAGTCTTAATCTCTAACGAGATTAGACTTCTTTACAATAGTAACGGTACCTGTTTTGAATCTCAAATACTAAATTAAGCTCAATTATATTTACTACTAACATTAATTTGAATTAATTTTTTTTTATCGCTTTAAATATTTTAAGAGAATGAAGTTTAAATTAAGATGCAAATATCATTTTTCTAAATAATATAAAATAACTGGAAATATAAAAGTATATAAATTAATACAATATCGAAGTATTTTAGTTTATTTCCACGAATATTATGACATAGTTATTCAACATATGATTTTCAACAAAAAGATCTATATATCTCATTTTTTCTTTCTCTTTCTCTTTAATAAAAACATTCACTTTTTCCACAACAAAATCTTAAAATCAACTGTCATTCCACCATCTCGCGTTTTCTATTTGTCTTTTCCTGCTGGGTAAAATTAAATAAAAATAATAAACGTTTCACCTAATTCAACATTTCTCTCTTGGTTCCATTTCAAATTGTATTTTCATTAACGGTGTGATAGCTTTATAAAAATTTATTCGGCCAACATCCTAGATGATTTCTCGAGCGTCAGTTGCTATCTTTCAATTTGCTATCTTTGAATTTGCTATCTATAAATTAAGCTTTTTTGACTGTTAGTTATGGAAGCCAATTAAAAATCTGTATACTTCAAGAAAATGGTCATTTTTAATTAACTATTGAAGGACAACATTACTATCATTCAGACGAAATTCATTCTAAATGAAGTTTTCGTTTCATAAGCATAACAACATTGCATTAAAAAAATCAACTTTCTTTCTATTTAGACTGACGATTTCAAAATTTTCAATATATAAATTTGGTTTTAAGTATTACATAAAAAAATTAAAAAGTTTTTATAAGTATATTTGATAACCTCTAAATACTGTTTCTAACTATTTTAATTAGTTATCAGTATAATAATTATATTATCGCAGTTAAATTTTTTGAGATTTGTTAACAAAATAGTTTTGAAAGATATTGACGATATCTAATATATTCGTATATAAACTTCTTTCACCGCGTGCGACGTGCCTAACTTTCATAATTATACTGATGTGGTAGTACACCTAACACAATTTTTATAGCTAATAACTTTATAATTTCGTTTTAAATATCTAATGTAATGATTAATTTTTAATGTCCAGGGTGTGCCTTCTTATTTAAAATTAATAATAATATGCAAATGAGAAACATGTACCATTTATTAATATTTATTAAGTAGGCTTAAAACAGTCTAACAATTTACATCTTTAAAAGTGAAAAAAGTCAATGTTAACGCTTTTTGAACAAATGTTAAATACTTATTTTCGATAACACTTAACTATCAGACTAAAAAATGAGCATCATTCACAAGTTCAATAAAAATTTACATGTTCTCAGACTTTCACAATTTTTTTTGGACAATCATCACAAAGTGGCTCAGAACGTTGGAGGGAAATCGGCCTGGAACAATCATATCAACAGAATTTTGTTTCTTTATTTACGTTAGAAAAATAGAGTATATTTTTTTCTAATCTGGAACAGATTAAATTTTTTGGGGGCGGATGGGAAACATTTTTACCGAAAAATCTATTTGTCGTCATTCGCAGTTCTCTTAGCAACCTTTCGATGTATACGTGATGTTATTTAGCACTAATTATTTTGTCATATTCAATATAAAAGTTCCACTTCTTATTTTATTATCACTTTTGTGCACATATACATTAGAAATTTTAACGCAATTTATTTGAATTTTTTCCATAAAATGGCATATTTCTATGTCCTTTTTATATTGCAAACTTTAGGATTGTGTTTATTTGACGTCATGTTCATAAACATTTATTCCGTTATATTTATAAAGCGAAAACCCCAAGCTCATGGGTGGTTTACTCAGAGTAATCTGTTCTTTATACTGTTTTCTTCTTTGTATTGCTACCTATTTATATAATTTGGATTCCAACAAAAAGGATATTCAATAACTTTTGCAAAACTATAAATAAATATCTCAACTTCTACTAGATATTCAGCTTAGATCTTATGAAAAAGATAAATAAACAAACTTATTTTCACGGTAGTTGAAGTTAGGGTTTCTAACAGTAATTTTCAAAACTAACACCCGTAAGTCATTTTGGTAAAAAATGTTAATCATCAAAACTCTGCCCGTGCAAACTCCTTTTTGGAAACGCTTCGTGAAAAGTCGTGTCGTCGCCGTGGTGTGTTGGGTTGATCACAAGGCATACGGCCTGTGACGACGCGGCGCACCGCGGAGACCCGGGTTCGATTCCCGGCCGTTCGTCGAGCGGGGCTGGACGGGTGTTATGGTTGGCTGTAAGAGATTGCTCACGTAGCAATAAGTCCGCCATATGTATCAATTAGATACATTAAAGTAGATAAATAAATAAAATAAATAAATAAAGTCAATAGAAAAATATTTTCACAATTTTTTTTTATAAACTTACACAAAGTTGACATAACAGGAAATACATCCGAAACAATTCCAATAGAAAAAAATAATATACAGCATAGACCTGAATCCATAGTAATCCATTAATTGTGTTCACCTTACGAGAGTTAGATCACCGAATATCAATAATCCTATGACTTCTCATAAAATGGTATGGAGTTTTCAGAAAAATGAGAAAAGTGTAATTTTCTTAGTCTGTAAGATAAACTTTATAATATGAAGTATATTTTTTCAAAGAAAAAAATAAATACTTGTGAGTAAATTCTTTTGAAAGAAAATACTTTAGGTTTTTAAGAACTTTGTTTGTAATTTGTATAGTATTATTTTTTCCGAAGATTTGGCATCCAAAATTTATATAAGTGAGGTTGAATTTATTTTTGTCTCGAAGCAAAAATTGCAGTGTATTTATTAAAAGTTTATGAATGTAAATGTTAATAAAAACTTTAATCAAATCGAGGTTCAGGAAGTTCAATTACAGGATTTCCTTATTTTTATCTCGAATTCCACGAATTCTTTGCTTCATGAAGTTCCTTGCAAAGCTAGTAAAGAAATTGCTTAAAAAAATTGATTTAAAAGAATAAGAATACATATGGATACAAATTTACTGTTATTTATGATAATACTGAGAATTATATAGTGTTTACAAAACGAAGTATACAGAAAACTAATTTTTCTCTTCTCATCTACCCCCTCATACCAGTTCAAAAACATGCTTAATTACACTTAAAGGAAATGTGAATAATATACTCTCAGAACATTGTGTGATTATTTTACGATAACAGCAAAAACCTAGTGAGAATTAAATTTATCCTGTTGGAATCGTTAAAGCGAGACGAAAAAGTCCTATCCCTGAACATTATGCGTGAGTTGAGGATAAAAGTTATAATGTGCGACTAAGTAGCTTAGAGAGTTTGCGTTTTCCGAGTAATGAAGTTACTACGCAGTACGATAGCAAAATTTATAGGATATTTAAGAAGTGATGGTTGAAAAGTTTTATAATGATTATTTGAAAATATATAGTTTATTATTAAAATATTACAGCGTCACTAATTTGTCTCTTTTAAGAATAATTTATGTTAGTTTCCGTTAAAAAAATTAAGGTAGAAAAAATTAGAGGAAATGACTGCTTATATGGTCCTAAGAAAAGGTTTTAGACAACTTTTGTTTGCTGTTATTCGAATTAAAACTCAAACTGATTAAGAAAAAAAGTTAAAAGTGGGTTGACATTTTGTGTTTTATTTTGTGTATATTAAAAGTAAATCCTACTATTTTATTACAATAAAGTATGTTTAACAAATTTTTCACAGCATTGTTGTTTTAAGTATATTATTTTTTGAATATAAAGTATTTTGTGACTTTTTTTACAGGTGTGGACTTTCCTGGTATTATTATGGGGAAAGGTTGAATTCGAAAAAAATCTTTTAATTTTTGATGTGGTTAAGTTTTTGAAGACCAAATTGGAAATAAAAAATGGTATTTTATCTAAAATTTTACGAAATAAGACTTCACTTTATTCTTAAACAGAGTGCCTGTTATCCTGAGCCAATGATTATTCCATAAGTTACATATTAGTAGAAAACATGTAAAATGTTTATCAAAGGTAAAGTTCATATTTTAATTCGACATAGATTAAATGAAGTGACTGAATTTGATTACCATTTTCAAAATTATAAACATGCAATATATTTGCATCACTTACAAAAGCATAGAGTTTTGTCACGGTTTAATTTGAGCAGCGGCTATGCTCGCATGGAAAAGTGAAATAAAGGCGATGAAATTAAAACAGAAACGATCTTGTGAAGAAAAAAATAATTTTATCATTGCAAATGGCCATTATTTTGAGATACACAGAATGGCGTGAAAAAAACCCTGTGCAAGTTATAAGTTGATTTATAGCCACGATGTGTTATCAGGCTTTTATTTACCAAAAAATCATCTTTTAATTACCATTTTGATAAAAATTTGTTATTCTATACTCATATTTATGACCTGGACTATAAGTGTATAACATTTAATGAACACTAGTTAGGTAGTTGAAAAGGAAAATAAGAACAAATAAACAAACTCACTTTCGCAGCTAGGACGTGTTCACAAAATATCACTTAACTTCTAAGGCTTCATATTTTTGTTATTGTAACGTCTACTTTTATTTTAAAAATTAAATTCTTTTTATTCAAAAAAATGTTATATCACTACCATCAGCGCCCTGCTTGTTAGATCTGCATAGTTGTTTAAGTACAAAATATTGGAATTAGTTTTTAATTGACGTAACTCCAATGTTTTGCATGATGACACCATGCATCACGTTTAGATCAAATTGACTGTTGTCATTTTATCTTCTCATTTGTGAACATGAAGATGAGAATTTCGTGTAATATTTCATTATCAATAAAGGAATTCCGATATTCGACTTCTGCTGAACTCCCCGACAATATTGTAGGAAAAGTTATTCCAGAGAAAACCAAGTACCATAAAGTATTATTATGGGTTCATCGTTGATTTAATCATTTAAATTTCGCGATGAGTCAAATTATACACAAATTCCATGGCAGATTGCGTCAGTTTTGAATCATAAAATGACTTCAGCATTTTGAGCATTATTTTGTTCATAACAGCTTATTTCACGTACGGTTTCCAAAACATTGTTATGCTTAGTTGGTCATCACGATGTTTGTTTTTAGATTCGCCACTAATGTCACTTTCTACCTTTTTCACAAGATGCTATGAATCGGAACGTCCTTTTATACAGTGCTTTGCTGCTTTAAACTAAAAAAACAACACAACCTGAACAAAAATTTAAAAAAAAACGGAGAGTGTGAGATCGGATCTTACACAAGCAAACACGCTTTACGATTGTCTCAATCATGCTATGACATGAACTCAACTAACATATTTTATCCACACGAATCCTCACCTCACATACTGCTAATGAGTAACTGTCAACACTCGATAAAATGTATGATATGCTTGTATGTTTACAGAAATAAATACCGTTCGGGTTTATTGCGGCCAATTTTTACTTACATGTAAACGTTTTTTTCGTTATTTGGATGCAATAATGTTTCCAATTAATTGCAATAAAAGCAATCAGTTGTGTTAATTTTTTTTTATTATATTTAGTGTTTTGTCATCAAACAATTCGCACACCAGTATCGTGTGTGACTTCGTATATAACGGGTTGTTTTTAGAGGTATACAACTTTGAAATGAAAAAAAAACAGATAGGGAATATGCTTATATTGCCATGATATTATATGACATTTATGTTTAAATACGGCTTAAAAAATTATTTCAGGCATATGGTACTCAAATGAAGGGAATCTGTAAGTCCAATTCTCAACCCCTCTTCGAGAAATAATTTGTTCAGCGATGAGACACATTTCTGGTTGAATAACTTGAAAACTACAGTATTTGGAATAAAGAAAATCCATGTGCCAATATTGAGGCGCCGTGATATCCATAAAAGTCACTGTTTGAGGTGGTTTATGGACTGGTGGAATGATGGACACGTATTTCTTCCAAGACGATGCCGGTGATTACGTTACAGGCAATGGAGATCGCCTTAGATTTGTTATTACTAACTTATTCCCCAGTTGAATGGCATTAATATTGTAGAGCTTTGGTTTCAACAAGATGGTGTAACATGCCATATATCATGCGACACAATCAATTTATTCAAGGAAACATTCAATGAGCGCATAATTTCCCATAATGCCCTTGTGAATTGACCTCCACAATCGTGTGATATTATACCTATGTGTTATTTTCTGTGGGGATATGTGCAGTCGCTCGCCTCTACTATATAAACCACATTTTGAACCATTTGGAAGATAACATTCGCTGCTTTATTGACAATACATGACCCAAATTGTCCAAAAAAGTAATTGAGAAGAAATTGAGTTAGACTTTAAGATTGCGCTTCATTTGAGCTAGCCGCGGCTCCCACAAGCTTAAAATTGTATTTAAATACAAATTTCATAAAATTACATTTTCAGTAAAATCAATACCATGGCCATTATCACGATTTTTATCTGGCTTTTTTTTCATTTGAAAATTGTATACCCATAAAAAATACCCGTTATTTTACAACTCGAACCTCTGTATCTTGTGATCACGGAGTTGTAAAGTTTACATTACTTTAAAGATCAAAATAACGAAACCGCCTTTTATTTTTTTTAACTCTATACGGACTTAAAGAAACATGTAATAAATACCAAAACTGAAACACGTAAATTATATAATTTATGAACGATATAATCTCGATCACGAAGTATTAATATTAGTTACTATGAGTGAATAATTAATAATTTTGTTGTGTAGATAAATAACGTCGTCAGTATAAATCATCAATCGCGCGAATTCCGACTGCGATATATTTGCATTATGCATTTGACAACTTTTGAGTTTGTTTTTTTATCCTTTTTTTCTGTAATAAATAACTCTTCAATTATTAAATCCTTTAAGACTCGTCAATGCAATATTTTTATTAGACAAATTTTCTTCGTTTACTAGGTCAATTGAATGATGAATTTACATTTTATATTGTTTTAAACTCGCCCTTGTTTTATTGTATATTAATGTCATTCCGTAACAAAAGGGAAAAAAACTGAGGCTTATGGAATTACCTCGGTGTTTTTCACAAGTGTTTATCTCCAAGACCATTTTATATAGAAAGATAAAATTTGTACCAATTGTAACAGTTATATTTAAAAGTGGTTTCTAATTTTATGGCAAATTTTTAGGGGTGGATACTTTTTTTAGGATCATAGTGTTAACAAACGAAATTTATTTAAAATATCAGTTCAAAATTATATGGTTTTACTTTCAATGCGGTTTATTTCTAAAAGTATTGCTAAAAATATTGAAAAAATAGAATTAAGAACGCGTTAGGGTTGAAGGCGTTGAGGTCTATATTTACCAAACATTTTCATCGTCGCTTTACCTGAGTTAGTTTTAATTGGAAAACTTAAATCTAAGTTAAAGCCAAAGTATTAATGATAGTATGAAAATACGGATGATATTCTTCAAGTTAACTTCATCTAATTTTAAATGTATGATCGTGAATGGCATTTTACATCATCAAGAGGCGAACGTTGTCATTAGCGTTATTAAATTGGAACTTTCATTGGAATAATGAAACACAATTTTAAAACATGTCACATCGCATAGATTACTGGCTAAACAAAAATCCGACCATAATAATTCTGGGAAGTGGTTAATGATTGCTCATACGAATTGAAATTATAAAGGGTGAATTCATGTCAAACCACGAATTGTAAAATGTAATTCAAGTTAAATACAAAATACATTACAGTTGTCCTCCCTCTATAAGCATTCATGTTTGCATCATATATATATATATATATATATATATATGTATATAAATTATTCGTACATACACATGTGTGTGTATATATATATATATATATATATATATATATATATATATATACACATACATATGTATGTACGAATAATTTTGTATTATAACATACCACCGAGTAAATTTAAATTTATACTTTAAATAATGCATATTTAATTAAAATCCTTCTGGGCAGTGTGGGTCGTGAAGCAGGCGTTATTAAAATTGTTGAACCATATGATTTAAACATATTGACGTCAATATTTTTTGAACCATATGATTTAAACATACTGAATAAAAAAAAAATAATCTTTTATTTAAAATTATTCTCGAGATATTATTCTTAGAATGCCAATAAAATTATACACGACTTCGTAAAGGCTCGCAAATATTTAAAAAATTGATGTCATAAAAAAAAACTAATTTTCTTAAAAAAAAGAAAAATGTAGAACGTACATTAAGGCAACGTATTTTCTGCTTTTGCAATGGTCAAAACTATTTTCAAATGTACCCATCTTACCTTTCTTGAACATTATATAACTGACACTAAGATGATTACACATGAAAATAATTAGGAAATAAACACAAGAAAATAAGAAAAGATTATTTCCAGTAATAACAATTATCTTAATGTTTAAATGAATTTATGGAACGAAAAGATTTAAGCTGCAAGATTTAAAACATTAAATATAACTTTTTTACCTAAATATAAGTATGATATAAACAAAATAATCGAGAAAAGCCTTAAGTGAAGAATATCGAGAAAGCCTTAAGTTAGAATGAATTCTTACTTTTATTTTATACATAATTATTTAATTGCAATATCACGCCATTTATCGGAAGCACGGTATCGGAAAGTTGGATAATGCACCACATAGCCTCTCTTCCTAAACACATTTTTGGTTTTTTGTTTAAGTCACTTATATGTCCATCCGTCTGTTTGCCGGTTAAAATCTTTTTCTCAGAAACCGATTTTCGTAAAAAGTTTAAATTACGGCACGGCAACATATTAATCGCATATTAACAAGCGTGTATTAAAATCACAAATTTCAAATGAAATAAATATTTTAAGAAACATTCTAGGGATAGAGCCAAGTTAAGTAATATATTTTGTTATTTTAAAATGTATATTGTAAGCGATTCGAGCATTTTATTAGGACTAATACAAATTTTGTAAATTTTTTTTCAGAATTTTATGTAGGGTATTTCCAGATTTCAAGAACAGCTAATATTACAATGAGGAAGAAAAAAAACAGAAGTGAAACTAAAAGTTTACCAAGTAACTAGTCTCAGAAATTCGTGATATTTTTACGCCCGCAGAAGGTAAAATAGTATTTAATTTCATTATCAGTTTCGTAAAATTTCTTATCAGTTTCATTAAAATTGATTCGATTTTTTACTTTCACTTTTCATTAAAACTGATTCGTTTTAAAATATCTTATTTAAAAAACGTTATGAATGTAACGCGTATTAAAACTAGGATATTAGTATTCCTAAGCTTTTAGAGAATTTTATTCACATTATATTGCTGAGTGTCACCTGAAGTATACAAAAAAATATTAAGTTAAGGTGCTAAAAATCTCATTCTGAGCATGTAACCAGAAATAATTTCGTGCTCCTAAATAAAAGTGCTCCCAAAATTATTCTGTCTTTGCTCATCTGCGGCTTCTGCAAATACAAAGAAAGGAAAGCGAGGAAAATGCCACGTTCTATTCAAAGCAACACGAAAAATGACTCAGTTAGTTGGAAACTTATACAATTATTCATTACGTTCGACAAAAAGTTAATAGGAATTAAATTCATCCTGTCGTAATCAAGGGAGTGGAAGAAGAAAGTTATATCTTATAATTGGGTTGAGGAAGAATTATATCTTCTTGCATGACTAAAAAATTGAGGTTTGTTAAGTGAAGTAGATTCACTGTAAAAATAGATTAGAGAGAAGAGAGAGAGAGACAGGGAGAAAAGTTGTAGCAGGCATGGACGTAAATAAGATAGAACATTAACTGTGTTTCATTTCCATCAATTTTCTTAATTAATACTAAACTACGGGAGGAACTGAATAGGCTATCCAAAAGTTTTTTTCTACATATTTATATCGATTAGTTTTTACTGTCTTAAATACAAATTCACAGTTATTCAAGAAAATCTAACATAAGTGTCGTTTTAGTAAGAAATTTCTTAAAATTTACAACAAACTATTTCTTGCAATTTCCCTACATATTCCAAAATGTTTTTAGGTTTCAGGATGACGTTATTTTAAATCTGAATCAGTGGTATTTAATAATATAAACATATGCTTTTTCTAAGTAAACAAATCGACTTGAAATTATTTTATGTGGTGTCAAGATATAGCAGTAATCAAACAGGTGGTTCACGTTAAGTTAAATTAATACAGTTATTTGAACACAATTAACCTCAATAAGAGTGGAATAAATTATCAAACTTGAAATCTACTTTCGTGTCTCAACATCTCGGGATTTTTTATAGATTCCGAGCTCTAGGTAATCATAAAAAACTATCAACTTTGATCAGAAAAATACAAAATGGTAAGATAGTTATTGTAAGAAAGTATTGTGAGATTAAAGAAACACCAGTATTTATTTTTATTTACCGTCGGATTCAAACGAAAAAGGTAATAAGATTAAAAGTATGCAAGAAATTATAAGAAAAAATCCTCTTTATTAGGAACTACATATACACGGTCTTTTGATAATTAACATATCATCTTTGGTAAGTTGTTGATAATTATCATATTCAAATGAATAATTGAAAAGGTCTTTTAAGCAAATTATGACGGCGGTTATTTGCTATTGCCAAAATTTAATAAAATATGACTGAATAATAACACCATGATGTTGCGTTCATGATTACCAAATTGTATAAGATTATTATAATATTTGACGGGTGTCAAATATATATTTTAAATATATCATGAAATGCTGGTAATGAATCATTATCGGTAATCCTGTTTCTTAACTTGATTACAAACTAAATATGAAGAGATTGTCAAAGTTGTCTACGTAACGATGGTTAAATGTTTTTAAGTATTCTTTTGTAAGAGTGTTTAAATATTCTCTCTTAATATTTTAGTAATGAACATTATCCATACACACACGTGTTGCCTATACTACGAAAAACATTTCCTAGCATATCTAACTAAATATTATATGCACACTTTTCCAGTGGCAGAAAACTAGTTACTCCGTGCAGTTTAGTCTTCTGCAAATTTTAACTGTAATACGAATATATTTCAAGTTCATTTTATATATAATACATTTGAGAGTGCCAACATTTTCAAATAAATCCGCCCACTAAAGCTTTCTTTTCAAACGCTCTTCTTAAAACCCTATTTTAGGTATACATCTTTTCTCTATACATGGTTTTTGCATAATCAACTGTCGTCTAAGTATTAAGTTATTGAATTTTTACCTCATATTTAGGCACAAAAGGGATTATTTTCTTTTTAACGGCATCAACTAATATAAATAAGGATAATTTTTTGCCTAAAGTCAAATGAATACATAAAGTAAAAGAGACTATTAAAGTGTCGCTAATATTTTCTGTTTGTAAGTCAAATGTATTAAACTATATTATTACTGTATACACTACTAAATTATAGAATAAATGGTCACCATATATAATTACTACATTTAAATGTTCTTGAAATTACAAGTCCTCAGTAACTTAGTAATTTCAAGTTAAAATTACCAAGTTACATAAATATATTAGTGAATGGACTATATACCGAGTTTTGAAAAATTTAAAATATAAAATTTATTAAATCTTACATTATAATTTCAAGTTAATAAATATGTCGTTATCAAGGCTAGAGCACATTTTAAAAAATCTCTTGAATGATTTAATTTACAGCTATTTGCCTTCTTTAACTAATATTTTACGTACCAGTCTTTGCAACAATATTGACATTTATTCACTACAGAATTAATATCTAATGATTTATGAATAAAATAGTTTCCACAGAAGATTCGTGCATCCAGTTTCTATTTTAATTACGTGAATAATTGTTTATTGTAGCGCTACCAGACGTTTTAGAAACGTATGTATGAAACATTATTTAAAGTTTAATTATAATTAACAGAAAATATTGCTTCTAAGCTGCGTGAAATCGTAGTTATGTTGTAGTCAAAAATATTCCTTTGTATTCATCATTAAAAAAAGACGAAGGTAAGCAACTGTGTATAAAGCATTCCGAAAACACGAGTTCTTTTGTATCAGCAAACATTACTTTCATTTTGGCTTTTGATGTCGTTAAATAAGAAACAATATCATTATTAAACAAAGACTTGACCTTTATACATTTTAGTGGGGCACAGTCTTAAATTTAAGTAGGAGCCAGCAGTCGTATTCGTTTGAGAGAAATTAAGTTCTGATATTAGAAAATTATATTTTTCCTACACCAACTTACGGAAGAATCATATTTCTTTTATAATCGTGAAATTGAAGTGATTTAGATACTGAATATATTTAGTGTTAATTTTGCAAACATTTATTAACACTTTATTTTTATTCATTACTAAATGAAACTATGTGATTTAGTATTATTTCTACTTTATTTATATAAATATATATACATCTACTTAGTTTGTAAGATAGTTATGTACAAAATATAAAAAAATTAATAAAAATAGAGAAGTTTTTAATATTTCTTTTTTATTTAACGAATAAATGTATTTACTGCTAGTAGAATTATAATTGTGTTAATATGGTGTTAATAAGGCGGCAATTTGAACGTTATGGAATATATCATCACTTAGGGTTGTAAAATGCAAATAAAAATAACCTTACAACGTAATTATGCGGACAGCAACGATGAAGATGTGATTACTAATTTTATTTATTTATTTATACAACTTACGTTTATAAAAAAAGTACTCTTGGAAGGATTGACTAAAATAAACAAGGAAATTCTTTGCTTTAGTGCAAAACACTGCTCTAATTTTAGCCTATATTTCTTAAAACATTGTCAATTAAAACATTATTAACAAAACAATATTCTGCAAAGTCGCAAAAAGCAATGCTAATTATGGAAACCTCTTTTGTCACGCGTTGTTATTGTTTGTACTTTAGGAGTTAGTAGATATTGTAGACTACTATCGCTTCTCCAGTGTATAAACATACGTAGTGGAGTTGATGTCATAGTTCTTGTTGTTACTCCTTATTTGGTTTTCGAAAGAAAACAAATATTTTACGGTAATGGAACTATTAGTACTGGTGAAAAAATATTTTGTAGTGGGTTATAATAGTTTTAGTCAATCTAAGGTGAGCTAATTGAAATATTTTTATTCAAAAAATTATGCAATGATCACTAATACATAAAATTTCGAAGAAAATAAACATTAGTGAATAATACGACACTGCGGAAAAAAGAATAAAGATGTGACGGGATACTTATTTTTTAACATGGTATTAAATAACTATTATATCAATAATTTTAATAACAAACTTACGTATATGAAAAAAAGTCGGCAAAAATATTTTATCACTTGTACATAGAAAGTCTGAACTGGTAGAATAGACCCTTGAAGTACGACTATAAGATAAACAAAAACGCTGGTTCTAATTTTAAATTTTAGACAAAAGTAAAATATTTGTTTTTTCAGTGTAACTTAGCATTATATTTTTTTGTTTCCGTATATTTTTTATTATATATTTTTATATATTATGTATTTTTTATTATCTATACATGTAGAGCGACGAATTCCATAGCCTATTGTTATTTTATTCTAGTTCCGCATGGAAGGTGATGTTGAGGTTTGGACGTCATATTTTCCTTGAAAATTTTACAAACTTTTTATAAATTTTAAAACACACACACGCACACACACACATGCACGCACGCACGCCGCAGGTACGCACGCCCGCAATCACGCACGCACGCACGCGCGCATGCACGCACTCACGCACGGTCACACGCAGAAACACACACATAAAAACATACATATAACACGGTTTATATATTTAAAAAATCATTGAATTTATGATTTAATAATTTTTTTTAACTTTGAATTAACGGTTGTAAAGGGTAAAAAGGTCATAGTGAAACGTTTACAGATTAAACCCTAAGGTTAAGAATGATTAAGGTAGTAAAATTTAGGTACAATAAGGTAAAGAGTTCGAAAATAATATTAGTATTACTTCGTATTCACATCATCTTCAAGAAGTTAACTATTTGAACCGATACCGAAACTGACCATTAAGGTCACATTTTCTGAGATTTGCGACTGTTTAATTTATTTAAGCATTGTCCAATGGTACCTTTGTAGCCCATATTCCAGGGTGAAGTATTTTAAAAGAAAATGTTTAATATAATTTACGATATCTTCAGTTGATACTACTAAATTGTTTAATTAAACTTACTAAAGTTGAACTTGATAATAAGTTTCAAGCTATGTCAAGAAACCTCCCCAAACTTCAAGGTGAATATCGATAAGAATCGCTCGTCCGGAGAATATATTTTAAAATGCCGCTTTCCCAAGATATAGTTGCACATTTTTCTATTGGAATTATTCTTCCATATCATACTCATTTTATTTTGTGAAGGTGCAGTGATACCTTAATATATTTTAATTTTATTTAAACTTTTTATAATTTGACCCTCAAATACGATTGTTATAGATATTTTCCATTCACTTGAATGTCATCTTAAATAATAAAATTATTTATAATTAAATGGTTAGCTCTGAAGTTATTTTTCAGATCTATGATGGCATATCTATTATGGTGGTAGAACGGCTTCGAAATGATTTACTAAGGATGTATAATATAATTAATTCACCTAGGTCTAGATAAAGTAATTTCTCTCTTAAAATAAAAAAATATATCAAATAATATACTATGGTATTTTTTAATTATAAACTATTAAAGTATTGTTTCCTATCTAAGAATTATAGAGAATAATAATTTGGATTAGAAGGAGTAATTTCCTTAACCAATTGTATATATTTGAATAGAATGACAAAAATATTTTGATATTTTCACGGACAACTTTTTAAGAATAGTGGATAATGAATATGGTTTGATATTGTCGACATTATACATATTACGGAATAAAACTGATTATGTTTAAATCATACTATAGATATCAAGATAAAACATCGTTGGTAAAACCAAATTCCATTATAGCACGTTAATTTTTGCTGCATGCAATGTAATTTATTTCAATGAAAATCAATTCCATCGCTTGATTTTGCCCCTGAAACTAAAAATTTTAAAAGACACAATTGAATGACGGGTCTGAAACGCATGGGTAAATAATAAATTCCACACAACCTTGTTTGACCCAAAGAAGAAATACCAGAATATTTTTTTTATTAAGTCCCTTAGCTGTTACAATAAGTTAGATATATTGACGTAAAAAGTACCTCACGTGTATAATGCAGAGATTCGAGTTGGTATGGATGCTAGAGAGAACATTATAAATTCAGAGCTTGTATAAAATATAAATATCTATGATAAAGGCGATATATATATACATACATAATTGACATAACACACTACGCGATCTTATTTTTTCACTTTACTTACTGAATATTTTACTTCCTCTTAATCACAACTTGCCGAAACACCAATCAATTGATGTTGCCCTGAGAATAGCTGCCCTGGAGACTATCCACACCAGGTATCCCTCCCAGGACTGGATGCATATTTACTGTGACGGCTCGTCGATGCCAAACACAGGGAATACCGGAGCAGGCTTCACATCTACAGTATTTGAGGGCTCCGTTGCCGTCGGTTCCCCGCTTACCAACTACGATGGAGAGATTGCAGCGATATACGAGGGGGCCGCCGGGGAACTGGAGCGTCTTACAACATCACAAAGCGTGGTTTTTTCTCGTCGACTGCCAGGCAGCTATTCTGGCACTCTCCACCAACCGCTACACAGATTGTCCCAAAACCCAACTCTGTCGTGCCGGACTGTCCAACCTGGTGAATGCTGGCTTTCGATTTACTCTGCAGTGGATTCCGAGCCACGTCGGGATAGAGGGGAAGGAAAAAGCCGACGTACTGGCAAAACACGGAACGACTCTACAGTAGCCCATCTGCTCTCCGTCATTTTCATCCTCTAAGTCGGCCGTCTGCAGAGCGATACATGCCTGGATCAAGTCTCGGCGCACACAGTCCGCCGTCGGAATGAACTGGGCTTGTCTAATTGATTCGCCTATTCGACGCGACCTACCCAGAGCTGTCAGTGTCGCAGCTTTCCGGTGTGCCACGGGCCACGACTACCTGGCGTGCCACCTGATACGTATTGGTGTCCTGGGGAGCGATGCCTGCCTGCTCTGTGGACGTCCAGGAATGTCTTTTGACCATCTCCACGTTTGCCCGAAGATGAAGCCCTACCTTGATGATTGGGAGAGGAGGGCGACCCCTGATGATCACCCTGCCTACAAAACAGCTTTTCTCTACTGGTCGGCGCGCCACCTAATGGCAGACATGCCAAGGGTGGGCGTTGGCTAGTAGTAGTAGTAGTAGTACTTCCTCTTAATTGTTGATCAAATTATTAGGATGCCTTGATATCCTGAATTTGATGATGATTGAATGATTGCATGTAATATGTTTCTGGTTTGTTTTTCTACTTTGATAGGTTTAGGATACAATGAAGGATATTATTATCACCGAAGAGGCATAAGGTGTCACGTATAACATTTTAAACTGAATGGTTTATTATTTATATGTTAAAGTGCATAGGACATCGCCATAATTGAATTCCAGATTACACAGCCACCTTAAAATCAATATAGGTATGTATTCATTTTAGGGTTGCTGTGTAATAACCTTTCTTGTAAATCAAACCGATAGTCCGGGCCTAGTTTTCTCTCCTTAAATAAGAATATTAAATGTAATATTAGAAAGGGAGCTAGATCTGTGTTATATAGACGACTTATTCATATAATTTTTTTACTATCGTTATTTAAGCGAATCTGAAATACGTTACACCGGCTTATGGAAATTGAGAATGAGAACCTGTAATGAATCTCATGTTGATATACTACCTTTCTGATAACGACTACTTTTTTACAGTTGTGACTATAATATTAGAAGAGTGTGACTATAATATTATAATATTAGAAGAGATAGTGGGAGTCCAGAATTTGAATTTACCTCTTTTTATTTTCAAAACATCTACAGAATATCGTGCTGTTGAGGAAGTATGTCTATAAACTATATGGTTATGCCTGATATCATAATCTACTTTTTGAATAAATTGATTACTTAGTGACTTAACAAAGAATTCAGACACTTACTTTGCTTTTACATATTGGAGAAATAGGCTATCAAACTGATAAAAATGCTTCAATAGTCTTTTATAAAAACACAACTTGCTATGTACAGAAGCATACTGGCAAATTCTGATTTCAATAGCCCGATAATAGTTTTCATCAGCGTATTGTACATTTTCTAATTTTTATATTATTAAAAGATATAAAGTAAATTTTGAAAACAAATACTACCAGTTTTTTGAAACGTTATGACTCTTCTGTGTGTAGTGTAATAGTAATAATTATATCTAATTCGATATGTAATTTTAGAGTATGAGTATACGAAAAGATTATTTTTGTTTATTTAGTTGGAGTTTAAAGCTACATATGTGTACATACTTATATGTACTTGACTTATTTCTAAAAAAACACAATAGATTGTGCCGATTACGAATAGTGATTCAATTTAGTCATGGTCTGAATTCAGAAATATGATTGTATTTCAAGGCTAAATATAAAAAAGGTAAATACATATTAAAGGTTTTATAATCTGTTAAACAATTTTCCAGCAAAATCTAGGAGTTGAAATACCTACAGCTGTTGGTGAGTAATTATTGATACAGTGATTGAAGAAAACAATCTAATGTGTGTTCATATATAAAGTAAAATATCATAGTTGCCTGTATTTCTTGAAAATTAACCACAATCATTTTGATTGAAATTTCTAGTCAATTGTTAGTAATAAGAATTTTTAAAATTTTTTTTATATCCATGGTCGAGAAATATGAACATGTATACATGTCTTGTTGCTTGATTTATTTCTTATAATTCGCAAATGGAGTTAGAATAATAAAAAATTAAAAATTAAACCTCAATATAATTTAAAATGATTTATCCAATGAATTCCTCTCGATGGTGTGCTTAAAAAAATTCTTTTACTTTATATGAATAGTAAAAATTATAAGACCGCATGTTAATTGAGATCTAAAACATTTTGTTCCCCTATAAATGTTACATAAAAGAAAAGCTAAAAAGGATAATAATTATTAAATAATTATTAAATAAAATCTGCGTTAAAATATTAATGGAGATTTTAGAAAGAAGTATTTTATTTATTGATCAGATTGAGATCTGTATTTAGAAAGTTAATAAAAACCTTTTAATTACGAGCAGAAGTTGCACTACGTGAGTTTCGTGGTGCCTATAAAAATATGGAAGGTTTTAGATAAACGGATATAAACTTGTAAGATTTCAACACGATATTTTTATTAAATTATTCATAGATGTTAACATTTTATTTTTCACATATCACCTGGCTTGATTTTTACAGGAGCATAAATATCGTGAACTTCTCAACGACAATGTCGCGAATTTCCCCACAATATCTGAAGTTATCGCTATTGTTTTCCGGTATTTAATGAAAACTTCTGGGAACATTTTTTTTTCATAATTTTAAATTTGAGTTTGACATAGCATTTATTCTAAAGAAACGTTTCATAAAGAAATTTCAGATTTAGTGTAATAATAAAACATATTGACTCGTGTTTTATTTACATTTCAATAATTAATTCTTAATAATGTTTATATAGATAATTCCAAGAAGTAAACACAGTAAATGATTTGTTTCGCGCTTTTCCTCGAGAGGTTTTTATTAGACAGGTCTTTTAAAACCAAATTTTATTTGTAAGTTTTTATAATTAATCGCTTCAAAGTGACATGGAATATAGACGACATATCTCTCCAACTTTCTGACCACGGATTTCAAACAATTGAAAAAATTGCCAAATTCCAATGAATAATTCCAAATCAAGATAACAATTATCCGATTTTTTAGTGTGTCAGTGACACGCACTTGGCCTATTTTTTATTATAGTAGATACAATAATTCTACTAAAATTTATTGTCTATTTGGATTAACATTAATATGTGAAAAATATTATTCTTAGTGTGATCTAAAACAGCAGTCGATAGATCATTATGGTGATATTAATTTGGGGAACTGACTCACCGCTTGGTTAGTTATCTCCAAGGACTTTCTGTATTTAGGGAAACCGGAGATATGGAATAAGTAAATAGATCTTATTTTATCCATTTCATTAACTTCAAAATATTTCTGATAAGGCTTAATATGGAAACAAAGAAACTATGCTTAGACAAAAAGGAAAAGCGAGTGGAATAAAATGTATGCAAGCAAAAATACTAAAATCAGAAGAAATGAACCTAATAATTAGTGCTACTATTATCTCTTTAAAAAAACGTAGTTTTTTTCTTATTATAGCAATAATATCGAAATAAAATTTGATACGAATAACTTAATTTATTTATTTTCTTAATTCAAAGAAGTAGTGGTATTATTATCCCTCATTGCTTGGCTCCTATTATAAATATTTTATTAGTTATTTGTATTGAATATCATGAAGATACAGTGAAAATTTATACATTAAACCTTATTTCCGAATTTTAACATCTGGTCAAAGAAAAACGCTGTCAAATAATATTTTGAAAAATAGAACGATATACGAAGATACCGAGATATGGAAATATCATCGCAATTTTTTCTAATTGAAAATAGTGTAATAATTCAATTATAAGTTGCGCGCACTTGTCACATTGGTTATGTTTGCCATCATAAATTTTCTATAAAATATTAGAGTCTAGCCCGAATATTACACATGAGAAGTGGGATTTAAATATAAAGTAAAGAGTTTATTTTTTTGTATAGCTTCAGTTGAATCATTGACCATTGCTGTGTTTGGTTTCGAATGGAGCCAAAAACCTTCAATGGAATCGAGTGCTCCAAACATAATTTTCTCAGTGTTAAGTTTTCTAGATTTCTAAAGTAATCTTTACAAATATCTTATGACATGCGTTAGTCTCCGTTTATTAAATACCAAAAACGTACATAAAGAAATGATAACTATCTTAAAAGACTTAAAAAAACTAATGAAAGACATCTGAAAACTTTGCTCTATCCTCAAACTTTTTATCCTGAATATGATTATTTAAAGATCGGAAAAAATAAAAGTATGTTGGTGCAAAGTTAGGAGAATATGGCGGATGTAGTAGAATCTACAAATGAAAATCTAGTAACGTTAGGCGGATGACTTTAATTTCGTGCGGCTGAATGTTATCGTGAAGAAAATACACTTTGAGTGTTCTTTACTCTGTTTTGTATTTCTATGGAATGTCACTCTAGTTGATTGAAGTATATTGTTGAGTCTATTGTGGTATTTTATGATAGTAGCTCTCCATACAAAATGCCATTTGCATTCCATCAAAACAGATAAGAAAAAAATCTTTTGATGAGTTCAGTTTTCTGAGTCGGTATCAGCTTTTCATGTAAGCTTAGCCATTGGCACTTTCGCGTATGGTTTACTACGTACTAACACTTTTGAGAAAAAAATTGAAGCCAGTAAAACGGAACTTGTTTTACTTTCACAGTTCTAAAAACACGAATTTTAATTGAAAAACATTTTTTTACAAATAAATTTATCTTTTCACTCATAATTGTCATATATTAACCATTTTTTAACTCTAGAAGAGATATATTATTATCGAAATATGACTGACGCTTGGTCGGTTTAACGTAGTGACCATTCCGTAGGCGTCAAGAATTGTGATAAATTGTTTTCTTTCTTTTATTCTATCAGCAGTAAATTGGCGAGTAGTTTGAATGACTGCTCCCATAACTTAATCACTGGTTTAAAATTTTCTCGAATGATCTTAAGTCCGTCGAGTTCATAAAATTGGTTTATTTTAATTTTACTTAGTTATTGAATTACTCGAAACTCGTACATTTTTTTCAACTCAGTGTATATCTCAACTATTCATAAAAATAAGTTCCGAAAATACTTAATACTTACTCACGGTTAAGCCTCATCGGCCTTGTGATTAAAAATATAGGCGATTAATCATAAATTTATTGTAAATAAATTTTAAATATCACTCAGTAATGAGAAAATTACGATGCGTACTTTTAATTCCAACTTTTTGTAATGAAAGACTAAGATTTTTTTATTTCGAAAGAAAATCTTCTTAATCTTTCACATTAATTTTATTTATAGAGTAGTTAATCTATATATAAGTAATTAGCTATAAATATTAGTGAAGCAATTATTTAATTTCATATTTTAGTATGTTCCATATTTTTTTTTGTATAGACAAATATTATAAATTGTATTATGAATGTAAGTAAATCATTAAATAATTCATATGGAAACACTATATTGTGGATTAAAACGTACCGATGACTTGAAGTAAAACAAATTATAATTGCTTCCACATATTTGGCAACAAGTTAAGTGACACGGGTAGTGAATACGTTTTCCATTTAAGTAGATGATGCGTTTTCTTCTCCGGTAAAAGCTACATTAATCAAGATAATTTTTTGTTGTTGTTGAAAGCCTCGTCCATGCCCACTAACATTTTAGGAAGTTGAATATTTTCATGCAAAATACGAAGGAGGACATTTTCGTCTGCTCCAGTGCAAGCAGTATAAATCTGACTCTTATTTAAATTATTGCAGAAAAAAAACAGGGCGTATCTTCTTCATTTTTATTTGTTATTTTAATGGTTCCCTTTTAGCCTTCTTTTTAATATCAGGACTTTTTACTGCTGGCCGTTTGAAATCCTCCTACTCCTATTTGTAGCTAGTATAAGTTATAATTGTTGTTTTATTTATATGATACTATGTAATTTTTTTGTTTTGCCTGAATTTAGGAAATGGGAATAAGAACCCAGGGAGAGCCCATTCCCAAAACTAGGCCCAAAATCGTTGTACACTGTTCAAATGGAAAGTGTTCTGTGGTATACGCTCATGATGCACAAGGTTATATGAAGATCAGAGGGATGGCCAGTTTTTGACAGAGGTTGGAATGAATTAAGACAACTAGGTAATCCAGTAGACGCATGGTAATCGGAAAGGGATGTAATAATAATAGGTGCAGTAAGAACTGATACAGAAATAATTTGATCTTTTTAGATGCAGATTGAGGCTCTCTTTCACATGAATACTGCTGTAGTCTCTGTGTTATTGAGTGTCAGTTTATACGTCTAAGTATTGTAAATTGGCATAATCTGATTTAAATGGACGGCTTTCATTAATTCGAATGTTGATTGTTTCAACAGCTAAAAATTGGAATCTTAAAATTACATTGATTGTACGGCTAAATATCATATTTCTTGAATACGTTAATTACTATGGTCATTGTGGCTGCCTGAACATATGTTTGACCAAATATTTGAAAAACAGATAATGCATGACCTGGATATGATAGTAACCAGTAATAGCATGGCTGTAAAACATAATTAAGGCTTTCATGAATCCAAATATTTGCAGGTATTAATCTGTAGGAACACTGAGGATGAAAATAAAGAATTATCACTCCATTTTGACGGAGATCGATCGATAACTTCTATACTTTGAGTGTCACTAATATAGATGTCCAAAAGTAGCAACACAGTTTATTTTGATAATAATCAAAATAAACTCCTATAAAGTGGAAAATTCGTTCGAACTTTTCAAGTTTTTTCCATATGCTCAAGGTGTCCTACTATCTCTTCTACTGCTTTGTTATTGAAAATGGATTTTAAAGGACCAATGGCACTCTTATCGTTACTTTACCTTTTATTTATTTTCTTTAATATATCGCTCTAAAGTTGTTTGTGGGATATCATGCTCTGCAACAGCTTTCCTAGATTATGTTTTTTTAGTTAAAACTTTTTCTATAAGCTTTTTCATTACTTCTACCTACCATTATTCTACCACTTTTAAATTTTCGTTTACTTTTTATAATTTATATTCTTTAAAGTTACCAAAAAGGCTGAAATAATTATTGATTTTGTTATTGTTAAATAACAATAACAACTCTTCGTGGTCTTGTGCGACACTGAGGGGTACAGCCTCATTCTGCTCCGTGTTATTTTACATGTACCACGCTATGGACCATATAATCTAAAACAAAAACTCAAAGTAGTAACAAGCGGGCTCTTTCATTTATTTTTGTGACAATTTGTTTGATTGCCAAATGATCGACGTGACGCATAAACTTTTTTGCTTGTGAGAAACAGACGAGTGCGCTCCCATCTACTGTCACTGAAATCGGCTAGTTCGTTTGATTGCCACGTAGTCTAGTTTCTCCTATGAGTGTATGACCTCATCGTGCCCAGCGCCCCTGATTAAGGCCCTAGTTAGCTTATATAGATTTGTCTCTAACGAAACTCTACGCGCATCGTCGTGCTCACTGCAGAAGAAAAAAATATTACTCATGTCCTACGTCTCAAATTCATAGGCTATCTCGAAGGGTGAATCGATACACACTGGCACGAAATGCGTTATGTCCTGTTAAAACTGCGAAGTGTAATAATCTGAAACGAGCCAATTTTTACTTATCCGCTCGGACACGTCAAGAAAAACAACCTAGTCGTTTCACCTTTAGAATCAGGGGAAGACCATCTAGATGTGGAACAACCATCTATAAATTGAGTCTATTTCTATCAATTAAGGATTCATTACCCAAAAACTCGAAATGCAACGGACCCGCATTGAAACTCTTACCTTGAGTCAAGATGAAATTCGCCGCGCGTTCTACAATCGCGAGGTAGGCAGGCAAAAGACCCACCAAAACCGACATAGCGTCCGTTAAACAGGTTCTGTAAACCTTTGTCAGCGCCAGTAGTGGCGCACGCTGGGATCTTAATACTACCTACGATCTTAGCACTCCAACAAGCCCAAACCGATGGCGCATATGTAAAGATACCGAGTAATATTGCCTTACCCATCAGTTTAAGGGTAGAGTTATTCAGCCCCCAGCAAGCGTGGAAGGCTACCCGAGCCCTCTCACCAATGTACCGGGCATGTGGTAAAAAGCTCCACCGTGCATCAGATAGGTTACGTAATCCCACAGGTTAAGTTACGTGACAGCACCTTCGCTAGCCTCTACCTTGAAGAGGACAACCTCGACTTTTGTGGGGCGAAGCAAAGCTTATTCTTTGTGCCCCAGTCATGTAGCATGGCAAGGGAGTCGGTCGCCCGCTTCTCTATATCTCTGCAGCTCGATCCTCCGACCAACAGCAGAGTTTCGTCCGTCTAAGCTATGGTACCGCATTCGTGAAGGGGTATCGCGAGTATGTCATCGAACATCACGTTCCACAGAATTGGTCCATTGAACGAGCCTTACGAGCAGCCCCTGGTCAACCTTTTCTTGATCAAGCATTGTCAAACGCGCCGGATATGTCCAAAAATACCTAAAATATATTTGTCTGGGCACTCAACATTCCAAAACAAGGCTTTTGCAATCACGCCCGAAGTGGACATTTCTGAACGGAAACCAATCTGATTCTCTGATCCCGGCAAATGAGATAATTGCGCTAATAAGTGCGTAGCCACGGCGTACTCCGACTAGCAACTTCCCGAAGGCTGAAAGGAGCATAATGGGTCCATGGAACTTTGGATATGCCTATCCACTATTTCACATTACTCTTTGGTATGACTTTGAGTCTTCCCACTTTCCAAACTTTCGAAAAGTGGCCGGTGCGGAAAAAGTGGCTAAAGACCGCAAGTATCTCATGCGCCGCGATTTTCCCAACTACTATAACTGATCTATTGTTGATTAAATCAAAGGACTCTTTGGTGGAAATCATAATTTTGGGCAGTTTTTTGACATAAAGCAGCCAGTAATTTTGAAATAGTTTAATGTAGTTTAAGAATTAAATCTTTGACGGAAAACTCTATGGGTCAAACATACTAATTATCCGCTAAACGGGTATATCTGTTACATAAACAGATACAAATTCTTAATAATATTTATATAATTAATTTCATGTACGCAGATTTCTTCTTCTTCATTTATTTCGTCTGTTTTCTAGTTATATGCGTTAGTCATATCAAAATAGAAAATTGATATTGAAACATAAAGGCGAGCTAAAGTAAAAAGAAAAATATGAAAGACTAAAGAGAATATATTATACATATATTTTTTTACAACATCACACTTTTTGTTTATTTGATTAGATATAAGACTTTTAACGTTTCACTTAAAATTTCTTTTTAAAATGATTAAGTGAAGCATATTTCTATTGTAACGATATAATTAAAATTGTGTGTATGGATTTTGAATCACATCTAAAACAATTTTGTCTGTAATTTTGGTCTATATTACTACTTGTCTACTAATTCAATAACTTCATTTAGGATAAAATAAAGATCACAAAATTATATTAAATAATAATATAATTTTCTGATTATGCTTTATTCAAATCAACCATTACATTTAAAGGTTGAGCAAGGAATAAAATATAAACCTAAGTTGCTCAGCCGAGGAAAAGCCTAGTTTCATATATTATAATGTTCTTAGCATACAAAAATATAAATTCTTTCTAAAAGAATCGCAGATAAAACTTGGAAATAAAGCATACCGAAAACTGTTTCGTTGTTCTGAAAACAGTAGTTTCTTTATGTGTTCTCTGTTGTTATTAAGCAAGAAATAATAACGTTATTGAAACAATGATTTGACCGTCAACATTTGCAACATAAATACCTGATTCTAAATTGAAACTCGAGCTTGACTATTTCTTTGCGAAAAAGTAAAAATTTCTGGAGTAATATTTACCTGTGTAATAATGCGAATAAAAGTACTTTCTTCTTTCGTCTTTTTTTCAAATAATAGCTGTAATTTTATTTCAGCAATTACTTAAATACAATAATTTTTTTTTTCTACTACAGACCAATCCCAGCAGAGGCATCAATGTCTTACAGTCCTAAACTTGTCATGTGAACTGCAAGAGGGTGGAAAAGTCGGTGCGATGACAATGAAATTTGAGAATTAATGCAAAAAGATGAGGGAGTTGTGAACGAACTTCTTTAGTTAGACCTGTGAGTATCATCATTTATGTTTTATTATTACACCTATATCACTTATTTATTTTCCAAAACAAAACATCAGTCAATGATGTTTAATTATGAGAAGTCTCTTTTGAAAACTACCAAGAACTTCAAGTAAACTCAAACGTACCGTATTCTAAACAAAACCTTTCTTTTCGAGTATTTGCCAGAATCTGAAATTACATATTCCAATTTCTATACATTATAAGTACCTATCAAGATATCGGTATAGCTGTGCTCATATTTTACAGGTCAGTTGTATTTAAGTGTTTCCAGGAGAGAAAGATGTAGCTCTACGAGAATTATTTTCCTCTATTTTGTGCCAAGGGTATACTCAAATGGATGAATTGTGATAATTTCTACAAAATGTCCCACTGTCTCAACATGTTCACTAGCTCGTTATTTCAATCCAATTTAACTTGGACAACAACATAATCTTATTTTTTTAATTGTACGTTTTAACATTTTGCCATTAAAACTTCAATTTAAACCATTATTTTCTTTAGCATTAAATTTCAATAATATAAATTTTTGTTTACGATCATTTTCTTTATATATATATATATATATATGTATAGTATATATATATATATATATATATATATATATATATATATATATATATATATATATGCTTCTTCAAAGTACTGTCCATATTTTTGATTTGTTGCATTCTATTTATCTTCAGTTAACTCATTTCTTACGAAAGGAACATGTATTAAGACATAATTTCATTTAAAAAGCAGCCTATTCTTAAAGGTCGAAAGAAACCACGATTTACCTCTTCTGTCATTTGAATTTCAATAACAAATGATGAACTTACAATTAATATCCACAGATAATAACACCATATTTTTGATAAATTACGTTTAAAATTCTTCGAGTAGAATACGTCGGAATTGTAGTTTATATTTCCGCAGTGAAGATAAAACATAAATGACTTTTTTGACGTGTTGATTACGCTTAATTGAGAAGTTATAAAATTACTTCGTCATGATCTAGGCTATATGGCGTATAGAAAAAATTATGAGTAGATAAGACAGCTACAGTGTACTAACAAAAAATTTAGAATGTAATAATAAAATAAAGTAAAACCTTACTGCATAATTAAAAGCGAGTTAAAAATTGGTTAACACCTAAAATGTTGAGACCTTGAAGAACATTAGAAAACATTACCGGCTCCTTAAACTCGTACCAAACAAATAGGGATGATTTACGATATGGTCAACATGCATATTCTCTACCAGTAGTGCAAAAGTACTAGTATCTCACATTATGCAAAGCTACAGCTGCATTAATTTTTACATCAGCAATCTCACCATTATCGTCTGTCATTAATTCCCGGAACATATTCAAACGATAGGCCCGCGCAGGCTTAACAACTTCTGACGTCGTCACTATTTATTAGTAAGAATTTAGTGAGTTAGATATATTTTCAAAACGTGCTTTATAGTCTTAGACTATGTTTGCGTCTAAATAATGTTTAGTCCGCTTTTTACACGTCGTTGTGTTTTAAATTCTTGTTATTTTTACATATTCCGTCATTTCTCTTCTTTATTAACGCTAATTTACGTCTATGCATTAACTTACTCAATAGATGTTAAAGTTCAAAAATAATTTCGGTATCTTATGGATTCACAATACTATAAAATTATAGGTTAAATCAGGGATGTAATAAATAAAAAAAAATTAAAAAAACATGAAAATAATGAAAAATGAGAAGAAGAAGAAGAAAACATGAAGCGATTACGTCACCTTCAGGTAACATTAATATTAGTTAGTGGGTATTAAACTTTATAATTTAATACCTTCACCAGACTAATATTAATATTTCTAAAATTATATTTTAGTAATATACTTATAACTAAATACACAGATTATGTATTTAATTAACATCGTTGAATCATCACTCGCGCGTATACTAACTTGTAGTTTGTTTGTTTTGTTCTTGATATTTTTTTATAAATATCTACATTTATCATTATATATCGTTTTCAACGCACAGACTTTAATTAGACAATTTTTTCCCTTACTCAATTGAACATTTTCTTTTGAATTCATTACGGTTTGTAATGTTGTTTAATGTTCCAAGTTAAAAGAAAAGAAAAACCAAATGCTTGTGGAATTACTTCAGTGTTTTTTATAGAAAAATTTCCAAATAAATTTTATAGAGAAAGCTGAATTTAGTATATTCATAAGTTTAGCCTATTTTTAAAATAAAATAACAACCCTATGTTATATATAAAAGTGCATTTTCATTTATGGTCAGTTTTTAAGGGTGGAATTCATTTTTCTTCAATAAAATAAAAGATCTTTAAAATACGAGTTCATAAATGTAAAACTTTTGTTGCAATAGAATCTAAAAAAATGAAAAAAATATGTTGAGGCCTATATAAATAAAACATTAACAGTTTTTGCGATAAGTAATAATTTAAACTTACATTAACACTGAAATATTTATGACAACAAAAAAATATGATTGATGTAATCATATCTAAATGCAACTTCATCTGAATTTAATAGTATGATCATTTTAGATATTTATATTCTATTGGAGTTATATTCATTAGAAGACAAAAATTGCCTTCTTTCATTATTGAAATGAAACTTTTGTTAAATCCCAGGATTTTGAAACATGTCACACTTACGGTCAGTGATACGGACTGAAATTATAAAATCGTTTAATGAATTGCACTCAACCTAATGACGAATTGTAAAATGTGATTCAAATTCTAAACACTATATAATCATCCTTCCTTATTAAAAAAACCAAGTCTGTTCGGATTTAATTATATATGTTCGTTTATATGTAATGGAAAGTATAATGCGTTTGTAATTATAATTTGGCTTCATCTTTTGTTCGCTATAGGGGTGAGTGAATATATTTGTTTTCCGTACTTTTATTTCCGGATCTTGGGAAGATCTGTACTTATTAATGATGAAGGCCTTTAAATTTTTACATTGTATATAGTATTTAATATCGATATAGGGGTTAATAACTTTCATATATAAGCTGTATTACCTATAAAATTTAAATTAGTATATAAGATTAATGAATCATTTTCGACTTTCTAAAGCTGAGGTAACAAAATTTGTTCCACTTTTAAAATACAAAAATATAATTAAACATGACATCGATTAAACTTTAGTTCGTGGTTAAGTAATATATGCTTAACTAAAATCCTTCTGGGAAATATAGGTTGTAAACTGGGCTCCATTTAAATCTTTAAATTTTATTCTTTAAAGACATTGGCGTGAAATCTTTATCTTACTCTTGGAAGTTAGAATTATTAATTAAAATTATTTACGATATATTAATCTTAGAACGTTAGTCAAACTACGCAAAGTTAACTAAAACCTGTATTCGTGAAAACTAGTGAATAATCATTTAAAATAATGATTCCATTTGTACAACTTACTTTAAGGCGATTACATAACAATATCTCCACTGCTTATGACAAGTTTAAAAATATCTTAAAATAATCAAGATTTATGTAAAATGATTTACATTTATGTTATTTACCCATTCACTTTGTATTAATTAAAATTATTTTGAATGGTATCAGTTTATATTTCTAAATATAATTGCAATATCACGCTATCTATCGCCAGCACGGTATCGCCAAATTTGATGATGCATCATACTCTCTTCTTTCCATGCACACTTTTTAAGATTCTCCACCTCAAAAAAATAGAGTACTTATAAAATCACTGACGTTTTCATCAATCGGTCTGTCATTTACGGTCGTTCTTCTCTGAAACTGACGTAGAAACTTTATATTATGGCATAGTGATAAAGTATATTGACACACATATAATTTAATTACAAATTTAAAGTCACAATTCAAAAATATTTGTACAAACATTTTAGGTGAAATTTTAGATGAATATATTTTTTTCTATATATTGTGACATCAAGAGAGGTTTACAAAGAATTCGAAGCTTCATTTTTTTTTCAATTTTATATGGAATAATTCTAGGTATGTAGTTTTCAGTTATAGATAATAGTCAAAAATTATACTACGTCCCCTTCATAATTCCTAAGTCTAAGTTATAAAAATAGTGTAATTAGATGTTTACCTAGAAACTAGTCTGCTGAATATGAGATATCTTTGCGTCTACTAAATATATGTTGGCAATAAGTTTCGTTTTATTTCATCAATTTCATTAAAATTGTTTATTTAAGCATTATGAGGGAATTGCGTTTAAAAATATGATTAGTGTATTTCCAAGTTTTTAAAAAAGTTTATTGATATGGTACAGAGTGTTGGCGGAAGTATGTAAAAAAGAGCTTAAGATAAAATGAATACAAGGTGAAAATGTAATCAGAAATAAACTAATGCAATCAGATCAAACTGCGCCCACAATTAATGTGTCTTTAGTTCATCTACTGCCTCGTGAGGGTACAAGGAAAGCAGCGAGAGAAAAATGCCATGTCTTGTTCAAAGTAACGTGAAAAATGGCTTAGTTATATGGAAAATTATGTAATTATTCACGACCTGTGGCAAAAAGTGAATAGGAATTAAATTCGTGCTGCCGGAATCAATGGAGTGGAAGAAAAAGTTATATCCGTGATCTCCACGCGAGTTGAGGATGAACGATATCTTCTTCCAAGGCTAAGTGGCTCGGGAAGTTTGCGGTTTGTTAAGTGAAGTGGATTTATGGCGAAAGTAGGTTTGAGAGAGGGAACAGAGGAAAAATTTAGATATATAAGAGTATTTATTCACATTTTTGCTTGACTATTAATATTTTAACGTTATGCTATATCATTACACATTAGTACGTTATTTGATAAATGCTTTTAGTTTATTTGCATCGCTTTTCATAAATAATTTACATTAAGATACACGAGGAACAAAATTGATTTGACCACTTATACGGGTTAATATCAATTTCTTTTCACTATCCTTAAAATAAAAATTCTGAATAATTAAAAAAGTGCGAGTGTCGTTTTCGTAAGAAATTAAATATTAAAAGTAATTTCTTGCAGTTTATAATAAATTTGTTCTTAAAATTTCTCGATGAATTCCGTAATATATCTAGGTTTTTATATATTTATATATTTTATAACATTTTTCTAATTATGCTAGTTCCGGAAAAGATGTGTTTAAAGATATGAATATTTTATACTTATACGTGGTAATCTTGAAATGCAATTTATAAAGTTTCATGGCCTGGAACTAATCAACTATTTGATTCACGTCAGGTTAAATAAATTTTAGGGCCCGATAATAGTGATATAAATTATCAGACAGATTTGAAGTCTATATTTGTGTCCCAATATCATGGGATTATTAATAAATTCTTGGCACTAAGTAATCAAGAAAAACAAAATTTTATAAACAAATTTCTTTTCCGTCGCATCGTCGTACACATGTTGAAACGCCATGCTAGAAAAGCTGACCATGCTTTCATGCTATCGTGTCTTCGAATTGTTTTAGGGTGGTAGAAACAGGCAGTCTTGTGAAAATTTTACCTTTAGCGATAATCTTAACCATGCCTGATGACCTGAACCAGCGGCTAGGGTATACATTTTTTAATACCCTAGCCACTGGTTCTGTTAAAATGTCACCTAGATCCCATCATCACACCCATAGAGCACCACTCATTTTACTCCGCATCCCATCAGCCGCCTAAGCTGGTACACTGCAGTGATCTTGCGCTACAAGAATCGAGTTCGAATCCCCGCGGTGAATATTTTACTATAAACTATTTTCAAATATAGTACTCAACGTTCAACCGAAATCTAAACTAGCATGAACACAATTTAATGAATATTAATGAAACTGGAAATGACTTACCACTACAACAGTGTTAAGATCAACACAATCACCGATACTGTAGTACCAGAAAAATCATATAGAGGATATCAATCATAATAAGATAAACATATCATAATCAACCAAAATAAGATAATAAAAGTAATATCCAGAATCCTAAAAACCATTCAGGAAGAAACAAAAAAATATTAGAAGAAAATATAAATAATTAGACAAGAAATTACAAAAACCATAATATAGATGGAAAATTTAATTATATTGAAGCCCAAAACCTATTCTAGCAAAAATAGGAAACAAAACATAAAATACATGCTTTCGACTTATGCAAGAGAAGGAAAAATTTGAAATTTATTGTAATACCGAAAGAAGAAAATGGTTATAAAATTTGGAAAAATTATTAATAAAAAATTAAATAATGATTTAAAAATGTTAGAAGATTGGACAAGAAAGAAGAACACGTTCTTTTGTCTCTTAAGGGTAATTCAAGTAAACACTAAACATTATTTATTCTAATTATATAAGTAGAGTTAAGCTTGAGAATACTGGAACGTTTATAAATATTGAAAGAGGAGTCAGACTAGGAGACCTGCTCTCATCAACTCTATATCAGTATTTGGGTAGTACACAATATCATGAAGGATCTCTGTTGGAATAGCAAAGCAGTTTTTATAAATAGAAAATATCTCACCCACCTTATATTTTCGGATGATATGTGTATTATTGATGATTTATATCTCGCTAATAGAGAAATTGGCGTGGAAGTGAACTTTTCTATTAAAAGACAAAATTTATGACAAATAGCATCGACAAAAATATTTGAATATACAATGTACACCTTGAATATTTGAAAGAGTATATGTAGTAAAACTAACACAAAAGAGATAAAAGTAATAGATGTACTAAAGCACTGTATGAAACAGAAGTAGCAATGAGCAAATTACCTGAATGCACGAAGTAAAATGGGAAAAATAGTGACGCTATGGAAATGTCCAACATTAAAAAGAAGATGAAGAGGCAGACTATATACATGCCGGGCAGGCGAAATAGAAAAAAAGGAGCAGGAGCAAAAAACAGGTTGACCCAACAACAGACCGCAAGCGCTGAAGAAGTTGGAGGAGGCCTATATCCCGATGGGGTCCTAACTACATTAATAAATTAATTTCTTTTCTAACATTTCAGTACAAATAAATTTTTCGTTTTGGAATAAAAAGACCTTTTTATTTTTCTTTTTTTACTTGTTACCATATTGTATATTATTTTGAAAATTTTGGTACTCATTTATCCACAGAAATTGAAAGAATTGCTCTATTTAGAACGACATTAAATTTACGTCCAAATGGCATTACACTTGACACCATGATACCAAATAGTTTAAATCTTCTTACAGGAGCGTTAAAATAAAAAAAACAGTTAAACCTATAAAACCATTCAACCGAATGATTCTTTTTTAGAATACAATTTAATTCTTCTGAATCCAATTTAAATAACAAACTACAATACTTACCACAAGAAACCGTTACTATGAAACTCTCATATCCAAGATAGGCGTAACACATTCGATAGAGACGTTTTTCGTTAACTTTGAGATATTTTTGGAAACATTTAAAACGGGGATCTTAATGAATTAAATGGTATGTTGTAACAAAATTATACCCTAGTAAAATAAAACAGTGTATAAAAAATATTTAAATAAAAGTTCGTACTAAGCCGTTTGATTAATGCAATTGATTTTGTGTTGTTTTAAAATATTACATATCATTTTGTAAAAATGTAAATTTAATTTCTCTTATTTACAAAATAATTGAACTATTATTCCAAAAATATCTGCAATTGTTATTGAACATGCGAGAAAAATATAACATTTATTATTTATAACATAAAAATTTAGTAAATTGTTTACGAATTTAGCACGTTAATATTAAAAGCAAGAAAGAGACATATATATCTTGGAGACAATGAATAATGTAAAAGAAATGAAAAAAAGCTTTTCTAAAATTGGCAATCTACTCTCCATAAAATCCTCATATTCAAATGGCACGTCTTAAGTTTGAAATGAAGTATTTAATGCCAATAATACTATTGTAATATTAATAATCTGACAATAATTCTATTGTAATATCCCTAGAAATATTTATAGATCTATGGAAATTATTGCATATTGCCATTAGCTACATTAAGCTAAAACATTATGCGGTATAATGTCATTATGACTGTCAACACAATGTTCGCAATATTAAACACAGATATTTCTTTTATTTTAATTTTGACGTTAATATAGAAAAAGAGTGATAACAAATCATGATATATAATATGAACTATACTTTGTCTGGATATTATCATTTCCAAACACCATTCGAACAATTTACTTCTAATATTAATTTAAATTTACTTTTACTCCGTACACAAGAATTGTCTACAACAAAAGGCATTACATACGAAAGGTCACATTGTTATGTCGTTTGGAAAATATGTGTCCAGCCATGTATGCATTAAAAACGGGGCCAAATTTAAAAGTTTCAAAATCGAATGATTAATCTTATAAAAGAGAACAAATTAATAATAATTTTTGACTTTTTTTCTCTTGCTTTTTAAGCGTTTTTGTTTAAAAATGTATATACAATATTGTACATAATTATTATGGTATGCCATTTTGCAGGTTTCCTTAAGCTCCAACTACAAAAGAGCAATGGGTGGAAGCCACAGGTAGAAAACATTGGTTTAAAACAAAATATAGCACCGTTTGCTCTATCCATTTCCTAGAAGATTATTACAAAAAAACGAAGAAATGTCGAATATTGGACACAACCTCATAACCAACAGTCGTCAAAGTATAGCAAACTGAAATTCTTGTAATTGTAGATACTTTACAATATAATCATATGTGTTTATTAATTCCAGAGAAATATATAAATATATTATAATCTGAATTTACAAAATCCATCGTTTGTCACGGAACAGATTTTGATGGGGTTTTTGAGGTTATAGGAGGAAAGGATTAAGCAGAAGGTACAGGGGAGGGCGCAGACGTGGAAAAGGGTAAAGGAAGAAGAAGATGGGTAGTGGATGGAGAAGAGTAGGAGGAAGTGGGTGAGCTATGGTAACAAAAAATAACTTGGTATTCTTTCTGGTTGGCGTATTCAAGTAAATATCATCATGCACTAGTGTTAACAATAACTATATTTCTGCAGAAAAGAGTTAATATGACCTGTCCTTCATTACAATTAAGACACAAAACTGAGAAAACGTGGTTTTTTCTTGTGGTATATGTTTTAATGATGGTTATTAAAGATGCGATTTTCAATATTTATTTATTATGAAATATATTTTTTTCTTACTTCAGACTTCAATTAGTAACACTTACACACCTAGGAAAATTAAAATGAAAAGATAACTTATTTGTTCAAAACTCATATTGGATAAACAAAAGTTAAAAGTAAAGAGTATACGAGAGAAAAACTGCCGGTAAAATAAAAAAAATTGCACTCTCCAAATAATGCTCCAATTCAAAGAAAATCATTATTAAATGAAGAAGATGCAAAAGTTTTGCGTAATATGAACTTAACAACAAAACAGCTATATTCTTGATAAATAAAAAATTAAACGTCACCAGTACTCAGAAGTTGTACTCTGACCTTGAACTATACTCTCCCAAAGCGTATAATTACGTCAGACAAAAAATTAATATGAGTCTTCCTCATCCACGGACTTTGAGGAAGTGGTAGGAATCATTTGATGGTAATCCCGGGTTCATCAAAGAATCTTTAAATGCAATAAAAATTAAAGTAAAATTTGTCAAATATCTACTATATTGTGGTCTGACAATTGATGAAATGGCAATTAGGAAAAAGTTGAATGGGATGGTACCAGATTCCATAGCTACATAGATTTTGGTGATGATTCAAATGTGAAATGCGACCAAGTACATGAAGCAAAAGAAGCACCTATTTTCTTAGTTACTTGCATAAACGGTAACTTTAAAGTGGCAGTTGGTTATTTTTTGTCAAACGGCATAAATGGACAACAAAAAAAATTATTTATCACTTGTCTGCAAAGACAACAACTGCAGGATTGAGCTTCGACGGATGTCCATTAAATTTAGCAATGACATCTTTATTGGGGTATTGCTTGGGCCCTAATAACATGAAAACAACTTTTGGTCATTCTGTGTCAAAAGAGCCCGTCACGATACTTTTGGACGTATGCCACATGCTAAAATTGGTAGGAATTACCTTTCAGGTTGGTCAATCAGTTAAGTGGAATCAATTTTACGATAGTCAAGGTACAGAATTATATGGTATTACCTAGAGAAATTAAATGATTTGCAGGAAAAAGAAAATTTTCAATTATGCAATAAATTACGTAAAGCACATATTGATTTCAAAAACCAAGTAATGTTGGCAAGCCAGCTTCTTAGCCAAAGTGTCAGTGATGCTTTAGACATTTTTTAAAATAAATTAAAAATATAATAATTAATTGACCGTGGCCCCCAAGATTGAATTCATTGCGATATTTAATAATTTATTTGATATCCTAAACTCTTGATCAATAAAAGCCTTTCATTGCCTTGGAATTTCAAAAACAAAACTGAAATATTTGCATTGGACCAAGCAGAAAACTACATAAAAGGTTTTAAAAATTCACAAGGAGAACTGTTGATAAAAAGTGGTCGTAAAACTGGCTTTGTTGGTTTTTTAACTTGTGTTGAAATTACCAGAAAATTATTTCAACATCTAATAGAAACTGGCCGACTATAATTTTTATCATTACCTAAACTTTAGCAAGACCATTTAGAACTATTTTGCTTCAACGTACGCTCATACGGCGGATATAATAACAACCCCACATGCTGGCAATTCAAACCTTATATTAAAAAACTTGTCACTCACGTGGAAATAAAACACACCAAAGGTGGTAACTCTGTCGATTTGGAAAACAATATCAATTTTAAACAGTTCTTCAGCACTGGATACTATCAATGCCACTACCAACTGGAACAGATTGATTCAGTTTTCATCACACCAATAAACTTCTCAGAATTTTCGTACCAAGTGGTCGTGTACATATATGGATACGTCGTCAGTTTTCTCTTGAAAAAAAAATGAAGTGCGAAATGTGCGTAAGCGCTTTAGATGACAAATGCATGCGTAAAAAAACGATTAAGTTTAATAACGTTTAAAGATAAAGCCGGATTAATGTACCCGTCAAAAGACGTCATAAAAATATGTAAAATTATGAAACAAATTTCACAATTTTGATTTGAAACCGCAGCATACAAAACCAATGATTTTAAATAAAATACTATTATATTTTGTAGCACACAATGTATTTGATTCTCTTACATTCGACTAGTTTGACCAATTTGAGACCAAAATCACGTCATACATTTGATACGAGCCGTTGCATAGAGATTTCGCTATCAATTATTTGTATGAGCCATAAAACGTCAAGTATTAAATAAGTATATACTTTTTCAATATCAGTAGTTAAAAGAATACAACGGTCTTCAAAAAAACGACAAATAATATAATATACATGAGTACAGGAAAGTAAGTATAATATTTGGTGTTTTTCGGCAAAATGTTTAGTTATTATCAGGAGTGATTTTCTTTCAACCGAGAATCGAACCCGGCTCCGGGTTCCAGAAGCCAAAGTGTGATTCGGCTACCGTGGTCGTAGATATCATTAGTGGATTACTACCATAAGTTTAGTGTTTTTCTTCTCTTCTCTTTGTATCTTAACTATAACTATACTTTTAAGTACACTCTTTACTTTCTTGTGTTTTTAACTCATCATATTTATCCAAAGATTCATAAAAAACAGCGCACGATAAGAAATATTTATAAAACCATTGTTTAATTTAGGTTTTCAAAGTAAAAACAATGTTTCAGCCTTAAGAAAAAGTAAAAGTATGCAAAGTTTGAGGGTTTGCAAACTTGAAACAACCATTTCAAGAACGTGGGAAATTTACTAGATCATGCGTTTAAGAGTTTAGCAACATTAGAGTAAATGTACTAAAGAGGATACGTACCAACAAGATTAGGTTGACACCGCCTTTTTTAATGGAAGCTTGATACTTAAACATACACCCACACATACACACACATACGCATGCACGCACGATACAATACCAAAATACATAAAACTCAGGATAAACACCTAAACAGACTTTTGCAAATTTGGGCATTTTTCAAAACCATGTTAAAAATGAACCTCAATACTTATCCAATTCTTATCAATTTCGATTTAATTTAAAAAAAATTAGCTTTAACTTTAGATTCATATATATCCATTAACCAAATTTGATGTTTACAAGATAAAGATGAAGACTACATATTGTTCATATCGGAATCCAATTGCCAGCTCTCTGAATGAGTAGAGGACCTTCCAATACATAGATCATATAAAAACTTTCAATTATTATTAAGTGTAAAATCTCAAAACGATGCAAAAATTACGTTTTTTTGGCATTTCTGCATATTTAAGACCACTTATTTCTAAGCCCTCTAAAACCATAAACATTCATCGATTTCCATTGAAGTCTACCCCCTCGCCTTAACATAATTACATTTAGCCGTAATTTAATGTAATACAAACATTAAACCAAAGGACAGCGCTCCGATTATTGGTAACTGGTTTTATATGGGATATTAGGATGCTGGAAGTTACATTTTACTTTAGCTTTTTAAAGTTAGATCTAAGAGGTAATTATCAACGTGAAGTTGTAAAGCAAAAAGAAAGAGAAATATGTTTATTATGTCTTGAAGTTTATTTTATTTCTAGTACTACGCTCGTATAACAAAGTATTGAATCATCCACAATTATTATAAATGAGCATAAGGCACACCTAAGTCAAGTTCAAAAATATCAAAGTATCAAACACCAGAAGGAGAATATATGACAATAAGGGGTACATAATTACGGAAAAAAATTATTATTTTATTGAATAAATATTCCGTTATGGACGTGCAGCCGTTGGAAGATTTTGCAATAATTTTGAAAGCAAATCAGCCCAACAACACCATTGCCATGTCCGAATGTACGTTCAGTACATATTAAAACATAAGTACGTATCCTGGAATGTATACAAACTCAGAGGAAGTGATGTTTTGAGCCAGATCTCATTCACAACATACGCAGGAAGATTAAATTTTTTGAAATTATTAATGAATTGTTTAGTAATACAACGAATGCTTTAATCATTAACGGGACGGAAGTATACATCTAATTATGGGAAGGAATAAACTGAAATATGTGTAAATGTATTATTATGGAAGGTGCTAAGAACTTGTAAGAGAGGAATTTAACCAATCTTTAAAGAAAGAATGAAAGGACCCACTCCTTAGATATTGATGGTATGTTAATAGAAATAAAAACGACTAACTGAAAAATTAAAATAAACCACAAGAGAATAGTATAATAACACGGCTAATTGAATATTCCAAATAAATAAAATATATCATATTACACTGGGAAGATAATAAAAGGAAAAATTATAATGGTAAAACAGAGCGTAGATAATATTAGGATTTGTGATCTGTGGGCGCAGAACCTTAAATTACCAATGATATGGTAGTACAAACAATTTCCTTACACGCGTTCGGAAACAACAACAATTCCCACATAACAGTTATTGATTTTGATGATGACTTGCCCTGAAGTAAACAGCTGCTGTCGCCGTAATGTTTGGCGTAGGGTACCGTTTAATGATTTCTTGAGAGACTAAACTTTATGACGATCGTCTCGAAGAGAAAATTCCCGACTGTGAACCTAAGCGTTTTAAATTGCACATTAACCGTACCGAGGAGGATAACATGGATCCGGGCTAGTTTGAGTTATTGCAGAGCAGCCGACCTTTTTGGCGATAACGTCAAGGGTGACTGCTCTTAGCGATGCTATCTTATTCTCTTTCACCCCGTGTTTCAGAATGGCGTTACGATATTCTAAATCTGAATTCATCCCAAGGCATTCTAAATTCATGTGTTTTGAGCGGAATATTTTTTGGACCTTGCCACAGTACTTAGTGTTTCGAAAGTGAGTTTTAACGCGTCCGTTGACGCAAGTAATATCTTTCAAATTATCTTGGCAGTGTATATTTTCAATAAAAACTGTAAAAAAAATATAAGACTTTAATTTATAATGTTAAACACAACTTTAGAATCTTCTTTAACAAGATAAAGGACATACAGTTTAAATAAAATTCGATGCAGCTGTTTTACAATCTACAGGCAATACGAAACGTGTATATTTGAACAGTGTCTGATATTTTTTATTTATGCATTATGCATTAGGATCGTAACAGTTTTATTTTTGATGTGTTTATTAAATGAAAGTGGGTAATTTCATATTTATAGGTAAAATAAGACCCCAAATCTACGTGGTGATATATAAATAACAAATATCAGACACTGTTCAAATATTAGTATCTTTGAGTAGTGAGACAGCTGCTACATTGTTGTGCTCGGCCCTCTAAGCTCGTATATGTTGCGCAAATATTTTTTTTCCATATGAAAGTATACTTGCATGGTAATGGATATAATTTTGTGGTATTTTATTTTTCTTATTATTAACATGAAAGAAGATAATTCCCGAATGTAATAATATATAGACGTCAATTTTATAAATTATATAAAGCTTTCAGTTACGAGTAGAATTTGTATTACGGAAATTAAGTACACACTTAGGCATCTATATACATATAATGTTTCTTATAAGCGCATATTAACTCATAAAGTTTCTATATAGTATTTCTTTTATTAAATAATAATTTTTCGCCGTATAAATATATTGCGTAGTGTAGCTTCCACAGAAGTAAATATATGACATTCTTTAAAACTACGGTGTTTGAAATTATCGTTATTGTTTTCCAGTATACTATGTTTAAACTTTAGATACATTGTTTTTTTCAAAATTTTGATTTCACCAGCTGTAGATATTGAAAGAAAAGAATTGTTCTTGTGGTCATTTTTAGTAACATTCGTGGAACTGACGTATAGAAAATTATGAAATCTTTGAATCCTTTGAAACTTTTGAAATCCTTGTAATTGTCAGTCTGTACGTTTTTAAAAATAGAGCAGTTTTCCTTAGAACCTTTTTAATTAGATTTAAAATATTTAAATAGTTAACAAATACATATTTTACAGTTTCAAAAGATGCAAAGAAAATGAACGATTTTTTCGCGCTTTCCGTCCAGTGGGTTGTCGCTAGTAGGTCATTCGAAATTAAATTGATTTGATTTGATTCGAAATGAATTACCATTCTTTGTAATTCGCCCCCTTGTTGTCATTAAGTTCAACATTCTTCTTAAATATTTTAACTACGAATTTGAGAAATATGAAAAGATTCTTTTTCACTCGCACGGGCGAATCAGAAAAGGAATAGACAGCTATGGAACCATATTTGATTAAAATCCCAACACGTATTTGATCGTTCTTTATTCGAGTTAATATTCTAAGTTCATTGAAATTTATTATATATTTGAATGAAATATAAAAATTTCAGTATTGAGTGTTACTGTGATTCAGAACGATAGTCGGTGTAGTATAGATTATCATACCGATATTAATATGGCAAGCCGACTAATTGCTTAATTTGTTATCATCAGTAACTTTATATATTAAATAAAATGGACCGTATTCTATTCTTTTAATTTAACTTTGAAATGTTTTTGCTAAGATTTAGCAAGGTATCAAGGGAATCATGTTTAGGAAAAAAGGTAAAAGGGTCAATTTGGAATGACATGTAGGTAAGCAAAAATAATAAAAACGGAATAAGTAGAAAAAAATAAAGCTAATACATAATGCCAAACTTATCTGTTTAAAAAATACATCAAGTTTTCCTTAAAAGAAAAGTCATAAACTTTGTTTTTTTATTAGTATAGTAACATATTCACTACGGAATACATCGAGATCGAACAACACCATGTCAAAGGCATGGAACATCCGCCTTATAATGAAAATGATTTGTAGCCGTCAAAAAGTAACCGGACGGCAAAAGTGTATGTAATGGCGGAGCGTTGGTTAGTTTATGGCGAGGCACTCTTGACTCGGTAAATTATCTACTACTAGCGGTAAAATTCATATTTTATCTTGTAACATTTGCCAGCGAAATTAAAGTAAGACTGGACGCGCCGTTTCAAAGACAAGTTAAATTAATAAATATAGTTAAGTGATATTATTTTTTCTTCGTTTTCATATTAAATCATATCAATTAGCAAATACCTTCTAATTTTGTAATCTTTGATATGAGTCTATTTGCTTTATATTTAATAACTTTCAAATTCAATACATTTTATTTAATTTCTATCTTAATAAGTTATTATTCGTTATTGTTCCTCCTCAATTAACTCTCATAGCAAATACAATGATTTATTAATGTTATTCAATACAATAAAGATAGAGCGTATATTTTTATGTTATTCCTTATTTCTGAATTTTATCACTCTGCAAGAAGTAAGTTCACTTTCTGAAGGAAAGTGTTATCTATATTACTTTTAAGAATGAGGAATTGAATCGGCAAAAGACAAGTACACATGCGTTATTGTCCACACTGTTTATTCACTTCTAATTCAAAATAGCGTAATTATTTAATTACTGGTTGTAAATATTTGTAATATATCCAAATATAAATCTTCCGTATAACATTAGAGCATAACAGAAAATAATATTTATGAATTGCGATATTGAGTAAAAATTACAATTTTATACAACGCCAACGGACACATACACACGCATAGTACGTACATACGTAGATATATATTTCTTTGTGTACTGTGTGTACGTATATATATATATATATATATATATATATATATATATATATATATTTATACAAATATTCTGAAATTAATCTTTAATAATCTCACCTGACATGCGATGATCCTCTTTTATTCCGATTTGTTATAAACCTACTTTCCATTTTAAATTTCTCATGCAATACAGTCGGTCCCGAATATTGTATATGAGACGCGATATTTAAGTATAGAGTAAAGAGTTTCTCTTTGTACGATTCAAATTGAATAATTAACCACTTGGGTGCGTACGTCTTTGGTTTCGAATGGAGCCAAATATGGCGAAACCACTCGAATCAAGTGCTCCAAATATCTTAATATTCTTGATAGTCACAATTTTCCAAAACGTCTCTTGTAGTTTTCTAAAATAATCCGCAATGTTCTCATTTCACATCCCCCTTTACTCCGTTTTATTAGAAGCCTCCTTATTAAATAGAAACTCCTTATTTTGCTTTACTTACGTAATGACCTTCAACTTACATAAGCCGACACCTTTTTGGAATTAGATTACCTTCTACTTTCGAATTTTAAACTACGTAATTTAAAAAGCGTATTTGTATGAACTATTATATTTAAGATATATAGATATAATCTCCTTTTGTTTTACAATGGGTCATATGGACAGAATTACATAAGTACTTATAAATCCTGTTCTTATTTTGCAGTCTCAATAATAATGCTAATTAAAATATAAACCACTCAATTTTGCCTTGTTTTAAATTGGATAATTAATTTTAATTACATTAAAATAAATCTTTCTGAAAAACCTTTAGTCAGGTATTTACCATAATTTTGTATTTCTCGAAATTCCGGCCTGGTATCCTAAATACATTTTCGAAGCAGAAAACGGTTCACCTAAAACTTTTTACTAATTTGGAGTCCTCTCAAATGCGTTGCCGTATTATAATTAATGCTCGAACAATTTAATATATCTTCTTAGTTTCATAATGTGATTCCTTATTACTTTAAACGTAATTGCTTAACGCTTTCTGAGAAGAAAAATCTATGGGTCTAGTGAATGCGGACGCCACTGAAATAACACCTCAAATCAGTTGAAACATGTTTTTTATTTTATTTATTTTAATGTATCTAATTGATACATGTGGCAACTTAGTGCTATGAGAGCAATCTCTTATTACCAACCGGAACACCAGTTCAGCCTAGCACGATGGGCGGCCGGGAATCAAACCTGGGTTCCCGCTGTGTACCGCGCCGCCAAAGATCGCATACCTTATGATCAACCCAACACACCACGGTATCTTATAATGCATATAGCAAGATACTGTCTAGAAGTCGGCTTAGTGAATCATCGAGCAGAGCCTTACATCTCGGTAAAGACCTATATAAGGAGCGTTCTATGAAAAGGAAGCCAATAATTTTATTACAAGGTATACTCGCTCAAATATTTATTAAACATCTTGTTAAGTAGTACAACTGTTGAGACTCTTCTGTGACAAACGATTACAGACATATCAATTCCTTATCGTATTTCGCGTGAATAAACTTTCGTCAACACACTCTGCGTAGTTTACTCGATGCCTGTAATCCGCGGCTTTATTAGTGCTTTTTATCTGTGAACCGTATGGGTGTTGCTACTTTTTTTCAATATTTTATACGACGATACACGACTTGTGTTCAATAACCCCCACAATGTCTATTACCTGAGTAAGACTTCCACATAAAAATTCTAACATATTTTATACGATGATACACGACTTGTGTTCAATAACCCCCACAATGTCTATTACCTGAGTAAGACTTCCACATAAAAGATTCTAACATATTTTATACGATGATACACGACTTGTGTTCAATAACCCCCACAATGTCTATTACCCGAGTAAGACTTCCACGTAAAAGATTCTAACATATTTTATACGATGATACACGACTTGTATTCAATAACCCCCACAATGTCTATTACCTGAGTAAGGCTTCCACGTAAAAGATTCTAACATATTTTCCTCGACATTCGCCGATATTTATGATCTAGAATCTGATTTGAAAATTAAAAATGGCTACAGTAAGTCTGTCTTTTCATATAAACATGTTTATTAATTACTATTCTTCCTTGTTATTTCCACAGATTCGGGTAATTCTTAGCTCATATTGTAAGGGTTTTGCTGGTACTGAATTTGCTTCCGGTGTATACTAACGTAACATTCTAACATTCACTTGTACTAAATCGATAAGTATATTTTATTAGGCACATTTAAATATTTGCAAATATATATATATATATATATATATATATATATATATATATATATATATATATATATATATATATATATATATATATATTGATTACCTGGCATCGACAAAATATTTACTCCTGATTAAGTTAATGGATATACACCAAAAGGACAGAATTAGTTATAACATTGATTTTATTACAGACTTCCGTCGCTTTGAAAACTCGACGCTTTATTCAATTATATATAAATATGGCTCTTCTATCATTGGTTAAATTAGGAAATAAGAAAACAAATATCCTATTATTCATCATGGCAGTCAGATCCAAGAATTCTCTATACCTCCTTTTATTGCCTCGATAAAATTAATAAAATCACCTACTTACGTCCTTTTTCCTATTAGTAAAAGCGCAGTGTAATTCATTTTCTTCTTATGTTTATTTTATTTTGAGAGTATTTGAAGTCACTTGCATAAATTAAGTCCTATGTCAATACAATCGTATTAATCCGATTCAAGTTTTTGCTTACTGGGTTATATTTAACACTAGTATTTTATATTAATATATTTACCAGTTTTCTGTTAGTAAAACAAAATCAAAGCAAACCCATCTTGGTCATTGTCCAAGTGATCAAACGACTAAGTTACAGTTATAACGAATCGTCATTTTAAAATTTCTATAATGTGTTGCTTTAAGGTGTTTATGTTATTCAGGTACTGATTTTTTCCTTTCAACGATCGATGTTATTTTTTAAAATGAAGTTGGTTTGTTGAAGACATTGAATTTACGTATTTCTTTAAAGATGTATTACATCGGAGGAAGAAGATGGAAATATATTGTCACGCTGCACGATAAATTATTAGATATCCCTCTAGCTGAAACTTCACTTATGTTCATTGTTGTACAGGTATGGCTATGACTATAATGTTGGAATGTACGTTAACCATATTATGAAGTACAAAGTTTGAAAAGTGTTATTAAGAATGTTAAGAGTGGATTACTACAAAATATAAAAATGACGTTGATATTGTAACGTCAAATTATTAACGTCGATTTATTTTTTACACATTTGAAACAGTCGCCGATAACGAATGACCCTGTGATTTGCAGAAAACCTACGATGTAACTAGTATCATTAATCATTCATGTCTACGATGTGTAATTTTTCAAATCTACGATGTGTAATTGACACATTTGTAAGATTTAATCTGTATAAGAATCGATACTACTAGAAAAATTAATAGAGCTGTTGACAGATTTTTTTATGAAGAAACTTTCGATTTTTTTAACTATAACAAATGTAAATGAAACTTGGATACGTCATCAATGGAGATTAATTAGTAAAATTCGGGCTTAATATTATTAATTTGTTTTACAATAAGGCAAACTTTAGTTGAATATCCCAACATTATCATCATTTTTGTATTAGTAGCAACGTATAAACGGAATAGAATAAAAGTGATAAACAACACAAAAGAAAGAGACTGTAAAAATGAAAATGACCTGTTTATGCAACATTACAGCTGTTCTTCTCCTATATATGACCAACAGATATAAATTGATACAATAATTTTATATACAGATAAAAATCATATAGGCAGAAGAAAAGCTGCTAAGTTGACATACTATACAGAGTACATTTATCATTTTTACTAGTTCTATCTTATGAATGTTGTATTATCACTCTAAATAAAATCACAGCTATAGTCACACTTAAGGTGCATATATAATTTTAACGATTATAAATGGATTTCATTTTTTTCACGATCGCTGTTTTAAGGAAAATATGGTGTTCACTGTACCATGCGTTATATGAAAATCAGAAAACGTGGAATTACTATTTGGTTAAGGCACAAAGACATTCTCATATTATTACTAATTTCCATATAAATGACATTACTATGTCATGTATGTGGAAATTGATAATAATATGAGAATGCCTATTCTTAGCGGTACCAGCAGTATACTGTGAAACCCTATGGTACCGCTAAAAATAGGCCAACGCATTTTATCTCGTATCGCTATTATTTGTACATTAGGACTAAGAAAGCGTCGCATACATCACATTTAAGTTTGATGTTTTTTAGTAAATCAAAATTTATCATGTCTCACGACGGCTTAATTTTTTTATTCCTTTGGAGAGCATGATATTGCTGTAATTGGAAAAATGTAGAGGTGGTTAAGACTAGATGCTATGATGCCGTTGGCTTCTGATATTTCAAACGTAATAAATATATTGTAAGATTGTTTAAAAGTAAAAATACACCTTGTTATTTATTATCTTTCTCTTAATAGGTTTTGTATAGATTAGCATAATAATTATAATTCATACTAAGTAAAAATTAAGTAAACATTATGGTTTAGCGATATTTAAAATATAAAAATATATCATAAAATATTTCCCATTAATTTCAAATAACGTTTATTAATGATTCATAGGTAAAATGGTCATTTTGAATCAAAATAAATCTTCATGTTCCAAAACGTATTATGACTTCTAGAGTGCATGCTTTATATTTGAAGTGATTTTTGAATCTTTTTGTTTCATTCTATGTATGCCATCAGGTTGATAAGAGCAGTAGGTATGAATGAAATGTAAAAAATATCAAAATTTACCATAAAATGAGCAATACTGATAGCAAATTTTAAAAAATCGGTAAATAACATGTGACTTGAGAATTGCAGAAGAATAAAAAGAAAAGCAATCTTGACATAAGTCAAAATATTTTTGAAAAGATAAAGAAATATAAAATAAAAAAGAGCATTTATCAGCGCTCCTTTCGAGCAACATATCACGGGCTCAAATCAACGCCATACGAAATATACACATGGGAAAATATCAAGCAACATATCACGGGCTCAAATCAACGCCATGCGAAATATACACATGGGAAAATATCAATCATTAATTACTATTATATCTTTTAAAAATTTTTAAGCAAACTTAATAAAACTCGACGTAATGTAATAACCAAGTTTTTCCTGAATGTTTCGTAAATTTTTTTACCCAGATATATACATGCCACCCTGCAAATAGCGAATTAACCTCCAGATGTTATATGTATAGTTATGGAGATAGTATTACTTTAACTTGATATGTTAATTGATAAAATATTAAACATATATTAAATTTTAGAAAAAAATCTAGTTGCTTGTTAAACAAATAACTCAAATAATAATCATAAATTCAAATTGTTTTTATATGAAAATATAAAATTATGAAAATACAAAGAATGTTTTAAACGTAAATATAAATATATATTGAAATACTTCGCTTTAAACTCGTTACCACATTCACCTTTGTGCTCACTTTGAAGGCTATGAAACGGAATTCATCTGATTAATTTTACTTTCAACTACGATCTTCTACGTCAATGATATTTCCAAAAAATAAATTTTCATTTTCGGTGTCATGACGTATTACAAATTAATTTGCCTTTTCTACTTTTCCTCTCAATTTGATATCAATACTAGTTTAGGTGTTATGTAACAATTTGTTGGTAATTAGAATATTTATTAAACAAATAAATTACATAGGATCTTTATAAATGTCAATTATTACCCACAATTTCATGTTAATTTATTTTAATTAGTGGTGTACTATTCACAATGAAGTTTGAAGTTAAAACGTTAAACTTGAATGATAATTCAATGACAATTTGGAAATAAGCATCATCCTTATTTTATCACTTAGAATCGATAAACAGTGCAAAAGTTTCCAGTTTGGTTTTTCGTTGAGGTATAAATGAAATTGAAATTAAATTTTTATTATTTTTTTAATTGCGTCCTTTTATAAATATATATATATATATATATATATATATAAATATATAATATACTAAAAGTTTACATATGGAGGTTATATATTATTGTAGAGAACATAATTTGGAAGGAAGCTCTTAATACTGAATAATTTAGATTTGATATAAGATGAGCATAAAGATATGAGTTCAATTCCCGAAAAAAAGTAAACAAGCGAATTGTAAAATATTTAATCTGTTGAATTGTAAAATAGAAATCGATATATGAATATGCGTATAGATACAATTTTATTGTTACAAAACTTGATCTTGCGATAAATTGCATACGATTATTATTAGCTTATATTGCAATAAGGAGTTTCTAAGTGTAGTTAGACAACTAACGATACTGATAAAATGGACTAAGTGCGTTATAATACGCATAAGATAGGGTTCCGTAGTCCGTAATTGTAACAGTGAAATTCGTATACAAGGATACCAACAAAAATGTTAAATTGTTTAAATCCATCTTTTAAAATCAGAAAGATAAAGGAATCATATAAACTTTAATCTTAATATTCCACAAACGGGGCGCAAAAATTAAAAGTGACATTCAAAAATTTAAATTAAATTTTATCTTTTGGGCCGATCAAATCTCTTTCGATGAAGTACGCGAAATAATACTAAAATCACATGTTTTATGTGTTGTTACATAATTTTTCTTTTTTAAGGAAGGAAAATGAATATCGCTCTCACGCAAGTAGCTGTTGAACAAAAACAAGTAGAAGTCAAAGAAAATAAATGAAATTACCTGATGTAGTATTATTTCTACTTTTTTTAAATTTCTTTACCACGACCTAGGTTTCGTTGTATTACAACATCTTCAGGTGGGATATTAGCAAAGATTAACTCTTAGGAACATCCAAGCGGAAGCCTCCCCTATTGTGTTTAAAACATAAATGCTGTTGGATGTTCCTAAGAGTTAATCTTTGCTAATATCCCACCTGAAGATGTTGTAATACAACGAAACCTAGGTCGTGGTAAAGAAATTAAAAAGAGTAGAAATAATACTACATCACATAGTTTCATTTAATTGTGAATAATGAATTTCTACAAAATAATCAAAATTTTAATTATTTTGATAAGTTGTTTTCTTTGTTTTACTATGCCAGCAGTACCTTACAAAGTAGTTTGGAAATTTGAGTGACAGCTCTCGTAATGTAATCACCCCACAGGGTTTATAATTTTCGGGAATACTCGTAAGTCTGCTGGATTCATTTCTTTACTTTATCTTACTTTATTCTTTATTTTATATTGCTGTTACAATGAATAAATAATTCAATGACCTCGCAGTCCCCATTATTTTTCCTCAACTCCAAAAATTATTTTCTCCAATTCGTTAAATATTTTGAAAGCTATTACTAAAAACCTAGTTTTACTGCTTAATAATCATACGCAATAAGTACTCACAGACATATTTGTTGAAAACATTTGAAAATAAGTTAGTTATGAATGCAAACAATCCTTTAAAAACAACAGGTCACTTTCTCCTAAATGAAATAATAAGATGATTTTACGGTTTACATTAAATCGTTTTAATTATTCACTTTCATATAATTTATATAATAGTTAATTGACATACCAGCAATTACTTATAAATAAAGTTCAGTGTTTCATTGTTACATTTCGCGTTTTATTACTTTCAATCCATGTTATACAATAAACAAATATGATAAATAATAAGTATAATTAAATCATCAAAGTTTTTATATGATGTATTAAAATTTGACGATAGTTTGAAACATTGTGTGACATTATAATTATTTTTACACATACTTCCTGCTCTTAAATGTTCTTTAATTTATGTCACACGCCTTAATGAACGGAGAAATTTTAATGGAATTAACATATTCGGCAACAAGTTTTGGTTCAAACAAATTGTCCCAAAATACCTTTAAATATAAGTTTTAAAATATGAGTTATGATACAAAAACCAATGTCGATTTTTCAATCTCAACATATTTTTAGGAAATATTTTACAAATTTAACGATATAGATTTTTATGAGTATTAATTTACCGGACATAATGTAGGAAATAAATATTGTAACAAAACGGTTTGTTGATAAGATTATAATTAATTATTTAAAACAATACGTATTGAAATACAATACATAACTTACAATTTTTCGAAATATTTACGAAACTTTACAATTTAAGAATAAAAAATTAATTTAATTACAGATGCAATTTAATTACAGATATAAATGTCCCAGACATTTATTTTTTCTCTCTTGTCCAGGGTTACTCAATTTTAGCTACTCTTTTCTATCGCTACAAAAGTTTATTTTCCTTCTCTTTACTAAAGTAAAATGCAAAAATATCTTATACACATTTAATTTTAAAACTTATCTGTGGCATAGTTTTATATATATTTAATTTTACTTAGAACAATATCTGCATAGTGTTAAAGTCGTTGAAGGTATTTTAACAATTTAACCCGTAAACATATTTAAATGTATTTTAAAGGTTTATAAATTTCTATAAGGTTTTAAAATTCTTTGTCTTTCTTTTCGTAATTTGTCAATAATAATCAGTTGATTCTAGAAACATAAGTAAAATACATATTAAAGTCTATATTCTTTCCCTATTCCACAGAGTAGTTAGTTAATAAATAAGAAAATAGTGCCGAATTAAATTATTGGAATAGAAACTAAGTCTACTGAATACATTTGTTGCTCAATATAAATAAATTTGATAAATCAATATTTTCAATAATTCTTATTTTCTTCACAAAAAATACACAATTAATAAAACTAAAATGTTTTTCATGATACCTTTACACTAAATACAGGTATCATAAAAAAATTTGTTTTACAATAGTACAGTACAGTACAGAGTACATTTTTTACAAATTTAATCAATTTGGAATAAGTATGTTTGGAGCTATAAGTGCTTATAAATATTCCGTACGGTCACATACGTTCTTTACCATTGTGAAAATTATTGCACTTTTCTGTTATAACTACCAATGAATTTATTAAAATAAGTGAACATGTAAATTACCAACAATTAATGATTATAAGAACAATGATAAAACACAAGCCCTTAAAACACAATACCACCACAGTAACGACAGCAGTACGATAACCATCTAATGCACACACTCTATCTTGTGTACACTTTTGAGTCGGTAACTTCGAGGTCGATTAACAGAATTATTAAAGGATTAATTCTTCGACAAGGATCTTGAACATTTCAGCTTTCACTTTATTTTTACAAGAAGAAAAAGTACGTCAAATAACAAGGAATAGAAATAAATTGTAATTAAATTTATGTTTGTATTATTTTTAACTATTTTAATATACGTAGATTTTTCCTCGTACTTTGAGTCATAACGATACAAACGAAACAGAAACAAAAAAAAGAAGTCACAGGTTAAAGAGATTATATTATATCTATAATGATATCATGAGTTAATAAAATTCCGTTTCGTAAATCGTAAGATTTTTTATTTCAAATTTTTCTTTCAAATTTTCAAGTATTACATTTGTTTACAATGCCACGATGTCATTCAAATCATGGTTCCCAATGTGTATACCTTTTATATAATAAAACTATTTTGTCTATTTTCTTGGTATATACCAGTAACTTATTACTCAATAATTCAATTTAAGATAATATTTATATAAAATTATATTTACTAAGAATATAATTTTCTGATTTCACTGTATTAAAATCATTTGACTCTTAAATATTATGTAAACAATAAAATAAAAATCTTTAATATTCTGCACGACCGGGTAAAAGCCGTACATTAATATATACAAAAATAGAAACTTGTTATAGAAGGACGAAGGTTAATTATAGAAAATAAAGGATGCCAAAATAAGCGTTCATTACTATTGAAAACATAAGTCCTTTATGTCCAGTGTCATTAAGTAAGGAACAATGATATTATTTCAACCATGATTTAAGCTTCACACATTTGCAACGTAAATACATAAACCTAAATAGAAATTAGGCTGACCATTTGCTTGAGAGAAAATACGAAACTGTGTCGTAAAATTTGCTTAAATGATAATGGCAAAAAAGTATTTTCCTAGCTTAATAAAATTTACTGCTTAAGTCATGACTAGGGATGTATAAATATGAAACGTTTTAAAAAAAATGGCTATTTTCCTCCGTTGTTATCGTAAATCTCACCGTTTACAAGACAAAACCTAATCTACTTTTATAAAAATGACTGATTTAGCAAGTATCAAGTTAAAAATACAATATCAAGTTGTGGCATCTTTCTGATATCTTGGTAAGGTAGATTATGTCGTATAAATATAGTTATATTTTTATAACTTATAGGTCCTCTTATCACTCACAGCGATGTTAAACGAAATATTTGGTGTAAAGTATTTGGTTTGTCACAAGATAAATAAGTTAAATCAAGTTTTTAAAAATTAAATGATATTACTGATATGTAAACAAATATCACACAATTATAACAACTAATCCAAAGACTACTGAGCTAATATAGACACGTCTAAAGAATATATGTTTAAAGATGTTATGTATTTATGATCGTACGTAAATAATTTGAAATCATTCTACGTGCATACACGTAAAATCGGACGGGCGCCTACGCAGTCGGGACTATAATTGTAATAATAACTTGTTGAATATATTTCGTGTTAATTTTGTAGAAATTCATTATCACTTAATTTATATCTCAACTGCATAAAACTACGTGATGTAGTATTATTTCTACTTTATTTAAATTCTTAACCACAACATCTGCAGGTGGGCAATTTGTAATCAATAATAATCTTTATACAATCTTCAACGAAACCTATGTCGTGCTTAAACATTTATATAAAGTGAAATAATAGTACATCACTTAATTTCATTTAGTTGTGAATAAAATTAAGTAATAATCCTATATGTTCTGTAGTTAAAAAATATGGATTTATGTCATAACATGGTATATTATAATTGTGATATTTTAAAATAAACAGCACTCGATTTTGAAAACGTGGAAATGTTTTTAATCCCTTGCAATTTTACTTTAAATAATTATTAGTATTAAAATCCTTAAATGAACTCGTCTACTAAGTTTACTTAAATTTGGTAGAAAATTAGACAGTTTATTATAAATCTTTAAGATTTTGAGAAATTCACTATGTTGTTATATCTGTGAGCGATATAGTGTCAGTACAAAATAGCTATAATACTATAATGTCATGTATTGTGTATCATTGGGAAAACTATGATGAATCCAATGATACCACAAATATCAAAGTCCGTGCAGGCGTTTATACTCTATGATCGTATAAAGAGTCACATTACATGATGGTATAATTGGGTTATGTTTTCGCAAAACATAATCCATCCTTCTTCACGCAGCCGAGTATATATCTGCATTGACTGTATTTGCTGTAATGTGCAGGGTACTAAAATAATAATTTTTTTCCCAAAGGTTATAAAATTTGTTCCATTTGTTTAGACAGCTGCTTAAAACACTCGGTGAGATGTGTTGCACATCGTAAAAACAATACAATATTCATTAAGTGAATACAAGATCAAACAGTCAGAACTCGGTTTTCACAAGTGCATCTTTACAGAATATTTTCCTTGAATACTTTATTGAAATAGTATTTAATATGTAATAATGTAGACAGGTAGTGTCTACATTGAAAATTTTAAGAAATTTAGTAGTGTTAGTGTAATAGAGAAAGTTCCTGAAATTAGCAATGAAAACTTTTAAACATAGTAGAAAATCTTGCAATATCTATAAATGTAATAATATCACCAAATAAAATACGCGGTGTACATCGTATTGCAACGGCAAATCGTACCATCTTTGCAAAATTGTGATGCAGGTGATTACGCGGCGCCAGCGTGACGTCATCGCGACGGCGCGCTTACATCGCCACTTCACAACATAATACCTTTATTTATGCCAACGTGAATAATTTACATTAACGAACATAATATTAAATAATTTACGCCAAAGTGCTTACTCATTAACAGGCTAGAAGCAGTCGAAATGAACGTTTTTATATCACCGGGGTTTCCTGTAACATCAGAAGTCATTGAATGTTCTATACTTGGGCCTTTTTTATTTATATTTTTCGTAAATGACGTCTGTAGCTCTTTCATTTAAAATAAAAGTATTTGTTATACGCTGATGTTTAAAGATCTAAAAATAAAATAAAAGCAAGCCGATCGCATTCAATTGCAGAAATATCTTAATAGACTCAATGCGTATCGTAGTATTAATAAAATGTACCTAAATGAAATGTATCTAAATGAATAAAAAAAAATCACTGTTTCTTAAAATATGACTATCCATTCTAATCCATATAATATTAGTGGTATTTCATTAGAGTTAATTCGTAATATGGAGTAATTTTTTATTCCAAATTATAATTTGATTCTCACATGTCTCAACATATGATAACTATGCATGAGCAGATTATCATGTTCTCCTATGCATGGTTTTATGTCGAAAAATACCAAGCTCTTCAAGGAAATGAGAATGAATCGTTATCTTTATGCAATATGGAAATCTTACAATGCCAAATATACTGACGTGATTGATCAGCGCACATTGCGAAATATTTGCATTTTGAAATACCACAACACGCCTAAATGTGACTATGCTAAAGCAAGCGTAAATCTAATTATAAGGAGAAAAAGCATAAGCAAGTATATTCGTAACTGTATTATGGAAGGTGTCGACAAAAGTTCCTTCAAGAAAGGAATCTTTGGAGAAATAGGTCTGAGATGGAGTCAGTACATTATAAAATTACATTAATAAAATAATTACAACTAAAAAAAATTAACTACAAAACACAGCATAGATAACTGTATTATGTGTTATCTATGCTGTGTTTAGAATTGTGTGTGGATAATAGTGGTAAGGAACATGTAATAATTTCCTAATACCCGTCCGGAGACAACGCAACAATATTTCCATTGCATGTCCATTAGTTATGGATTTAGAAAATTACTCGTGCTAGAATAAATAATTTTACCGTCGCTCTAAACTTAACATAAAAAATACTTTAATCCCTATTTTTTGGAAATCATTTGATTATAATACTGTGAATGTTAATGGTGCGATATCTACAATAAGGCGTTAATTATAATAAAAATCCAACCCTGGGTTTCAATCGAACTGACATAGTAAGTAAAACATTATATATATCTAGAAAAGAACGTGCGATACGATTTATGATATTTCTTAATCGGATACTAAATACCAGTTTAGCGAATATGCTACCAAAAATTGAATATCAGGTAAATACATGAAATTAAGTAAGATGACATGAATTATTGCCTTGTTATAAGAACAAAAGGATAAGTTCCAAATATACCTACTTACGTGAAACATAGTAATAAGAAAGCTGTGAGTTTTATATCGGGAAATAGATTGTGTGATATATTTCAGATAGTTTCCTACTAGGATCCCACGAGTATAGCTTTTTTGGATTATTTCAATCAATAAAGTATTGGAATGCGAATGGCAAATTATCATTATTTTTCATTAGTTCACGTAAAAAGTCAATTTCAAAGCTACGAGTAACACGACAGGACGACGTGTTACTAGAAACATATTAACAAAGTGCGATAGATGCTACATTGATTTCCTACGCCGCTCGATATTTGTAAAGGTCGTACACATGAATTGATTCACACAAAAAGACGTGATGCAGTGGTTATGTCGCCTATGTTTCTTCTTCTTGGTGATGTGAAAGAATATGAATGCAAATTTTATCAAAAATTTAAAAAAAACCTATTAATTACTTATATAATATGATTAGTTGTTTGGTGGAATTCCAAGATAAAGCCGCAATCTGAAATAGAAAACGTGCAACCCGTGCACAATCTTCTGTCCAATGAATCACTAGCCCGTATCTCAATGTCAATTGAAGCCTCTGGTACGTAGGATGAATCATAATTGTAGCTAGACTGATAGTCATCACTTGAAGAATTATTGTGTTCTACTTCTTGTTTCACGGTTCTTCAATTAACTGCATTTTAGGACTGTTGGATATACAAGGTACGTATATATTTTGATCATGTTTTTGAATATTTTCTAAAAATACTGACTGTTTTGTTTATCTTTTGATCCTGTGTTCGATATCCTCTGATTGATTCACAATAGCCAACAAATATATATTTACTGTATTATGAATCTCAATTTTGATGTCTTTCTTCAGGTGTTTAAGCCATAAATTCAGAGCCAAACATTTTAATAGATGAGAAATTGGGTTTCTTACAAGACCACATCTTCATGGGAGTGTTAACATTAATTAATTTTGTGGGTAATTGGTTGATAATGTCGAAAATTGAGCATCAAACAACATACATTTATCTCTTTATTCCAGGATACTGTATATTCTCTCTGTAAGACCATTCTGCTGAGGCAAGTACGGATTCGTTGTTGGATGTTCAATTCCATGCCTACTTAAGATTTTTTCAAGTTTTTTGCCACAATATTCGTTTCCATTGTTTGAGTCAACAGTTTTTATCTTTCTTTTGAAAACTTCGAGTACTCTCATTTTATCTATTAGAAAATAAACTGAATTCTTTTTGTATAATCGTCTATATAAAATATTTCATACCTCCCAGTGACACTTACTCCATAGGTCCACATAAAATAGTGTGGGTGAGCTACAATGGTTGAGAAGCTTTTGAACCGATATTGCTAAAAGGTAATCGACTTTGTTTCCCTCTGAGGTAGGTGGTACATGTAACATTGTTACCCTTATCTTGAAATGGTTGAACCCCTTCAATGCATTCTGGTAACTTGCTAACAACCGAAAAATTCAAGTGTCCCTTGCGTCTTTGGTAAATATTTATCTGTGAGTGTTTAACAAATACAGGTTGTTTACTAATGTAGCTGACCATAATAGTTTGTCATTTTGGTCATAAATATCACATCTTTTATCTCTAAACTTGTAGCTATTTTTCATCAAAGCACTGACTTACAAGAGATTGACGTCAAGTTTAGATATGTACATAAGTTGTCTTACCTGGATTTTATTATCTTCATTACCATTAATTAATAAATTAATTTTTCCCATACTTTCAACATGTAGCGGTGTCTTATTTGCAACAGTCATGGTGGGTATCAGTGGACTAGTTACATAATACATCCAATCACTTCTATTAATCATAGGCATAGAGGCACCGGAGTCCACATGCCGTACATCTTGATATATTACCCGCTGATAAGATGCTGATAATTCAGCATTAAAATTAATTTTCTTGTTTCTTCTCCAAGTTCTTATTTTTCAAAACTTGGAAGTTATTAGCATAATGTCCACGCTTATTGCAGTTATAACATCGAGGCCCTTTAATGACTTTTGTTACTTTTTTAGTCCATTGAGCCGCCCTTTTTTCTGTGAAGTACGCTGGGCTGTCGGATCATTGAACTTCCTGCAGGAGTTTCGTTTTATTTAAATCGGCGTTGATCTTGATGCTTGAACTCTCCAAATCCATTATCATTGGTTTGTAAGTTTCAGGTAAATCAACCAACATCAGCGTTTCAAACTATTTATCATTAATGTTAAACTTGATATTCCGCAGCTTATGTACAGTTCACGTAGTCGTCCACGCTACGAGAAGATTCCAACGTAGTTGTTATGGATCTCTCAATAAAGCCTCTCTTCTGTTTAACCCGCTGTCATCAAAAGCCTGTTCCAAATTTTCCGAGACTTTCTTATATGTGGTCGCGCTCTGTACATGTACATAGTTGATCGGGTCTAACAATAAAATAAGTTTTGATTTCGTATTGATTTCCTTCCGTTCTTTGATATTAGTACCTATGGCACAGCTCCACAATTTTTCAAGTTCAAAACAAGCTTGTACTGGGAATTTCCAACTTGTGTATTTGTTTCTTTCAACGAGTCTATCAATATGAAAAGGGTAGGGGTGACCCGTATTCGACATTTTCAAAAACTATTGAGATTTGTCGAAAACTTTCTACGTATATATCGACACGTCACACAAGCTTACAGAGAGAAAGAAAAAAACTAGTATACCAACATACATAAACACTAGAACATGCGTTCCGAAATACCGCGACAATTGATGTGGCTGCGTTCTCAATTCTAAACACTATTATCGCCTCATTTCTATGTGTTGTTGATAACAAATTTTAGACCAAGAGGAAATTATCTATTTACTAGCTTTTGCCCTGACTTTTAATAATTATCCAATATTCTAAGAAAGAAAATAATTATGATGATTAATATTAAAATATTAATCACTAAAAATTCTAAAATTAAATATTTTTTAAAAAACCGACCTCAAAAAAGGTAGGTACTAAAAAGTAAAAAATCATTAACTCAAAATAGGTACATATTTATTTACAATAACTAGCAAATGTACTATCGGCCAGCCTAAACACATTTATAGTTTAATTTAATTTGTAATATAAATTTAAAATTTTGACTTCTAATGTACTCACAATACTAGACTCATAAAGGGCGTATTTAAAATATAAAATTTTATATTCGTTAAATTGATCAGCGGTACTGGTACCGACTTCAAAAATAAGTACTTTTGTTATTTATTGCAAATAAATAGATACCTATTTTGAGTTGATTTTTTTTACATTTTAGTATCTACCTTTTCATAGAAATCGTTTAGTGTTAAATCTTCAAACTTGTCATGGTAACGAAGCATATTGACCCTCTTCTTTCAAAGGCAAAAGTCTCAACAGTGTTGAGACAAAGACATGAGAAGAAGTAAATAAAGTAAATAATTTTTTTCGTGCCTTTCATCGGGGGGGGGGGGAGGGAGGGGGGATTATTAAAAAAAAATTTAATACAAAATGTAATTTCTAATTTTTCATAATGAAGCCCCGTTCCGGTATGGGGACATATTTTGGCTAATCTTTTACCCACGGTATTAAAAAAAATGTGAAATAATCTGCATACTAGTATTTAATAACAACTTTCAATCCTAACTTTTTTGGTTAACTTGTATGAACAATTTCAGACAAATAGGCAAATACGCAACCTTGTTTTAGTACTCCAACATGCCCGGGGATATTTTTTATTTAACTAGATCTTTCAGTCTATTGAAATTTATTGTGTATTTCAACGAACACTAAAAGGAGAAAAATCTCTTATTCAGTGTTATTATGATCCAGAATAATAGTCGTTGTGCCGTAGGCCATGACATTGACATTAATTTAGTAAGCTGCCTAATTACTAATTTAATTCCAAAAACTTTTTAAACTTAGGGAAACATGAAATACGGAATAGGAAAACAAATTTTAGTATATTATCCTCATTTAATTTTACAATATTTTTTATGATATTTAATAAAGCATTAGGTTCAAAGGAAATGGAAAAACAACAGATTTGGAATAACATGTATTTAAACCATAAGTAGTAAAATCAGAATGTGTCTAAAAGAAATTAAACTAATATTTAACACTGAAATTATCTGCCTTAAAATATTAAGCTTTCATTAAAAGAACACTTTGTTTAATGTAATAATATACACAGTAATAAAATTGTGTTACAAATAGGCCTTCTTCAGACCCTTTCTTTTTCCACTCATTTTAATTATTTTTTGTTTTTTATTTATTTCCATATTTAAATATTTCCTATTCAAAAATAAAACAAATATATACAGACTTTGTTTTTTTAATGTGAGTATAGAGAAAGAATTGCCTTGTCTAGAAAACGAAAATCGGATTATTAATATTTTTATTAAATACAAGTCAAAGCATTAAATTTCCAGAATAATATTATTTAAGATTTTGTTTTGCCGAATGTTCAGTCATAAATCAAACAAATGCGTTATTCATATTGAAAGGTAAAAGTGAATAAAACCAAAAATATAGAATAGGAGACAAAAGAAAGAAACGAAATGAAAAAAGGATAATAGCGCAAATACATGGAAAATTTATATTTTTAGAATTTTTGTCTGTGTTAATTTGTTCTTCAATCACGTAAAATCTACTGCATGAATTTTGATGAAATTTAGTATGGTAATAGTTTATACCCTCGACTTAGTAACTATTTAATTATAATTTGTACATAGTTATAATATTGATACGTTCCAATTATTAATTCTTCGTACAAACTCAGGGTATAGCATAAAATAACTTTTAAGCGAGACTTAAATACAAACTAAAAGTATCGAACCATTAACCACTTAGGGACACATACACACACAGATATATGTATATATGTATATCTATATATATATATATATATATATGTATATATATATATATATATATATATATATTGTAATTTTGAATACAGCCATGCCTAGACTTATTCCAATGAAGTGCTCAAAACATTTTAACGTACTTCACGTTATCTTCTCGGTTATTTATATTATCTCCCGTTGTTTTCTATAAACAATCATCAAATCTCTCCTTTCAAAGGCATTAATCCTTATTTATTCTATTTTATTAAAAAACTAACTTAATACAATGAAAATTATTTACTTCTATGTTGGCCTTTTAATTTATATAACGTAAGCCATTACCTTTTCGGAATGTTACTATACTCTCCTTTCGAATATTAAACATGCAATTAAATGAGCGTATTTCTAAAATCTAATCTATGTATGTTATATGCAGATATAATCTTAATTGAAATATAGATACAAAAAAAGAACAACATAAGTACCTATAACCATGTTTTTATTCTGTGTTCTCTATTATTGTTTTGATCACTTCAACAAAAATGTTAACTTCATCTTGTTTGGAATGAAATTATTCTTTCCGTGAATAATTCATTACATGAAATAATAATTTAAAATTTATATAAAATATCAACCATAAGGTACAAATATCGCAACTTATAAGTTTGACAACCTGTCAAGTACCATATTCTGCTTTCATACAATCTACCGTACATGCCTTGCTTTACTTATCTACGATTATAATAACTCCATCAAAGACTTTTAATGATGGTGTCAGTATCGGTGACTTTCATTAAATCACCTATATTAATTGTAAAGAACAAAATTTTAAACTTTTAGGCAGTAAAGTTAAAAATGTTCGAATTAATATTAACATAAGAAATGTAAATAAGTACTTGTATTAATTTTGTATTTTTCAAGCTCTTGGCCTGGCATCACAATACACTTTCGCAACCCACAATTATGAAACTAAAGTATTGTTATTAAGATGCGATCCTATCAAATGCTATGTCGTATCGTGTTTAATGATTTAATAATAGTATATATTTCTTCACTATGTGCTGCCATACTGAATATTTATTGCTTCACGCTGCCCAAGAAAAAAAATCGAGAGAAATGTGCTTTCATTCGATCAGTTAGGCCGAGGTTAAAATATGAGATAGAGCTATTTAGTAAAAATTCATCTAGTGGGGTACTGCGTATACCCGGCTCTGTGACGAGCAGCACCTTTGGAAGCCCTTTATAGAAAACGGGTCTAATCATTTTATGACCATGTGAAAAAACGAATTAGATACTAATTATCTAGGTTGGTAGATACTTAGTATCTAATTCGTTTCATGTGAAAGCTGTCGCGTGACAAACGAATGTGGAGTTTTTTGTAACTGGTAACAAATATACAGATTTTATATGGTATTACGTGTGGCCAAACTTTCTTTAGCAAATTCTATATATTTTACTCGATGCACATAATCTATCGGCTTTAACGGCTATTTTTTCGTAAACTATTTCTTTTTTTCTTTCTAATATAGATGTTATATTTCTTTACATTAGTTAGTGTGCTGAAAACATTAGTCTTTATGATATTATTTTTAAACCTTCTTATTATTACATTAAAAAGTATTAGAAACATTTATTCAGAGGGGTGTTAACTTTTTTAGTGGCAGATTTTTAAAAATCACCTTGTTTACACTTTACTTATGTTCCTATTAATAGACTTAAAGCTCTGACCGTAATGACGAAAAACAAATTAACCATAGTAGGATATCACAAGTTACTAAAAATTAAAGACGTTATAAGTGCAATACCCAAAGGATTAAAAAAAGTGTAGATATTGGAACCATAAATAACCGAAGTCAATTCAATGCGTTTGAAATAATACCGGATATATGATTTGGAAAAAAGATCTCGGTGATGGTTTCTAAAACGATTAACGCATTTCCATGTAATTGACACAATTATAAAATGTAATTCATATAAGGAACAATTCTACCGGAGAAACTGATTTTCATGCGTTTGAGACCGTCGCCCGTAGCGAATGACCTCATGATTTTCAGTAATCCAATCAGTTTCATAACATGTTCTAACCACTCTCAGTAAAAAATGTTCTAGAGCGATCCAAACATTTTTTGTGTATAATTGACATGTTTATAAGATTTAATTTGTATAATAATCGACTCTATTTAGAAAACAGACTGATTTGTTAATAGATATATTGTTTTTGAAGACTTTTTAATCTTTTAGCTATGATATTTTAGCTATAATGAAATCGAACTTAATAATATCGTACCAATGGAGACTAAATAACAATATTTAGGTATAATATTATTAATCAATTTTACGATGAGGTAAACTTTTATTGAAGATCACAACATTAGCACCGTGTCTAGAATAACATATAAACGAAATATTATGAAATAATCACTCGACAGAAAGGGACAGCGGCTAATAGTGATGTATTTATGTGACAACTTTTCTTTATGCAACACCAGTTCTTCTCCTTTGTGTAAACATTAGATACTGGTTCAAGTATTTTTATGTTAAGTTTGATTGATTGGTGTTATTTTCTGTTAATAACAAAAGTTAGTAGAAAATATGTTAATTGTAATAAATTTATGGTACACTATCACAGGTTATATGCACTTGAATATTATCATAATTATTTATCATATAGTCACACTGTACATTTCATACCCACGGAATTTAACTTTATTTTCGTAAAATCACTTTTTTTAAGAAAATATGATGTCCATAAAAATAATTCTACATGTTTTGCAGCAATCAGTTAAGAACTGTCAACATTATATATTAAATATATATTAAAGAACTGCCAACAGGCATTAATGGATAGTTAAGTAATAGTTTGGTAATATAGTACAAATTAAAGATTTTACATGGCCTTTTATTCTTCTTTTTTTCAAACACGCTTCATATTTCTAAACTGGCTTCTTATAAATTTCCATACTTTTAGATACATACATAGCAAATTCCTGTCACATACTGATGATCTCAACGTTAAAAAAAAATTAATCTACCGATATGATATTAAACTCTGAGAACTGTGTGTTGCGAACTGTCAATAATTTGAAGTGAATGTAAACGTACCGTATTCTAAAGAAATTCCTTCTTTTCCAGTATTTGTCGCAATTTAAAACTTTCGCTAATAGCGGGGTATTTATTCTAATATGTTTGAGTGGATGGTAATATCGGCTTGATACATTTAAAATGAATCATACAGATAAACTTCATTGTCCAATTTCAACACATTACTAGAACATGTAAAATGGAAGCAAAAGTGCTCTATAATATAAAGTATGTTCGGTGTAGTTGTGTGCCGTAAACTGTATAGGCCAATTGCATATATGTGTTCATAGAAGATAGAACCGTAGCTTTGCTGTTTTCTACAGCTTATACCAAGTCAATGCCTGCATTTGACTGCACGGACTATAATGATCGCAACACAATGTTCCATTCTCTCAGTTTACTCGCTCGTACGTCATTTTAATACGTTCAATTAATTCTACTTATACCGAAACAAAACAATTAAAATCCCATATCCTATTAAATTTTTCTTGATTTTTTTTATAATGGCACGTTTTAATATTTCAATAAAAACCTAATGTTTACATTAGCATTACTATTTGGTTTGAACAATTTAATATACTGTTTATCAAGTGTTCCTTCAGTACTTAAATCAAATTTAGTCATAAACGTGTTTTCGATACTACTTAATGCGGTAATAAGGCTCTTTTATAAGAATCTGATAAATTAGATAATTTTTATGATTTAAGTATATTTCTTAATAAGTAAACTAGTTCACAGAAATACAAATAAAAGGAAAAACTAAAATTTCAATTTCAGGCTAGACAACTTTATTAAACACTCTACAATTTATTAAGGTAATATAAAAAGCAAAATTTTTTTTAGCCATTTTTTTATACATAAATCTTTTTTAACATTCGCTTTTTTCAAAAAATTTACTTTGTTTATCAAGAAATGAGAGTTTGTTCTTCATAATCGTAGAGAACTTGAAGAATATACAAATTTTATTTCATTTTCGCATCTTGTGGATTAAAGGTAAAAGTAATTGAGAGGTCACATCAACCATAATTATGAACGAAGACCATGGCGTCTTATATACGCTCAAGCACGTAACGTGATCTTAACTTAAATGGTAAAGATAATAAGACCAATTAGCTCACATCATCTGTATTTTTCTCAGCTATCCGCGCGCCTTACAGTACAGTAATTTGATTTCTTCTAATAAAGGACATATTTTTTTCCTTTATTTTGATATAGATGCACTCCTAAAATAGACTTGTTAACATATCATAACGAACAACCGAGTGGAACTCTTCACTTCGTGTCAGCATTCGATTCATATAAAAATTCATACTAGAAACGGTCTTTCGTAGATATATCCCAGTATATTCATCTTTACACTCTCCAAATACTACAGGATACTTTAGGACATCGTATACCCGGTTAAAAGAACAAATTCTTTATTTCATGTTACCTCGTTCGCATAACATGTTATTTCTCGGTCCAAACTTTTGACCATCTATTAATAAAACAATTTTACTAGCTGTTGGTGCATTTTGTCTACGTTCAGGTCATTTATTACAATGAAATATAATCTTGAAATTAGGCGAATATTGTAATACGGGCTCTGTAATACATTAGAACGACAAAATATAATTTTTTTTGTGAAAAAGATGTTATAAATGACGTGTTAAATCACGATTCAAATCATTAATACATCTAACATTGCAGTCCTATCCTTTCAAAATTTTGTGTGTCGCTGAAAACACACAAAATTTTGTGTTATCAGCGATAGGTATAACGCTTATTTTAAGGTGGTACGTTTTACTTTGTAGTTTAAATATAGAAAAATGTCCTTATTTGCTTTGCAAACGACGTAATTTCAAATGTGTTGGAATTAAACCGGGGTATTCTACACCTCGGTGCTTCGGCGAAATATAAGACTAGAAATTTCGCCTTCTAGACGGCGCCACGGTGTACGTTCCAATACCCGGCTTTGATTGCCGGAGAAAGACGCAGAGAGAGAGCCGATCCCACGATTCGACCAGAGCGTAGACACGACCTACTTCCAGTTCGTTTCTGTTATGTTCTGCTTGGATGCTGAAGACACTGCTTTGGATGCCCTGTTCCTTCTTGCTTTTTCTTTTTCTTGTTCTTATGATTTTACTTGAAGCACGCTAACGTTACATTGATGACTGCGTCGGGCATGGGCTCTTTTATTCGCTCTATCTCGACGTGATGTGGGTTCCGTTTTCCCCCTGTCTTCGTCCTAGTCTCTTGTCTCTCTCTCGAACCCGACTGCTTCGTACACACCACGCGTTGCGTCTCATTTATTTTAAAATGACACATAATGTATAATATTAAACAAAGAAATAAACAAAAATATAAAAGATAATCATGATATATAAAACATCAATTAATGTAAATTATTATTGTATATTGCTCTCTCCGTGTCGTCCCGCTCCGAATAGCGGACCTCGGCCGGACTCAAGGCGACACACCATCACGGTTGCGTCGTGTTACCAACAGTGAATTTTGGAATTTTATGAAAATTTCTCAAATTTTCCCGTACGTTTGAGAATCTTCCTAAGCTTATGAGGCAATATTTTTTAGTCTCAACTTGGTGTTTCGGGTGAAGAAAGTTTGATGTTGATTTTTTAGAACTTTTAATAATTTTCCTTGACATTCCAGAATGTTTCTGAACATTTAACATATGGCGTCGTAATTCTCTTACCCTTATCTTATATGTTTCGATGAGAGAAAAAAATTGTGTTGAATATTCTAAAACTTTCTAAAATTTTCTAGAATTTGCTCGAACGGGATCTTACGCTAAAGTAGATTAAAGAGAGATATTTGCAGAGAGCAAGGAAAACATTTGCAGCAGAGTGAGGCTGAATGTCCATGCCTTTGTTGTTTTACTGTTTGACAAAGAATATTTTACCGTTATAAACACACGTTACACAGTTTAGTTCGTAGCTCATTAATATCTGTATTAATATTAATAAAGCTCTTTTGCATTGCTTTTCATAAATGGACAATATTAAATTACAGGACGAACTGAATCTGACTAGGCCAACTAAAATGTTTTTCTTCGTGTTAATATTAATTACTTTTCAGTATCCTTCGAGCAAATTAAACATTCAAGAAAAGAAGTGTAGGGCGGGTATTGTTTTCGTGAGAAATGAAAAACTTAAAATCATTTCTTGAAGTTTAAATTTATCTGCTTCACCTAATTTCCTTAATATTTTAGAATGTTCCAAATTTTCTTAATGGCATTATGCTTCTTTTTGAATCAGATATATTTAACAATATGAGTGTTAGCAATATGAGTGTTATGTGGAAGTACCACATAAACAAATCGACTTGAAATATTTTTTTTTTCAATTTGGTTCTTGTCACTTAAATACATTTAAATCGCAATAATAGTGAAATAAATTATTAGTTAAACTTGAAATCCATGTTCAGTTTTCAATCTCTCGGCTCGTTTTATAGATTTTGAGCTCCAGATCAATGACATGAAACTATCAACTTTTAGCGGAAAATGAACAAAACGTTACAATAAAAACGAAATAAGTCTAAAAATAATTCTTACGCCACCTTCAAACGTAAAAGTTAATAAGAATTAAAGTATACAGAGCTAAGTTCTAACATATCCTCTGTATTAAGAACTAGTTTATATCTCATATCATATCTCATAATCCCTTCCTGATAATTATTATGATCAAAGGGATAATTGCCCGGAGGATCTAAAAACCTTGTTCACGTGTTGTGTCTTCAAGTGGCAAAATTTAATTTAAATGTAACTGAATAACAATGATATGATTGTTTAATTTATTACCAACTAAACTGACTTGAGTCTGAGTTGAGACTGTTAAATTATTTTCTGATATTAGTTTGAAATTGGTTAAAAGATTTTGTGGATGTTAAAACGTTACGTTACGTTACGTTTTAAATATATCACTATGCATTGGTAATTAATCACTATCACAAATCTAATTTTGAATCATATTATAAACTAAAATTTGATCAATGTTAAAATGTTCTTTGTGAAATTGATTTAATTTGTTCCTCCAATATTTTAATGATAAATATTTTCCTTAAACAAAATGTATTTTTCTGTACGAAAAGATTATCTCTATAATATACTTAGCCGTGTTTAACAGCTACAATTTTTAAGAGGCAAATAACTAGTCACGCCGTGCAATTTAGATCAGTATAGAAAAAATAGATTCTAATCACTGTTATCTTACTTAATACTATATTTTTAGTAAAGTTTTATCCAAATTTTTACTGTAATACGAATGTAATTCAAATATATGTAAATCTGCTACTATTTTTTTTAAACGATTGTCTTTAATCACAATTAAATGAAACTACGTGATGTAGTATTATTTCTACTATCTTTAATTTCTTTACCACGACCTAGGTTTCGTTGTATTACAACATCTTCAGGTGGGATATTAGCAAAGATTAACTCTTAGGAACAACCAACAGCATTTATATGTTTCAAGCACAATAGCGGAAGACTGCTTTGTGCGGATTTTTCCATTATTTATGTTAGTGAGTTTATTGCAGGGGCGCAATAAATAAATAAATAAATATATGAACACACAAAACCGGAGATATGTAGAATTAGTGTATTACCTTGTCCTTACTTTCAAATACCCTTGATTTTGTATAAATATATTACCGATAATAAGATATGTAGAATTCGTATATCACCTTGGCCTTACTTTCAAATACCCTTGCCTTTGTACAAATATATTACCGACAATAACTTCCATTTAATTTTATTACATACACCCTAAAGTTTGCATTGTATAACTTCACATAATAACAACAATTGAATTTATTACCCCAACTAGAATACTGGTATATTGTATAACTCTCTGTAATATAATAAAACCTAGTCTGCGCCCCTGCAATAAACTCACTAACATAAATAATGGAAAAATCCGCACAAAGCAGTCTTCCGCTATTGTGTTTGAAACATATAAATGCTGTTGGTTGTTCCTAAGAGTTAATCTTTGCTAATATCCCATCTGAAGATGTTGTAATACAACGAAACCTAGGTCGTGGTAAAGAAATTAAAGATAGTAGAAATAATACTACATCACGTAGTTTCATTTAATTGTGAATAATGAATTTCTACAAAATTAACGCCAAATATATTCAATGATTGTTTTTAAAATGAGTTTTCTAAAGATGTCAGTTTATCTATATTTGCCTACCGTCGAGGTACTTAGATACTGGATTTCGGAATCATATTTATGCATACAAAGCAGCTGAGTGTTTAACTTAAAATGAAATAAACAAATTTCAAAACACTGCCAAAACTACTATAATCATAACGAATCCGATGAAACTTTAAACATCAAAATCCGTGCAACTGTTTAGAATCTAATATAGTAAAGTATCATATAAATAAAGTATACGTAAATAGTAAAGTATCATATAAATAAAGTTACGTGCCCTCCCTCGCGCATTCGTACAAATATTTGCACATGCTGCATGCGCTGTAGGTTAAAGTATAATAAAATATTTTATTCTATATTACTGGACTATTCGATAGAACAGTCAATTGTTGTAAATAGTTTATTCTCTTTGTTCAGATGGCAGCTTAAAAGAGTGATTAAAATATATTATGTATTTCAAAAAACCATATAATAATCATTATAGGGATACACAAACAAACAGTCTGAGCCGCATTTTTACATATACAACTTTAAAGAGTCTTGCTCTTAAATAATTTGTTCATACAATACATAAATAAAATATAGGATACCTGTCAAAAAAAGTTTCTGACTTTGCTTTGTGAAGACGATTTTTTGACTATAGAAACATAAAGGTGTATGCTTTGCGTTTATTTGAACTAAATAATATTTTTCGCTATTTACCACTCATTCCCTTATCTAACATAATATTATTGAATAAATTATCGAACTGTACATTTTCTACCAAGCGTAATAGAAAGGTATCATAAAAAGGGTAACAATTCGAACATATTTTTTTCGAATAGTGAAAAGACAAATAAATTTGAATTCAGGTTCTCCGTTACAGTAAGCATATTATAAAAATCATGGTATTTTATTTACAAACTTAAAAAGCCGAAAAGAACAAGAAATATATAAATTATAACGCGCGATTCTAAAATTGCATTATTATTATTTTCATTACAATATTATGTTTGTATTATTATCCTAATCAGTTTTTATTTATTGCCGCAGCACATTAACGGCATGGTGCAGGCGTCAACTGCAATAAAAGTTCCTGCAACCCCGACTGACACGTATACAAGATGTGAATAACAAATGCCCTCTGCATTTGTTATTTATGGAGGGAGTTTTTAGCTGTTTCTTTCATGGCGTCTTCTAATTAAATTTCTCTGTATGAAAAATAGGAAAATTATAGACAATAAAATTTGTAACATTTTAAGACATTTAATTTACCTTTGAAACATGAAATGAGCAATAAACACTCTATATTTTAATGATTTAGTTACTTTCATAGTAGTGTATACTTTTTAAAAGATTTGGAATGAAAATTTGAGATAACCGTCAGTTGATATGAATGTAGGTTAAAGAAATTTAATGTAAATTGAATGTAAATTATTGAATAATTAAGAAATGTTTGAAAGTGATGTATCATGTTTTTAAGAGAAAACTTATAATATTAGAATGAATAAAATTTCTTAATATCACAATGTTATAGTTTTATTTTCTTTAGGTTTTTAGCTGAAAAATTGAGTACATTTTTAGGATGTGCAGGTTTTTAAATCTTGTTTACTTCTAAATAACTAGACGGCGAGCGCGATAAATGATAACTGGAGTTGGCGAAGTTGTTTCCCTGTTGTAGTATGAGAACATAAGGGCAGCACTTTCAGATACCGCGATCTTAACCTGCGATCTGTTTTACTAAGGCGTTTTGATATTTTTTTAAATTGAATGCAGGAGATCACTCTGAATGAGAATTATCGGACAGCCCAAATTTCCTTTCTTGAGCTTTTGGAACCAATATTTTGCTCTATAACAGACGAGTGCACCTTTATCCATCGTTATATGTTTATTGCATGTCGCTTCACTTGCTATTCGCCCTAATTGGAATTGATGAAAAAGCTCCATTGGATTTAATCTGCAAATCAGTACTTAAAAAAATATTAATAGTAAAGCTTGTCGATATTTAGGGTTTCATGGACGAAAAGCAAAAACAAAAGCCTTAAAATTCGTCACGGCCGTATGCGACAGCACCATACCTCTTTCGATTTAAGACCAATATAGTGATAAAATTTTAAAGAAGTATGTAAATAAATTACGGTAACACAGACATAATTTTGCCTTTTTTATACTTGGGAGATGACATTTTATTCGGACTTCATTGAGTGAGGTATTATTGATGATATCATGTAAATGCAATTAAAAAATTTTTTTTAATATTTTTATATTGCAATATTTTATTATAAACTAATGGTGTCAGCGTTCCAAAAATATTATTAAGTTGTTAAATAATTATCAGGAAATATGTTAAAGTTGAAAATATAGGCTTTGTGTAAGGCCTCAATTTTACCTAATAAACTTTTATTTTGGTATGAACATTATTTTATAGTTATCTGGAGTTAATTTTTAAGAAATTTCACGATCAATACATTCATTTTTTAATCAGACTCCAGTAATGTTTCCCGGCACATTTTCATAATGTACAAACCTATTTCTTTATTTCATCATGTTGTTTTATTCAATAGTATTTTTTATATATCTATAATTAGATTACTTAATAAAAATTTCCAAATTATGCATTACAATCTTGATTGGTTTTTTGGCCATATTATGTAATTTATTTTCTAATATATTAATTTTTAAATAAAATTTTTAAAAAAATTTAAATTTTGGAATATAAATGAAGATAAAAAATCTTGTCAGTAATAACATTAAGGAATAGTTCATGAAAAACAATCGTTCATTAAAAACATGCAGTTCAAGTTCTTATGATCTGTCCCAATTATTTATAAAAAAAATATTATTTCTACTTCACTAAAACATAAAATTCCTCTATAAATTACAATCGTCACTGGAATTTTTATTAATGAGTCTCATATACATGGTAATATTTAAAACGAAGAGCAAAATTTTTTTGAAATATTTTATTGAATAATTATTAAGCAAAAATGGTTACTTTTGGTACTACCTTAGATTGGATGAATGGTTACTACCTTTTAGTACTACTTATAAAATCTGATGAGCAATTAAAATTATTCTTTTGGAAGCATGTTGCTACGGAAATAATGCATTTTTGCTTATAATTTACCTTTTTGGTTCTACCTTAATATTATTGAAATTTAAAATTACTTGTACGATAACATTGTGTGTATAAACTATATTTAAGATACAAACATTGAGTGTCAAAGGAAATTATCTACTTCCTAGCTTCAAGTATCTCACTGGGAAAAAAATAAATAATATTTACTACTAAAGGCTATTAAATTGCGAAAAATTACTTGTAAATATTTTTTCCCAAGAAATATGTTTTCCAGGAAGGAATATACAGGAATACATAACGGTAGGGAAGCAGATACAAGTATACGTGAAGAGAAAATGTTTTCCTTAGAGTCAACATTAAATTAGGATAACATTTCACTAGAGTGCGTCAATAATTTTTGTTTTAAGGAAATTGGACTTATTATTTACCTTGCAGTGATTATAATCTTACACTTAACAAATAATTTACGCATACTTTTTTAAGTTCAACATTTTCCTACAATCTTTTCAACCTGACAGCTCAGATTTATCTAAAAATAAATGTTTTAGAGCATTTGTTCCACCGAGTATTTTACCAAATGCCTAAGACAGTCTGTAAAATAGATATTTCGACTATAATATCTACAGGGCAATTTCCCGTCGGCACTCCTTTGGGAAGTAAATTACTCAGCACTACGAATAATTAAATGACTAAGCGCATCATAATAAGAATTTTATTCCCAACGAGTATAGTTTACAAGTGAGCCACGGCGAAGCATAGATATCAAAGGTAATGCCTTTTACTACACAAGCGATGTTTGAAGAAAATTTAAATCACTTTTATATTCTCATAGCATATTTCTTCACAATATTTTCTTGATACTGTCATCAGTACCTTTATTTTAAAATTTTTAGAAATGTATTAGTAAATTAGTCAGTAAATTGGTAATGAAATGAGTACAGCACAATCCCATTGCAAGTTATCTTTTATCACTTTTTAACATACTAATTTAATGCCACCTTATTTAATTTCAGGAAACTGAAATTAATAATTCGGCAAATATTAAGATTTACACTGCCTATGTTCATGAAGTACGTCGTATAGTTACAGGTTAAGGTACACCATTTAAGGCAAAGCTCAACCTTGCCGTGTAAGCATATAAAGTCCATAAGTATCTATGATTAGCCGTATATTTATTGAAAATATATAAAAAGTTGTTGTTATGGAAAGTGACGCAATTGCTTCACGTCAAGCTTCCTATTTGCTTCGTCTTTCACTTGCTTCGATTATTGCCATTTCCAAGCATTTACTTCAAAAAAATTTTTAAAAATAGAAATTACATAGCAAACTGAAAATACGTGAATAAATATTAAATAAACTGAAAGTGTACTTTTTATAAAACTGTGCTGAAATAGAATATTTTCTGTCGCTGCAGAAAGCTGTCGCTTTTCTCAAGAACTGTTTTTTTCGTGGCTCTGTTATTTGTTTTTTGCTTCAAGTAATTTATTAATTCTATTAGTGAACGACAGCAAACTTTATTTTTATAATACTATTGAAATATTTCATATACAAACTCCAAAACAAGTGACAAATATGTCATACAACAAAAAAGGACTTGCATCTGTCTAATGAGATAAAAAAATAATGGTGGACCATTTCAAAAAGTCAGGCAGTGGAAACTTTTGTCATGAGTATATGTGATGACCTCACTGCCATCAAATGAAAGGTCAGTTGCAAGTATCTAATACTGCGATCGCAGCTTGAGAACAAAATTTGATGAAACCTTCAAGTCAAGTTGATTCAAGGGAGTCCTATAGTTTCTTGAGTGGCAGATGGTTCCATTTTTCGGTACTCGGTATTAAGCCCTAAGATTAATTTGTCATAGTTAAATTTTGTATTTTTAATTATACCAATTCACAAAGCAATACGTATAGCCCTGGGATCAATATTGTTTTAAGATAAAACTGCAAAGTAAAGAATAATTAAAAAGGTTTTCAATAAAATATAACTTGCGTTTTTATAAATTCCAAGATAAAAATGTCATCTCATTGTATTTAATAAAGTAGTTCATTATTTTAGAACCATAATAAATGTTAAAGAATTTAAATGCAAAGGAAATTGATTGCGTAGGACTAACCTATTTAATTTTATTGTAATTTAATATATGGTATATCTGACTTTTTGTGTATAGTTTTTGTACAAAATATTTTGAAGGTTATATTATTTTGCATTAAATGGTAAATATTTTGTTGTTTTTAGAATTTAAACTAGGTGTCTAATTATTTCCACATAAATCTTGTTTCTTAAAGTTTAGTTCTATTTCGGGTTTCCCCATTTTATTATCATTTGAGTATTAGTTTAGAACATGGCAAATACAAGCAAGAATACAAAGAGACGGACATCTGCTTAGCAACGACGACTCGTGAGACCTGGAAGTCCCAAATGCTAAAGCAATTCTGTTTTCTAGTTTCTCACTAGATCGATTGTAGATATTTACTTGGAATGAAAGAAAAACATCAGGTGGAAATTTTTTGGAAAGAAGGTTTTAAAAAGTATTCATAAAGTTATATAAAAAACAAGATTTTTTATTAGACTTTTGCAGTGAGTAAGTAGCAATGCATAGGTAGCTCAAGAAAAATGTATGATGAATAGTGCATCTCGCATGTGCAACTTGTATTATGAATGATTTGATTCTGATAAATATAATAATCAAGCATATAAAACAATATTGGGACATAGTAAATGAAAATTTTAACATTGCATTCCATAAACCAAAGAAAGATCAATATTATATCTGCCATGTGTACAAGAACAAAGATATTCCTACAGAAGAGGAAAAAGTAGCATACTTAAAGCAGCAGGATTCAAAAACAACTGTTCGATGTTTAAAGTAGCTTGGTAAAGACGAGGCAATGTCTAATAAAAATGTGTTAGCAGCTACTTTTGACTGAAAAAGTTTTGGTAACGCTACATGGCGATGTAAACGTATTTTATTATAAAAGGAAGTTATCTACCTTAAACTTCACGGTACATGATTTGGTGACCAAAAAAGCTACATGTTTTATGTAGCATGAAGCTGTTGCTAAACGTGGGGCAAATGAGGTTTCGAGCTGCCTTTATCAATATATAAAGAGAATGCCCTTAAAGGTGTAACAATCTTTAATTTTTAGTCCGATAATTTTACGGGTCAAAACCGAAACCGTATTGTTTTTTCTTTATACTTACTATTTATATTATTTACAAAATGAAAGGGATAGTGTGCACTCGACCATCGAACGTGCTAGTGATCGCAAGTTAATTTATCCACCAGATGAATGCTATTGCCACGTTCGCTGGGCCAAAGTTGTAGGTGAATCTTATATAAGATTCACCTACAGCTTTGGCCCAGCGAATCTCTTTTATGATTAAAAGAGGTGCAAACTACATAAATATTCGATTTTAAATCCCTGTTAAACAAATATTAATATAAAAACACAAATAATGAGAAAATACAATGGACGTGTGTAAGAGAAATAACAGGAAATGCATAGAACTTCGATAGGATTGAATATAAATATGATTTTGACGATGTATCAAAAACGATTATTGTCTTGCGATCTGGTACCCAAAACATGGATAGGTTATTTCGGGAATCATCATTTCAATCAAGCAGGCGTATGATAGAAAACTTCATATAAGTCAAAAAAAAAAAAAAAACTTAAAGATTTACTGGATTTATGTAAAAGTGGGGTAATCCCCAATGAATATCATACTTTTCACAACATCTTCATGTGGGCTGTTAGCAAAGATTCGATCTTTGCTAACAGATGTTCATAACATCCTACTTCATACATTCATCCCTGACGATGTTGTAATACAACGAAACCTAGGTCGTGGTAAAGCACTTAAAGAAACTAGAAATGTATCATTTCTACTTTCACATTTCTACATCACGTAGTTTCATTTAATTGTGAATAATGAATTTCTACAAAATTAACGCCAAATATATTTAATATCATACTTTTTATAAAAGTTTAAAATCGGCACATGTAGCAGAAAGCATCTCTGACAATTTGAAAGCATCTCTGATTTTTATTAAATACTTGTACATTTTCTGTGAAACCTTAAAACTGTGATTACTAAGTGGCATTATTTAGTTAGTAAGAAGTAACATTTGATAATAATGACATAATTTATTTTCAATGTTTTTAAGTTTATAATACCTTGATCTCAAATTAACAATTCGATTTTTTGTATCTTTTATAACGTCGTTTTATAATTGTTTATAACTTAGTTGATTTTTATAGTCTTTAAGCTCTTTTCTAGTATAATAATTAAGAAAGAAGTGTTTACTTTAATGTGGTTGATTTATTTTTATATTAAAACAATTTTGAGTTTCATAGTAAGGTACACACTTATTAAAGTTTTTATGTTTTAAGCTGTTTATGTTTAAAATTGTGATAATTAATTAAGTGTTATTGTATTATTAGTACGAAGTAACAATATTTGATAATAAGCTATAACATAGTAAATTTTCAGAATTTTAGGTTCATGATACTTTGATCTTAGATTAACAATTTGATTCTTTATATCTTTTATAACTTAGTTGATTTTCATAACTTCATTATACTACGAGTATAATAATTAATAAAGAAGGGTTCATTCTAATTTTGTTGATTTACATTTATTATTGTTTTAGTTTTTAGAAAGATAGTTGATTTTTGTAATAAAGATACACAATTTGTCAAACTTTTTGTGTTTTATTCTCAATAAAATTTAATACACGACATACATACATTATTTTTCACAATAAGCCTTTTTATATTCTCCGAAGTACAGACAATTTATAAAAAATTTGAAACGTTTATTTACCCCTCTTTAATTCTTATATGAATATTTTAAAAAAGTCAGCTAGTGAAAATATGTTGGCTCATAGGATATATTATTGTACCGAAAACTAACAGTGGCTGAGAAAATCGGCTGTGAACGTAGAAAAATGAAAATATATTACCTACTGGATTCTTCATAGGCGTAAAAACGTATATACTCTGTAAGATTCTAGATGTAAAAGCATTACATCTAGAAACAACGCAATATTTCTCATACAACTTTTGAATGTAGTTGTAAAAACCCATACTTCTTTCATAATTTTAGGTTTAGTAGTTTCGGAGATAAAATTAAGAAAAAAAAATATTTTTATGATCCTCGTAACTAGCACTTTCAAACGATATACCACACGATAAATGGAACCAGTAATATACACCCGGGAGTAATTTACTATTGTACAATTTTCAAATAAACTTTTTTTGAGTTTTATCTATGATGTCTTGCGCAATGTGCAGGTTAATATATTTTATTTCAAGTTTATACGTTCAGCAAATTCAAAGAAAAACTGACGGACAGAAACGTGAGTGATGTCATAAGCGTTCAGTTGTTCCTTTTTATAAATGGATTGGAAATATTTTAAATATTTCCTCAATCGTATAAATTATACATCTCGTCACAGATCTATATATTAAATTATTAAAGAATTTTAAATAAAGAAGTCACGCCACGTCATCGCTAAATATAATATAAGGTCACGGTTGGCAATCCTCCGAAGTAATTTAATTATTCAACCATACGTCCCGCTCTCCATCTTTTATCCCCGTCAAATAATGCCAACATGTGACTGAACGTAATTGAATTAAAGAAAATTATTAGTTTCTAATCAATTTTTGCAGTCCCTTCACTCGCAGAATAACAAACGGCCTCTTGGACATTAACATTGACGTCGCGATGCTTAAACACAGTTAACTAGGAAAAAATGCTCTTGTAAGTTACGATATCTAATTATATTAGCGCGCTCTCGGAGTTTTTTGGGAAGCTTTACGCTGCTGAAGGGGTTGATAAAGAGCCTTGCGGTTTCACATTGAATGTTTACGCTGGTATGAGCGTCTTTTTTGGTTAAATATGTATTTCGGTACGAAGCGAGGAAAAGGGGCAATTAACATAAATTTTTCTAGATTACTTTTTCATTTTGTACATATTTTTCCAGCCATCTTTTCTTGAAATAATGAGCAGAAGGTCCGAGACCTTCTGCTCCAAATTAAATTTTGATACACGAATATTTCGTTGCTTATTTTATTTCTAATGTAACACATAAGTATAAGTTGGACTAATTGTTATAAAGCTATCATTTCCGATCAATTGTCGCTTAGAAATTTAGTCATAAATTCCAATATGGACTATGAAACCTTGTAGTTATCATATGACCAACCATTTTTTTAATAAGATTGAAAAAAATGTGAGATATTAAATAAGCATTTACAAAATAATGACCTGAATTTGATAGCCAGATAATAAGGGAATATGCCTCTGCATAGATTATAATAACACAAATTGACATCAATATTTGGCGCACTTATCAGTCAAATATTTTCTTATAAATGAAACACAATACATTGAGAATTTAATTTTGTTTGATTGGAAACATGGAAAAATATATAATTAATTTGATGAGGTATGTGAATAAGATATAGTTTAAGTAATTTCATAAGCATATATAATATGGCGACGAATATTGATATTACTTTGTTGATACTACTATATATGAAAATAACATCAACAAATTTTTTCATAACTTTAAATTTCATTCTGGTGATTTTTTGAACAAAATTAAACTGCAAATGTCAAAGGAAATATAAATATTTAGTTTCTTTGCAAGCCGTTTGTAATTTACAATACCACCCAAGTAAATGATTTACATATCAAATATTTAAAAGCTCCTACGCCACATAGAATGCTCATATTAATAAAATAGTTTTATCTTCCATTAAAAATAATCGTTTGCAAAATTTAATTTACTATACATATGAATTGGACACGAAGTCGGAATAATTCAAGAAATGCAAAAATTGAAATACTAACTGAATATATGTGGAAAATATTTTAATTCATTATAAAAACAACTAACGAGCGTAATTGATCTAATAAACTCTATATTTTATTTTTGTCGTTCATTCCCAAAAATGTCTCGTTTCGAAGTCGAAATTTAATATTCAGTATTATGACATCATAAAGCGATAAGCATTAAGTCACTAGAAGTACTACAGAAACTTTAGAATGTCATCTTATATGTTATTTGATTTATTCAATTATTCTTGAAAATGTCGCTTTAGACAATGGAAATAATGTTGTCAGAGCATTTAAATGAAAAATTCTAGGTCGGAAATGAAGTATTATCATTCTGTTTATAGGGTTTATTATTATGCAATTTTAAAAGATATGATTGTATTCCTAGATATCATGAAAATATTTTTTTTAATTTTAATTTTTGGCATTCGAATTCAATTTTAAGTTTTATATAACTGAAAACAGGTAAAAATAGTAATTTGTCGTGTTAAATTTTCCCTCAGTAGGTTTGGTCTGATAACTTAAATTGATAGTAACTCAAATGCGGTATAATATGACAAGGTTCATAATAAATTAAAAGTACTAGTAGTTTTGGCGTTTTAATGTAAGTGGTTTACCTAGCATTAAGATTTTCAATTCAATTTATGTAAATTTAAAAATAAAAATTTTATTCAATTTCTTCGTGGGTTTTTTAAAAATATTTTTTGGCTATATTACACAAGAAATTATTTGATTGTGTTTTAAGCATTACAACATTTTGATCAAATGTCCACGTCTAAACGAGTATCGGAATATTTGTAAAATAGGGTCCCGTAGTTGTACCATCTCTTGAAATTTCAAGTAATTCGAAGTAATCTCTATTGAATCTTCCAATAATTTTTTTTTCAAACCAACAATTAATAAATTGGCGGTAAGTGGACATATTGCAAACCTATTTCAAGCTTATTATTTTGCAAAGAGTAAAGAGGAATTAGGACAATTTTGGCTTCCGATTTTAAGCAATAAAATTCACTTTACTCTGGATGAATGTGTTTTGAGATACCAAATTTCAAGTCTTGCTTTAGTTTTGTGATTTTCTAGACCTACCTTTGTATTTTTTTAAGTATACGAGCTTCGTTTATTTCATTTTAATATATCTAGTGGATATTACTCAATTGCGCTGGAAATAAATTTTAATTCAAAACTCATCAAAATATAAGCGGTTTCATAAGAAAATTAATGTAAAAATAGTAATCAAGCTTATGGTTTTCTTTACTTTTTTTCTTTTGACTTTTAGAATAAAATATGTAAGAATATTTATAACGAATTGAAACCAAAAAGATTCCAGTCGATGATAAACCTATAAGATTTAAAAGCATCAATTCCTCAAATATAATTTTAAAAATATTCTACATGAAATTTAATAAATATTATAGCTCTGCCTTACTATCTTGCGTCTTTTGTATTATGGATGGCCGAACTCCGACGGGACTGCGTATCAAACGTTTAACAAAATCGATTAAACAATAAAGCCTCTGACCACCTTTTATTAGTCCATTTTTTTCATAGCTTGAAAAATTTGGTTTGGAAAAGATGTATACTTAAAAATATATATCGTTACTGCAGACCTCTCACGTTATTTATCGTGAAAAACCAATATTCACACTTCATATATCTTAATAGATGTGTTGTTATACGCATTTATTTACTAACGTATATTCTCGGATTATGTTTTTCAGTTAGTTTTCTACAAATTTTCTTTTTTATTTTCATCTCTTATGTACGACATAGTTTATGTGAAACTCGTAATGAAAAATGAGTTATCACGTGAGTTATTACATGTAAATAACTTCTCATTTTATATTTTTGCAATACTAATTTCCTCACATTTTCACTGAAAATTATTTTCGTAATTCCCATATAAACCCATTCAATTTATTTTCGTCAAAAAATATTTTTAATATATTGTTCACATTTCACATAAGGCTTTATTGCAAACCTCCAGACCATAATGGATGAAAATTTTGTTATCTCCTCCTTTTCTCATTTTCATATTATAATGTGAATCGAATTGCTCTAGGTGTTTTGTTATATTCCTAATTCACCCTATTCTTGATTTTTTCAAACCTTCAACGTGGTTCTTTATTGTAATTGACATTTTATTTGAATTATTGCTTGAGCATTAAAGGCAGGAAATAGCTTGTACATTTTTTATTGTCTTTTCTACGCAATAGCAAAATCTTACTTGTTTAGAAAAAAATGACTATAGGTTTTAGTATAATTTACTTTAATTATTTTTTATTTTAATTTAAATTTTATTTTTAATTTAATTTACTCTTGACATCAATATTTGGCGCACTTATCAGTCAAATATTTTCTTATAAATGAAACACAATACATTGAGAATTTAATTTTGTTTGATTGGAAACATGGAAAAATATATAATTAATTTGATGAGGTATGTGAATAAGATATAGTTTAAGTAATTTCATAAGCATATATAATATGGCGACGAATATTGATATTACTTTGTTGATACTACTATATATGAAAATAACATCAACAAATTTTGAGAAGTTAGAAATCTGTGTAATATAATGTATTAAAATGTCAGCTTAACGGATAGTCGAATGTTAACTGCGTAGGTTAAAATACTTTATGATTTTTTAAATTAAAATGTAATTAATATTTGCTAATTAAATAATATTTATTTAGTAATTATATGAACAAGGCACATTGCTCTGATCCTGACGATGGATGCATCATAGTTACAGTACAATTTAATTTAAAGGGCAGGCACTTTATTTTAATTAACTTATTTATGCTCAACACTGGTCATATAACTTTGATTTTCACTTAGATAATTTCAGAATACCTAAATTGTAGTATTTTTTTAAATAGTCATAACTGATCACTAACTAAATGATAAAGACAATACACCGCAATGATATTGGAAATAATCTTGCGCAAATAAAAACTCACATAACATATATTTATCATTTGTCCATCAATAGCCTAGTAAAGATATAAACAGCCGAAAATTAAAATAACAATCTATTAAAACAAGAAATTAGTCAATTAATGGAAAAAATATATATTCGAAATTATTTATGATTGAGAAAAATCGCTGTTGTAAGAATTCTTCGATTTAAATTTTTCGATTCCAACAGAATACTGTCGGAATTGATAGCTTGGCAGAAAAACTTTTTTGTTGACCTCAACTGAAGGTAGCAAGTGAAAGTTACCTTGCGTCTACGCAGACTACGTAAAAACGCGTTTAACTAGGATATTAATTTGAATGTCATTTTAAAGAGCTTACGGAGCGCTACTGAGATTAAAAATAAGACAACAAATTTTTGTTGTCTTTTATACACCTAAATGATAAAAGTAAAAATTGGTATTAATTGAATATATATCGTCTCATATAAAACGAAAAAGTGCTCGGAATTATTGAAAACGCAAATCAGAGGAAAGCTCGCATCAAAAGGAATCCTAAAAATTTAAAAAGTTTAGAATCGAGCTACGATAGTGCCAAAAAAATTAAAAAACGAAATGAAGCGATAGCTGACCCATCGGGCATAAAGTGTTCAGCGACAATCCTCTTTATACTGTTCTGTGTATGAAAGAGACTGGTTATTAAAATTACATATTAATACGAAACACTTGTTATGATTTTATCCCGACGTTTTCACCAAAAATCTACAGCGTGCGCTCGAAATACGTCGTTCAGCAAGTTTTTTTTCAGTTTCCTAAAACCGATAGTGAAAACTTTTCATATGTACATGTTATGTATGTTCAGAGTATTGGACACTATTAATTGAAGATGCGGAGGCTTTTTGTTAATCATGATCTGATTTAACTGGAAATTAGTACCAACATATTATGTAAGAGAACACTATAAAGGAGCACATTATTTGATTTTGGAAAAGGAAAATGATTTTTTTTGGGTGTAAGATATTAAAAATAACTTTAAATTCATAAAATGTTAGAAAAATAACTTTAAATGTATGAAAAGTAAGCGAAGCGTCTGTAAAATAGCCATTATTTTTTTTTTCTGTAAAGGACTGTTTTGATGATGTCAAATTAATGAATTGTTATTTTCAAGTCTGCTTTTGGAATGAATTATCGATAACTAGTCTTGTCCACCTTACGACCTTATGTTCTTATTTCATGGAGCAAAAATTGATCCGGAAATACACGAATGTAAAGTTATAGATTTTGGAATACGGTATTAATTTCAATTTGACATCTCAATCCGTTTTTGAAAAAAAAGGCTTCGACAGACAGACGGACGAACCGACAACTAAGTGATCTCATAAGGGTTCCTTTTTTCATTTTCAGGGACGAGCCTTAAAAACAGGTAAGCATTTAGTCGACGAGGAAGCTTTAGTAAACAGGTTAGTAATCATACGTAAATAGGTTAGTAATCATTGTTATCGACTCTGCACAATATACTGGACTACGTGGAATAATGAAATGGAACTAGTTTTGATTTTTATTCTAATTTATAAAACAATAAAATAGAGAAGTAGCTAGGTATCACAATTTACTCCATAGTCGACAGAATATAAAGAATTTGGAGGATCTTTTCTTTCAAATCGTGAATATACACTTATAATAAGTTTACCGCGCCAGGAATAACGCACCATATCTCCCACTCATTCATAAAATTTGAGTGGAAAAGATCAGTTTTATATAAAATGTGATTGGTACACATTGGTTTATTGTTAAAAAATGACAAGCATAGAGATCGACAAAAGTGGCTGAGAAAAATTCAGCTCGCGATTAACAATAAAAAAAAACATTTAAAATAATGTAAACTTAAATAGAATGAAAAATTATGGGTACCCACACGACTTGGATTGGCAAAAGTGTTTCAGACATTTTCGAAAAATATTTATTGACAATAAGTTTATGGTATCAAGATTTAGTTGGTCCCAGAAATATTTGGCTTGGAAAATCTTTCATACAAAACAATACTATGTGTTATATAGTATTAACAAATAGATCATAGTTAATACAGAAAAAATAGTTTATTAAATTAGTATGGAAAATCGGTACCAATCACAAATCTTCAATTATTTAAAATGTAATTTATGAGTTATGTAGTAGTCACTTTGAGGCACAAGAATTTATTTAAATGTTCATCGTTGACACATATTTTTATAGTTTATTAAATATAACGGTAATGTTAAACAAAGATAATTTTTTATTTTAAGAAATAGAACATTTTAGAGAAAAAGAAACTGACAATAAAATAGCTTAGATAATTTCTTTGAGGCTCTTAAATAATATTCCGACTGTTTAAATATTATATAATTATAAGTTAAATAATTTTATTTCAGTAAAAAAGTGCTTTGTTATGAATGATAACTTGAGACTTGAGTGAACATCCAGGTTGAGAAATCATTTAGGCTTATTTTTTGAGATGTATTAAAACGACTCGAACTAGCAAAATCTGTATCTGGAGTATTAGTCATAGTTGTCAGCGGTCTTAATAAGTAAATTTGGAAAGCGGTTAATAGTAGATTGAGAGTGACTTATGAGCTTTAAATAAAAGTGGTTTATTAAGTTGAATAAAAAAATTTTAAAGCTGTGTTAGCAATTTATTTTTTGACAGAATTTTAGTAACAATTAAAAGATAGCGTTGGCCGTAAATATGCGTAATATGTCAATGATGAAGAAGGTTATGGTGTGCTCTTGCGTATTTGAATGCAAATTCACATAAAATTTCATTTTCAGAAAATTACTCGTAACTACGGATTCCCAAGTATTGAGTAATACTAATGTACTAAACATTAGTATTTATTAGATAAATATCAAAAGTCTAGTTTTAACAAAGGTAACCAAAGTTTACAGCTGCATCAAATAAAATATTATAAATATTGTGGTGGTTGTACATATTTTAGATTCCTTATTTTGTGCAAGTTTCATGATATTTACAATTTTTTAACTAATTTCATTAGTCAATACATATTGTAAAATTTCGTTCCATACTATTTAATTTTTTTAAATTTGCTTTTCAATTATTGGATTTCATTTATATATTATTTCATATTACTATTACCTCATTTTATTTATTATTTGTCCTACAACCGATATTTATCAGATTCTATTTCCAGAAGAAAATTTGTCAACACTGTTGACAGAAATAAAACCATTGGTGTTATTGATGATGATGATTAGTCTGAAAATAAATATAGTAGTATAAAGTAATATTATGTATATTGGAAACAACACAATTAGAATAATCATTTAACGCACGCATGTATGGTTTACAGGTAAAGACATATACAACGCCGATATTACGGTTTAAAAACCCCGAAAAATTAAAAGGAAGTTTTTGATTTTATAAATGTATTTATATATGACATTAAAAATGATAAATTATATTTTCATATTGATATTAAAAGATATATTTTTAACCTCATATTTGTATACCTGTATTACATATATTCATTATATTAAAATAGATTCTGCCCTTCAGTAGAGTTAATTTTTTTAAACTGTTGACAGCCTACAAAATATTGCAACCTCATATTCTAAAAAAAAACATTATTCTTAACACGTTGGGTACCCAAAATTTACGCAAAGGCACATTCCCTTTCGATCTGACTATCGATATCTGGCCTTTTTTTTATGAATACCTATTTTACATTTTTTTATTTTCATTTAAAAAAAACTGGTTAATTATATGGTAACTACACGGTTTTATTGTCTATATTGGAATTGATGACTAAAGTTCTGAGCTACGATGGAGCGGAAGTGATTGCTCTGATGACAATCTGTTCAACTCATATACGTATATCACATTAAAAATGAAGTAAACAATAGAATATACATAGGTCAAAGTTTAAAAATACGGGCAGAAGGTGCGAGATTTCATGAAATGATGGCTGGAAAAATAAGTACAAAATGAAAAAGGGACCTATCAAAATTTGTCTCGTTCAACATCGATATATATATATATATATATATATATATATATATATACATATACATATATATGTATATATATATATATATATATATACATATATATATATATATATATATATATGTATATATATATTCAACCAAATAGACACTCACATCAGCCTTAATATTAAATGTGAAATAGCAAGGCTATTTATCAGCTCTCTCAGCACCGCAGGATACCCGAAAAAACTCCGAGAGCGCACTAATGTAATTAAATATCGTAACTTGCAAGAAAAATTTTTCCCAGTTAGCTAACTGTGTTTCAGCGTCGCGTCGCCAATGTTAATATCCAAAAGGCCGCTCGTTAATCTCCGAGTGAGAAGACTGCAAAATTTGGTTAGAAATGAATACTTTTCTTTAACTCAATTTTGTGAATGAATGTTGGAATTATTTGAAGGGGTAATAGAAAGAGAGACAGGGAGATTTGCTTTTCTTTGCACAGGTAATTAAATTTATTTGGAAGATTACCGCCGGTGACCTTAGATTATATACAGGTTTACAAAATGTTACTTTATTACTGACTACAATTAAGATGTTGTATTTTTCAAAATCATATAACTTAAATCTGCAGTAGCTAAATGTATTTACTTTGCTTGTAATTATTTCTTTCCATGCATCTTATTGCTGCAGGGATTAACGTTAGAGTTATATTTATCTACTATCGAAGATACATATTGTATCTCATACCGCTAACGCTCTCAATAATATTGCATTTCCAAAATGGCCAAATTGAATATAGATATTAAAAGGCCATTTATTCAAATAATATTTTGCAAGAGTTTGATTGCGGAGACTTTGATATAAATAAAACGTGTAAAATTTTATTTCAGATTAATAACAAAACAATCGGAATTATTAACTTATGCCAGTAAGTATTTTTTTAAACTTGTATAAAAATTCAAAGACGGTCTTTCTTTATTCATTAAACTAAATTTAAGTAAAATTCCTTCTAGGGATCCTCCTTCAGATAGATTATACTATTTAATCTTCATATCGCCTCTAACTTTGGAACCATTCTTGCTTCATTGCAGCAAAGAAAAGAGTAATTTTTTTTGCAAGGAGAAAGTAATAGCGCTTTCAGGAGCTACAGATGAAAATGCGACAAAACTTTTTGTTAACTAAACTGAGTACTCGATGCTGCGACTGATCGTGAAATTTCTATGTCGTAATAATTATCATCACTCAACATCCAAGCAAAAGATATCGACTTTGAGATGACATAATCAAAAGAAGTATAAGTACTCAAATCATTATTTTATCGGAAGCTACTATTCAAGGAAGTCTGCCTTTTATGTAAAAATATTACAGGATCAGAAATAAAGAGTATCTTTTAAATAAATGTTGTATTCATGACTTTGCTATTTGCTGAATATATTATATATAGTATAACGCAGTTATTAGTTGGAAAATATTAAAGAGCAGTTGTAATCGTGTTTTGGACCTTAAAAAATTTAATGTCAAATATACACAACCTGCTTTGTTGTGTCACGGTATAACAATCTGGTGGTTTAATTTTGATTAATTTATTATTTTATATAGACGAATTCATCGCTTTCTTACCTATTTATATTAAAAATATTGTACATTAATTTTCATTTTCATTCTCAAAAACTATATTCCTTAGTCAAGACGAATTTGAATATTTTTTTATGATTTTTAAATAAAACGGTTAATATATTTCCAATAATATTCTCAGAATACTTTTACTTACGCCATTTAATAAAAAATATTTCTCGCAATATGCAATATAAGACCTTGTTTGGAAACCGTAGGAAAATAAAACTGTCCTCGAAAACAACGATCTCAATAAATGACTGCCTTTAGCAGGAGTGAAATTGGGACTGTAAAAAAATGGATAAGTAAAACGTCAGAGCTTGAACGCAAATAATGTTTTAATAATGTTTCATTACATAAGCAAAGAACAGATACAGTTGCGAAGTAACCTGGATGTCTTGTTCCCTTCGCATAGTGAAAAGAATATCTTTTTTGAAATTGAAATCTGTTACTTAATATTATGAATTTATAAAGCTGGAATCAAAAAAGGCAATATCATATTCCTTTAAAGGTTACTTTGATAGTCATATTTTATTCTTATTCTCGGAAACGACTGCTTCAAAATTTAAAATAATTTTATCAAAAATTAAATCAGCGACTTTGAGTAAACCAAGAGCTAAATTTCTAATTGCCAAGGTCAATATTGTTTGTAAAACTTGGAATTAAATCTATGTTTTATCAGTTACCCATCAAAAAATGCTACAATTGCAGCAAAGTTTTGGGAATGTTTGTGAAATATTTGCAAATGAAGCTCTTAATGATATAATGCTGTTCACGAAAATGAAAATATAATCTAAGACTTCATGCAAATAATTATATATTAATGATAGCCTCATACAAATAATCCTTTGTTAATTTTTATCAATTCATGGTATGGGATTTATATATTTAGCCATTTTGTAAATGCAATATTATTGAGAGCATTAGCGGTATGAGGTGGAATCTACAATATGTATCTTCGATAGTAGACAAATATTACTCTAACGTTAATCACTGCAGCAATAAGATGTATAGAAAGAAATAATTACAAGCAAAGTAAATACATTTAGCTGCTGTAGATTAAAGTTATATCATTTTGAAAACTGCAACATCTTAATTGTAGTCAGTAATAAAGTAACATTTCAATCTTCCAATTAAATTTAATTACCTATGGAACGAAAAGCAAATCTCCCTGTCTCTCTTTCTTTTACCCCTTCAAATAATTCCAAATTCCAACTTAATGTCTTATTTGCACTTCATGAATTTAACAAAATGGGTATCTTCTTGTTTGTCGTTTCGATCTATTCACTTCCTGCATTCAACTCAGCGTACCATTAAATTTGAAATGAAATTTTAACCCTCCTAAGAGGTTTTTGTTCTATATAAGAACAAAGACCTCTTAAGAGGAACTATTTAAAAATTATTTACTTCTGTATTCATTTAAATTTTATTTAGTTTTTTTTAGATACGTTAATTAAAATAACGTTCAAAGTATTCCTCCATTTGCAAAAAGGGTCATTAATTGAAAGAAATTGAGCCCCTTCAAAGTTTTTATTTAATTTACGAAAGAGAAATTAAATTAAATAAAACCATCACTTTTATGATGAGCCATGTAATCATTCCATAAATTCAGACTTCTAAAAAATTAAGATTAAACAGTAATTGTTTTTAACTCTATAAAATTGAAATGAGTTCAACTCGTATCTAAAATTCAGACACCGATCAGAAAATAAACACAGAAAAACCGGTTTAAAAAATAATAATAACAGAAAAGGAACTATGTGAAATGAAAATGTCTATCAAATAAGTACTGTTATAACTCAAAGGGAAATGTTTGACCATGAAAATATTTAAATAATTATTATGAAAACGAGGCTCTGTTTTATTTGACACGATGAATTTCTATTTAGTTACTCACTATCGGTGTCACTTTCTGAAGTTACGTAAACTATCTGGGTATTATGATATTATATAAATGTTATTTTCTTCAAGAAAAGTAATTACTATTTTAAAGATATGATACAGTAAAAATAAATAATTTTTTACATTTTGATTTTTTAAAAATGAAAAGGATTTAATCAAAAAACAACATTAGTACACATTTACTGACAAATAAGAGCTACTACAAAACGAATAAATGGGTATTTCTGATTTTAGGACTTTTGACAGAAAGCCTGTCGAAGAGTCCACAGCATTTTATGAGAATATAATGAAAAATATAAATTAGGTGAAGCACACTCGGTTAATTAAAATAGCGCCAAGCTATCAAATGCGTTATATTAAAGAAAATTCGTTCAAATCAACATCAAGTACTGATCCTTTTATTTTATGCAATCTGCCTCAGTCATGATGCGAAAATCGTCACAAACAATATGGCAGTGGAATGAATGAAATTTAACGGTGTTCCGAGGGTTACGATATCAGCAGTCACTGGATATCATAACAACACACCGCCGCAGCTAGACGACACCCAAACGGAAACGATGAGCCAGCACCAAATCACACAATGCCTAACCAGGGACACCTCAGCAATAACGATGCGAATTCGAAGGAATATGAAACTCTGTATTACTTTACTTTTATGTATCCATGTTATAATAAATTCATTACTGTTCTGGCATTAGTAGAGTTAACAACTATTTTTATTGTATTTAAATTAAATTCTTTTTTTTTTAATACCGAAATCTCTCGAAACATATCTGGCGCAGTCGGTAGTTTTGTTTTAGGCCTTCATAAAGATTCTCAAAGCTTTTGAACGCCGTGAATTTTAATTCTTTAAACACAAATTAGAACCAATGAAATAAATAAGATATTTTTGGTAATATAAATACGTATGCAAAGGAGTAATTAATGGGCGTGCTGCAGAAGACAACACTTATGGCTGTACTCTAAGTACTTGAACTAATATCGTTCCTGGTCTCATGTATATATTTTATCCAGTGTTCCTTTATTGCATGTGCTATCCCACAGGTTCTCAATATCGAACCATCCTTTTACACTCTTAATATTCTTGTTCTCACATGATAATTAAATTAAGTGAATAACAATTATTGGACTTATTGAATTGCATTTATATAGTGAAATTATAGAAAAATGGAGATTAAAGATATTCCTCAAAACATTATAAATATCATCCCGTATTTAAGCGCTGAATCCGATAAGTTATCCGTATTTATAAATACCGGTGAATACGTGATTTATTTATATGCCGAATTAGTAAAGCCGTCAAATCAGATTAATGGATTTCTAATTAGACTTATAATCAGTAAACTTGAGAGCAGAACATTGGCACTTATTAGTACTCGTAATAGTAACCCAACATGGTTGGAAGTAAAACAAATGTTAATTGATCATTTTGGTGACAACCGAAATGAAGATTTTTTAGTGTTTAAAATTACGCAAATTCGAGACGTTAATGCAATTTGCAGAAAGTGTCAGACATTAGAAGTTCATTAATTGGAAAAATTAACATAAGTTCGGTTAATGAGCAACAGAAAAATATTAAAATAAATATTTACGACGGGTTAGCATTAAAATCTTTTATAAATTGTCTAGAAGGAGTTACAGGGCTAGCAGTGAGACTACAAAAACTTGAAACGCTTGAACAAGTACTTTCAATGCCAATTGAAGAGGAGAATTCCACTCTAATATACAAGACCTCACAATCAAACTTCCATTAATTTAATAAGCCTCGAAATAATTTTAATCTAAAATACTTTAATAATTATAATAATACTTTTCCACATCTTTCTAATCAATCGTTTAGCCAGCCATTTAATAGACAAATTTTTAATAATAATTCTAATACAAGAAGGTTTAATTTCAATAATTCACACCCATTAAATATTACTACAAATAGTCATTTTAGAAGTGGTAATTCAGGTCGTTTTAGAATACCGCAAAATAACAATAATCGGTGAAAGCCAATACCACGAGGATTTTCACGAAAATACCGGACAAAATTCAGTTTAATAACAAAGGTTGTTTAAAATTGTCATATATAATTTTAATTGAAATAAAAGCCAAATTATGATCACCACGGAATCTACCAAATCTTTCATAAGCCCCAAGAAAGTGGATGAATATTTTCGTGAATTTCTGAAATTTCAACCTCTTCAGATATAAGCGGCCCACCAAATAACGAACCATAACTACATTATTGAAATACCACTACCTCGAACATTTCAAACATCCATTAGACATAAATTTCAAGTGTTTTTTTTTAACGAAATATATGACGGTCTCATTGGAATAGATTTACTTAAACGGATTAACGCAGAAATTAATATAAAAACTCAATCGTTAAAGATAACACATACAGAAATACCTATACTGCACGAACAATCAATATTTTCTTATAATTTAAAAATATTACCAGGCATGGAGCAAAAAATACAAGTTTCTGTAAATTATGAAAAAGGAGAAGCTATTATTAATTCGACTACGTTCGCGCAAGGATTATCAATGCCTACCGTGTTAGTGTCAGTTGAAAATTATAGAGCTTTTACTACTATAATTATTGACACGGAAAAATATTTGAAAATTACGTTTCATGAACCCTTAGAAGTAGAAAGGTTTACTAGATGCAAAATAAATAATTGCGAGCTAAAATAAAAAAATTATATTGATTACGACGTAGATGAGACACGTAAAGAAACTTAAATAAACTTAGAATTGAACATTTAAATAAGGAAGAGAATAAACCTATAAAAAATATATGCCTTGAATATAGAGATATTTTCCACTGTGAAGAATTACCACTGACGTTTACACAGATTAAGCATAAACTCAGATTAAATAATAATGACCCTCTCTGTATAAAAGTATACTGACAACCCCTTTTAAAAATGATGAAATTAGGAACCAAGTAGAAGACCTGTTAAAACACGATATAATAAAGCCATCGTCCTCACCCTGGAGTATTCCCGTTCATATCATACTAAAAAAAATTGACATGTCGAGAAAACAAAAATACAGAATTGTAGTAGACTATAGGAAATTAAACGATAAGACTATTGAAGACAAGTATCCTTTACCGAACATTAATGATATTCTAGATAAATTAGGCAGAAGTCAATACTTTTCAACCTTAGACTTGGCTTCAGGGAGAAATGGACCCTGGAGACTCGGAAAAAACTACTTTTTCAATAGAACGCGGCCATTAAAAATTTAAGCGAATGCCGTTTGATTTGAAAAATGCACCGGCCACGTTTCAAAGGCTTATGGATTATGTCTTACGTGGTCTAAAGACAGAAAAATGTCTAGTTTATATTGACGATATTATCATATATTCCATTCGTCATTGCAAGAACATATGAGTAAATTTAAAAAAAGTATTTGACAGGTTGAGACAAACAAATTTTAAAATACAGTTGATTGAGAGCGAGTTCCTAAGAAAAGAAGTAGCGTATTTAGGACGCGAAATCACAGATAAGGGATTGAGACCTAATCAAAATAAAATTAAAGCGATAATCAATTACCCAATACCTGAAACTGCTAAAGATATTAAAGGTTTTCTCGGACTTCTAGGTTATTATAGACGGTTTATGAAGGATTTCGCGAAGGTCACAAAACCACTAACAAATTGTTTAAAAAAAGGTCGTTCTATAAAACACACCAACGAATTCATAAACGTAGTTAATACGGGTAAACAGCTATTAACAAATCATCCAATATTACAGTATCCGGATTTCGAAAAACCGTTTATACTCACAACGGACGCATCAAATGTCGCCTTAGGAGCAGTTCTATCACGAGGTACAATCGTTATGGATAAACCAATAGCATATGCCAGTAGAACCCTCAGTGATACAGAGCAAAAATGCTCCGCAATATAAAAAGAACTGCTAGCAATATTGTGGGCAACAAAATATTTCAGGCCATTTTCTACGGACGTAAGTTTACGATTTATACTGATCACAGACTCCTAACTTGGTTATACTCAATCAAAGAATTAAATTAAAAACTAACGAGATGGAGGTTAAAATTAGAAGAGCACGATTACGACATTGTGTACAAAAAGGAATCTCAAAATACGAATGCGGATGCATTATCGCGAATACAAATAAATGCATTATATACGAACGGTCAATCTTTAGCTGTTAATACAGATTTGACTTTAGATTTTGAGGATTTCTTACAAATGGATGAGGCTGAATTTAATTATTTAGTTGAAAATTCTATCTTTAATAATCCAAATGACCAAATTACGAACACATAAAACGAAGTTGAGAAAACGGGTACTGCCCATTCCTCCAACGAAGTAGGCATGCGAGGCATGCCCATATTAGAGGAAGCGATAGATATTAACCTAAAATTTAAAATGAATCAAACGATAAACAAAATATAAAATTAGTGTATATACCCATAACGGAAAGAAGTAAACACATTATACAATTCCTCAAAGATAATACTAAAATTAAAGTTAAATACGATTGTCACATTGAAAATGACGACTTATTTAAACAATTTAGCGTAATTTATAATGACTTATTCAATCAATATGGTTCACAATTAATAAAATGTACAAAAAGTGTGATAAATGTCACTGACAAGAAGGAACAAATAAATATAGTGAACAATTATCATGAAGGAAAAATAGTAACAGAGGTATGGGAGAAACGGTTAAACAACTTAGAAGAAACTATTTTTGGCCCGGTATAAATATTCATAAATGATTGCGATAAGTGTAAAAAGACCAAATATGACAGACACACACTAACAGTATCGCTTATGATTACCGAAACAATTGTTAAACCGTTACAACGGGTTCATATCGATACGCTTCAAATAGAAGGACAGGCATTCTTAAGAATAATAGACGCATTTACAAAATTAGGTCAGGCTATAAGCATTATAGCAAAAACTTCGATTCATGTTGCGAAAGCCCTTATTAAATATTTTTCAATGTATGGGATTCCAATGAAAATCACAATCGACGGGGGCCCAGTATTTGACAATGAAATAATTAAAGACCATGGTCATAAAATCGCCGTACATTTTACCACAACTAATAACCCAAACTAATGGTCTCGTGGAAATATTTCATTGAACCCTATTAGAGTTGTTGCGTATTTTCAAAAAAGACCATAAAGATAACATTGAAACATTAAGGTGCTATGCAATAATTTCATATTACAGTACTATACATAGTTCAACTGATAAAATACCTTCAGAATTTTTACTAGGATATATCCAATCTAGGAACTCATTTAATCTTTACTATGAAAAATTAATCTGGGTGATTACATTGAGGAACATATAAACCATGTCAAATTGTTATACGAAAAAATAGGTGAACATATGAGAACACACAAAGAAAGTACCATCAATAGACGAAATGAAAACTCAAAACCTGCTCATTTTGAAATAGGATAATTAATATACCAAAAGGTTACCTCAACAAATAGAAATAAAACTACTCATCAATTTGAAGGGCCCTTTGAAATTTAACAAGTAAATGACGATAATACTCTAGTTATAAATAAGAACAGTAGACGAAAACGAGTTCATTGCAAAAATGTAAGACGACCCTTAAATAATTTTACAGAGATAATACTACCTAAATATTGAAGATTTCCATACGAATTAAGCATAGGAAATATATTAAATTTAGAAGAAGCTATTATCATTGAGCATTATATTAAGCAAGATTGCATTATTTTTATCCTGGATGTACCATTAGTAGAACTAGAATATTATAAATATTACCATTTATACTCCTTACCCATACCTATATCTGACAACCTTTTCCATAAAATTGTACCTGAATCCAAATATATCCTCGTTAACCGGTTCAAGTACATTACTTAAGAAAGAGAATGCATGGAGCTAACCGAGAGAACTTACCTATGCCATTATGGAAAAATAAAACAAATTAAAGATGTTGATAATTGCGCAGCACAATTGATTGAACACACTGGTAAATATCACGTATGTGTAGCTCATGAAATACAAATAGAAGAACCCAAGATACAATATATATACGATTATGAATGGCTCTGTATTCTACTAAGCGAAACTATAATCTCTGAAATATGAGAGGGCGAAGACACCAGAAAAACCATTGAGGGAACATATCTCTTTAATATATTCGAAAATTGCAAGGTGCAAATGAAAGATGTCATCCTGAAACCACATAAAGAAATATTAAGGACAGACAGCAGACATGCATCGTTATCTAGCGATAGTTTACATGACATCAAGGCATTAAAATACTTAAGAGTTCACACATTAATCTTAAAGATGTTAATTTAGATGCTATATATTCTACAAAGATACAAATCGACGAACTAAGGAACCAAATAATAGGAAATGATAACGAACTCCAGAAATTTACCCCAAGCATTTGGAGCTTAATGTTATATTTACTTACACCAATTATTATTGAAAGCTACATCTGTATTAAACCAAAAAGTAAGAAAACTATTAATCAAATCGAAAGTGAAGATCCATTGCAGATGTTGGAAAATGCCGGAAGACCGTTATTTTCCATCTAGGAGGGGAGTAGTTACGATATCAGCAGTCACTGGATATCATAACAACACAACGCCGCAGCTAGACGACACCCAAATGGAAACGATGAGCCAGCACCAAACCACATAACGCCTGGGAACCAGGGACAACTCAGCAATAACGATGCGAACACGAAGGAATATGAATATCTGTACTACTTTACTTTTCTGTATCAATGTAATAATAAATTCAATACTGTTCTGGCATTAGCAGAGTTAACAAATATTTTTATGGTATTAAATTAAATTAAATTCTTTTTTTAAATACCGACATGTTTCGAAACATATCTCGAGGGACTGCGAAATTTCATTAAGCAATGTTCGAGAATGAGGACTATGAAAATGAAGTCCGTTCCAACAGCGCTTTAGGTGTATAACGAATACGAGACTCTTGGTTAATTACTAATCGATTAACTGAAGAAGTTCACTGCAATTGCGGCACAATAAAGGCATATTTGCATAAATTAAGAAAGTTCGAAAATACGGAGCTTGACTACCTTCAAGAACAAATAGAGATTAAAGTCGCATTAGCAAACCTAATATTGAAAATATTAATATTATAAGGTAATTATAAGAGAATAGATCTATATCTACTATAACAGAATAGATATACATCTCTTTAGTTTAATCATTTAATTGCCCGAAATAATTTTGCTTACTGTTAACTTGTTGACAAAATTATCTTACTGTGTATTAAAAATGAAGCAAGTAAAATGAGACACTGCCAAACTCTTCGGAGACTTTGTCTTGCAAAAGAGATGCAATATTAAAAAAAAAAATGTTAGTAGGTATTTTACATTGAATTTGAAAAGATATCTTCAATAACATCCTAATCATGGGGACTGTGAGATAAAAATTCATTCTTCAAGTTAATGATTATATATGGGGTAATAAAGGCATTTCAAAATAATTGTTTTTTTTTATTTCTATGTATTTATATATTCATCTACTTTTCAATATGATCACGTATTTAACTGAAAAACATGTTAGTATAACATAAATGTATCGCAAAAGCTTTGTGTAAACGTACTTTGCATACGATTTTTTTTGTTTGTGAGCAGAATTGTATGGACAATGTTTTGACAAAGTTATTTAATTCCTTAATCATTTAGTATATAGATCTGTGACGAGATGCATAATTTAAACGATTGGGGAAATGTTTAAAATTACGTTCATTAAAAGGAACAACGGAACGCTTATGGCTTCACCTACGTTTCTGTCCGTCTATCCGTCCGTTTTTTCAGAAATCGTTGAAATCCAGAATATACATTTTTTAATTCCATATATCTTGTGTGATATAATTTTAAAAGTGCTAGTTAAAAGGATCATAAAAACATTTTTTTGGTAATATCTAAAATTATATCTTCAGATAAATACTGAATAGTATGTAAAAGAATAAGTCCTGTCCTTATCTCCGAAACTACTCAACCAAAAATTATGAAAAAGTATGGATTTTTTTAAGTACATAAGAAAAGTACAGACACATTTTTTCCTAAAATTTCGTTTTTTCGTTTCGTATGTTCACGGTCGTTTGATTGAATTTAAACTGTAAATGTCAAAGGAAATATAATTATTTAGATCTTTTGTCGATAGATATTATGTGAGCGGTTTTTATTTTATAAAAGTACTACTCTACATATTAAATATCTACCAGGGCATACGTCATAAAGAAAGCTCATATGAATAAACTAGTTTCGATCTTTCATAAGAAATAACCTTTTCCAAAATTTAAAATTTTATTTACGATACATATGAATTGGACCCGAAGTCGAAATAATTCAAGAAATGCAAAAACTGAAACACAAGTAGAAATTATTTTAATTCGTTATAAAAGCAAATAACGAGCATAATTTACATAACAAAGTCGGAATTTGCTTTTCGTCGCTCACTACTAAGAATGTCTCGTTTCATAGTCGAAGTTTAATACACAGTATTATGATATCATGAAACGATCGGTATTGCGTAAGTAATACAGAAATTTTAGAAGGTCAGCTTATTTGTGTCACCAGTAGGTTTCTTCTGATAAGTTATTTTGAGAATAACTCGCTTGCGTTAAAATATCAAAAGAGACGTATTAAATTAAAAGTGCCACCAATTTAATGCAGCGGAAAAATACTTAGCTTTACAATTTCCAGTTCAATCACTGAAAATTAAAAATTAAAAGTCTGTTTAATTTCTTCGTCAGTTTTTTTATTTTTATTCGATACACTGCATACAAAATTCTGTGATTTTATTTTAAAGATGGCAATATTTTGATTATATGTCCATGCCTAAGTTAGTCAGAAAATCTGTAAAATAGAGTTTGATAGTTGTACCACCTCTTAACATTGCAAGTAATTTTGATTGAAACTTCTAATCAACTTCTTCACACAATGTTTGAAAAATTTAACTTTAAAAATCTGTATTTTATAAGCGTTATAGTTATACCGTATGTCCATTGTATCACAGACGCCCGAACTCCTATAGGGCTGTATATCAAACATTTCAAACGAATCGACATGGCAGTAGAATTATTATGAAATTACATTATAACTTAGAGACTTATAGGACATATGCGATAAATTGCCGTCGCCAAACTTATAAGAGATGACGTGCATACGCAAATATTGTCATAGGGTTGCGTACCTTAAAATAAAAACAGGATCCTGGTAACATCATTCACATGCACATTCGTTTATCTACTACGGCCGATTTTCTCAAAAACATGAAATTCACCATAGTATGAATGGAATTGATTTGCATATTTCATAATAGTAAGAATATAAGAAATATTTGCCTGGAAACTTTTGGAGAAGTTCGGTACAAAAATATTTTTGTTTTATTTTTGTTCTTATCGTGCATCAATTGAAAATTATAGAGCTTTCAGAATCATTTTTTTTCATTTTTTTTAAGATAGTTCTAAAGTTATGTTTGAAAATGTTAATAAAAAGTAACCAACTCTCCGTTCTGAAACGGGAAAGTTAAAATTGTGTAAAAGTCAATGGAAAATGTACAGAAAAATACGCCAATGCAACGAAAGTTTAAGTATTTGTGAAATAATCTTTTGTTCTTGTTTCCTTTATTAATTTTACGACTATAAAATATATACTAAGCAATATACTGACACCGCATAAAATAATTTCAATAGCTATAAATACTTTGATTGGAATATTTTTCATTAATCGCATACGATTTTTATATATATCTATGTAAATACGGTATCGCGGTAACGCGTGTTCTATTTATATTTAACAAGTTTATTTTTATATCACTACTAGTGATTATACTGTAAGATGTTTTTCGAATAACGATTATCCATTTAAATAAGTAAAATAAATTTATTAGAAAACTAGTTTGAAAATAATTGACAAGAAACTTATTCAAGGTCAAGAGTTAATTAGAGAGGACCATGCTTTAAAAACAAAGCACAAGTCAAAAAGTATCCGAATCCTGACTGCAAACAACATATCTCTAGCATGTACGCAGCATGAGCTGCGTGCAGCTAATATTTCTACGACATTTTACCTATGTGCGTAGCTTTGATATTTCCGTATTTGTATTTTATCACCGAAATGTCATCGAGAGGTACTTTTCACTTAAAATGCTAAATTTAAAAGTTTACATTATAGAGTAAATGTTTACCATTCGTCGGAAAATCTGGTAAAGTAAGGTAAATTAGTAACAATAATAAAACGTTCGCAAAATAGCCAATTTTTTAACAATATTTGGCTTAATATAATGCCTCCATAAATCAAACTGAGCTGTCTCTCGCTAAAACGGAGATGAGGATATCTCCGTTTCAGTATTGCTGTAGAAAATTCCATACACAAACAACTTCAAATATATAAATAGGTGTTTATAAATATATATAATTACACTGAAGTGAACAATTGCAAACAAATATATTTCGTTATTCATAATTTAGTATTTAACCTGAATATTAAAATGATAACAGCATAATTCTAAAAAATATAATTTCACCATATGTAGGAGTAAAACACAATTTATTTAAGTGCAATCCATTTAAAAGTAATTTGGAAAATATTTAGGAAACTGAAATTTTCCAAGAAACATGTTTTTATTGTAAAGTTTATTAATGATAACAATTTATGTGCACCATGTATTACAATACCATTTATCTCTACACTTCTTTGCTGACAACCCGTTTCTTCCTTAATGTACCTACTCTTCATAGTTAGGCATTCATTATTGTAATTAATTGTAAGGTGTAAGCTCTTGTTAAATTTATTTATTAATAAATTATAGTGCTTCAGAAACAATTAAATCTAATTTATTTATTTATTTATCTACTTTAGTGTATCTAATTGATACATATGGCTGACTTATTGCTTCGAGGGCAATATTTAAGAATCCGGGTCGGGGAGGCAAAGGCCATGTGCTTTGTCATCGACTCAACACACTACGGCGACGATAAATTGCAATTATACTTACTGACATTCTTGTAATTTATTACCTTTTAATATCAAATGTAATCAAAATTTCGTAATTAAAAAAATATTTATTTAGTAATTATGTGAACGAGACACATTTCTCTGATCTTGACAATGGACGCAACATAACTAAACAATTTTATTCAAAGTGCAGGCATTTTATTTTAATTAGTAATTAAATTATTTATGCTTAATGCTGGTCACAAGAATATAAAATATGACCTTTGATATCTTTAGATTATTTAAGAATACATATATCCCAATGTTTTTAAATGGTCATGGCACTAATTAAATGATAAAGGCAACATACCAAAATAATACTATAAATGGTCTTTCATCCGCAAATAAAAACTTAGATAACGTATATTTATCATTTGTGCATCAATAGTCTCGTAGAGATACAAACAGGCAAAAATTAAAATTTAAAATAACAGTTTGTTAAAATGAGAAATTAGTCAATTAGTGGAAAAATTATATGCTCGAAATTGTTCATGATTGAGCCGAAAAATTATTAAGGTTACAAATTATTGTATCGGAATCGACGGCTTGGCAGAAAAAACTTTTGTTGATCTCATCCGACCGTAGCAAATGAAAGCTACCTTGCTTCTACGTTGCTAGATAAGTTCGCACTTTGTTAATTGAAGTCACGTTACTTTGAAGTTAGACCAAATGAATGTGGACGGGAAACTGAGATTCAGGTGGAGTGTACGAGAGTTTAACGACTACTTTAGTTATTCTGAGTTATTCCAGGAAATGGTGTTGATAATTTATATTATCCTTGATATTATCACCGTTGTAATTTTGTTATGCATATTTTGTTTTTTATTACATGTGCATATATCGGTATTACTTTCAAACTGCAATATAGTAAAATAAAGAAATATAAATAAAGGAGTATAATCGAGGACAAGGAGAATGTAAAAAGTAAAACGGCATTGTTTAGGCAAAGAAAATATTTAAATAATAATAAATTATAAAAGAATTATATTTCCCTCGCCACTATGGAAACCTTATTTTTATAAGTTGAAATGCTATATTTATTTTTTGTTGTAATATTACAAAACCACATGTAAGGCGGAATAATATACACAATGATTATATTGCCACTTGAAATTTATTTTTCGGAACGGAGGTCAAACTATAAAAAATATTTTGTCACAATTTAAGGAATAACTCAAAAAGTGGAATATAAAACGAAATGAATTATTATAGTTGATGATAAAAACTAGCGGTTTAAACTTTTTGCAGAATATAAAGATGGCTCTGATATTGAGATGTGTGTGTCTGTGTGTTCCAAATTTAATTTTATTCGAAGTCAAAATTAGGCATACAAATTTTGCGACTAAGCTTCTTAGTATTGTATTCATATCGTTTACCAATTTATGATTTAAGAACTGACATTTTCATACTTTCATAATTACTACTATAACGTGGTATTGAGACAATAATTATATTTTTAGACTTAAAATCGTTTTTGCTTAATATCATCAAGATAATTGCTACTATTTCTTTCTATGAACAATGTAAATGTAGCAAATGATATATATGATTCATTTTGTAAACATGTATTTTATAACATATTTTATCAAAGTATTAAGTTTTATTGACTTCTGGTATAACTTTCAAACTGCAATACATAGTTAAATACTACATAGTTCAGGTTTATGATTTTTATAGTATTCTTCTTCTTCATATCACTGACGAAAGAGTAACTATCTTCATTATTTTAATAACAACAATAAAACTGTTCAAAAAAGTTGAAAAACTTATTTTCTTACTGTGAATCACCTATTTATATATATATTAATAATAACAAAAACAATTTTGTAAAAGTGTTATTTCGACGAACGTATTTTTTTAACTTATAAAATTTTGCAATGAATCCTCAGTAAAATTATAAATTAAATAAACAAAACTTTTTATTGTATTAATGTTTTAATGATTCGTTGAATAAATCTGGAGTAAACAATATTTCTATTTTTTAACAGAACGTTGTATTTGTAACTTTAAATTGTTTTTCGTTTCAAATGACGCCATTTATTTCATTTACATAATTCAATAATATGTTTTATAACCATGAATTCGAACTAACTGTAAGCTCTTATTGAAACAGTGAATCGGAATTAACTACTAATTAGGATATTGTTATTGTCCACCCAGTCAGATACAAAGATCAGTTCAGTATGTGTTGGTGGATGATAATAATTTCTCCGCCAACAAAGAATTAAATGTTAACACTACAGTTTCTAATGTGCCAGCCTTTGAATGTTTTGATTCACAGACAGGAAGTAATTGTAAAACATGCTACGATTATGATAAAAATATTTTTTTTTAGAATTGGCCATTTGCAATAAATTCAATACAAATATAATTGCGTAACATTGCTTTAATTTGTAATTTAAATTGATCGAAATTTGGAAACATCAAGAAAATTTTAATAGAAGAAAATTTTCCTTCGATTATTCCTTATGACTTTGGTTGAAGTCTATCATATTACGAATGACGGCTTTATAATGCATATGGCACCAAGACCATAAAAAAAGATTTGCATTAATAAATTATTCCTTATAATGGACCACGAAATCTAAAAAATGACGCAGACATTATTTCTTTTATCTTTATTTATTTTTTTATAAATTTATTGAAATATGATATATTACTAATGCGTAACGTTAAAGAAGTAAACTACATTCAGTTACAAAACTATTTATAATATAATAGAATTATTATTGTGCTATAACGAAATTAAAACAGTACTGTTGCATCCAAAGGACGAATCATCGTCTCCTCCTAGAGTAAATAACGAAACCGTGCCGAGCATTCTCAATAAGCTTAAATACCTTCAACTTTATATTTACTTATAAAGGAGAATGTATATGATTGGAAAATTGCATGGAATTTGGTTACAGCATTTTTTTTTAATGCATCGAGTAGTCCATTATAAGCAATAACATTCGGGTAATGTCAATAGAACATTTTTTAAAGATGTTTTCGTTTTATGGAGTTACAGAAAAATATTCTCTTATATTTAACTGCGTCTATTCTACTTTTGTAAAAAATTAATTCGACGTAATATGTGTAAAGTTGCCAATCATCTTATCCGCATATTTCTTCGCAGCTTACTTTTACAAATCTTTTAGATAATTATATAAACATTTCTCTTATTTCGTCCACTGATTCCGTCACTATTCCGTCACCGTCCGATTACATTTAATTCTTAACTTTTAAAACCGGATTATAAACATTCATAAAGTTTATTGGCTAAATAAATTATTTCTTACACAACTTTTGAATGAAATTTGTTTACGTTCGTATCACAAACTGTGAATGAGCAATTCTAAAAGCTTTCTGTTCACGTGCAAAAACATTGATTATTTCCTGCGTATTTTTGAGTTATTGTCGGTGTTTTACTATTTATTCCATAAATTAGAATTCTATAAATTAAGTCATTTCAATTTTTAATGTTTTTGACACGTATTTTTGACACAATGTATGCATTACCCAGCAACATTCTTATAATGTTCATTCATTCCTCTTTGTGTACCTTTGGCGTCATGAGATATGACAAAATTTATTATAATTAATATATTTTTAATAAACCTGCTTAGTATAAGCTTTATTAAAAATTCTGCACTAATAACTAACTTATAATAAGCAGGTTTATTCATAATAAACCTATTTAGTATAAGTATAACTTGCACTAAGAGGATTCTGTATGCAATATACTCAGTTTGATACACGGCAGGTATAATACACATTCTTTGTTTCATTCTTTAGAGTGAGAAATTTTTTTTTTATAAATCAAATCGAGTAGCGCATTATGTGTTGTCTTGTAAAAGTAAAGTGGAAAATGGAGCCTCCGTTTCTTTTTCTTTAATGTTAAGTTCCGTTTGTAAAATATAGCCTGAATACTTAAGATAAGTTAATTTAATAGAGGTAAATTGAAATCTGGTATAGAGTATATGTTGGCAAAATGCATATATTTATAAAATGTCGCGTTTTGACAGTTTGGTCAATAGTTCATTAATAATTTTTGAAGTGTTATTTATTGAGAAGAAAAAAATTTATAAATTATCAAAATAAACTAATAGATCAGCAATTATTTGAACCAGGTATTCGAAAAACTAGTGAAAATGCAAGTTAGCGGTTGACAATACAGAGTATTAAATATTTATTACTACCAAATTCTTAAGAATGCACCATTATATTAAATAAAAGAGATAACAACATTTTAAATATAATAGGGTATAATATTTTTAAAATATCGGCTTAAAGGTTAGATTGAAATGATTATTAGTGTGATTATCAGCAACAAATAAAAGAGAAAATGAAACGAAACTTAAACTCACAAATCTAGAAACAACTTAGAATTAAAAACTCCGCGTTGTCCGTACATCCAGTCTACGACATATTAGGGAAATGTATAAAAATGAACAACGAAATACTAAAAATAGCTGTACTGCTTCTCTTCAACGAGATCGAGGTATTGTCCACATGTGTTCCAAAACAGTGGACTAGTTCAAATATCATACTTCTATACAAAAAAGATGGTCTCTTAATCGCTGACCTAGCGGTAATATATCGACCATCTACAACCTGCTCACTACTCTATTATTTAATAGCATTGGCTTCATATAAGCTATAACCAACAGAATAAACAGTCACTCAGGCTATTCTCTCATTGACCGCATGCATACTATAAAAAGTCCTAGAGAAGTTTAACAAATTTAACCATCGACGTCGTATTGCTTGCATAGATTATACTAAAGCAAACTTTAATGGCATTTTATATGAATTTATCTGGAATGCTTTACATCATTGCAATATAAGCCAAAATATATCTATATTCTGAAAAATATTTGATATCACTTCACGTGCCGAGTGGGGCACGTGATTAATCGTGGCAAAATACACTTTTGAGAGAGGAGCCTGTAAAAATTATCCAATAACACCGATGTTGTCTATCGCTGTACTTGAAATCATATTTAAATACCTGAATTGGAATAAAGAAGTTATTAAAATAGGTTACAAAAATGTACATGTCCTCAGATTTGTAGAAACTTGTGGAGATGTTAAGTTCCCTATATAAGAAAAGCCAAAAAACGACTATAAAAAAATCAAAGTTATGACAGACTGCTTCAGGAACTAAATCTACCTTAATGGCAAACAATCAAAGTACGTATAAAAGTACGTCTACCTCGACAAACTATTTATTAGTCAGAAATTTTAAATTTTAAAAGATATATTAATATATTATAAATTATTTAAAGATATATAAAAGAAATTTTAAAAGATATATTTGCATTAGATCTGCCGCGGAATTTTTAGATATTTCCATTCTGCCTAGCCTGGCTTAGGTGTACGTGAAAAAAATAAAAAATAGTTGTAACCCAAAGTGTAATGGAACGACGTATCCAAAAAGTGAGAAGAAACAATTCGAAAGAAAACTAAAGTAAGAAAACTTTCACACATACGGTATGATATTTATTTTACTTATTTAAATAAACAATTTCGTTGTCAGTGTGGAAAAGTAATTTATTTATTAGCTGAATCAGTAAAGCTCGATACTTTTGAATTTTCATTTTGATGCATGCAGAATTTTGCCGGTGAGAAATTTTACGGCTGACAGAATTATTACCCATTTTATGTTGTTATTCAGCTTATTATTTATATTAAAATATTTATTTAGCGTATACTATTGTAAACCTAGATTTATCTAATTACAGCGGTGTAGAAACGTTTTTGACCTATAGAAACCAAACGTGAAGGGCAAATATTGTTTTTTCAGTTGTTTTTAATTAAGTGACGTGTATTGAACTTAATTTAAACTCGAACAAAAGTAAAAAGAAACTGTTACAAGATTGTAAGTTGCCTGTTTGTTGTTGGATACTTTCGAACTACTAGCAAAAGAGGGCCTTATTTATGTTAATATTACTAATTTGCAAATAGTCCTAAATTAGGTAATAAATTAAAAAGACAGTTCTTTGTGTTCACAGGTAAAATAACTTAAAATATTAAATCGAAGTTCAAACCGAAATACAAAAAATTTAAGAATGTTAAACGTTTTGTTACATTTAATTTAACGATGAATAATTCTATGATGGTAACCTAAAGGTGTACTTTTTAAGCATGATTATTTAAATTAACAGTTTGAGCATTATTTTGTATTTGCCTTATTTTAGAAATCGTTTTTGCTTTCGATAATAATGAAAAAGATATCATATCTCAGATTTTCCGCAATTGTATGCCAGGCGAAAAACTAAAGTGCAGTACAATAAGATTAATACGGAATTTAAGAACATCGATTACTAATATTATAATTTAATATAATTTAAGTAATATTATAATTATCATGTTTTTATCGTTTGCATAAAATTATATTAAATATCTGTAAGAAAAGTTTGCTAGTAAGATAGTTATTTAGAATCCCAAACCTCAGTTATGATCACAATTCACAGTTAAACGCTGATGAGACTGTCCCTGAAGGAGGAGTGTGAAGCTACATGAGAAAACGTCTATGTAAACATAATTATGTGCATCTATATTAGACAAATAAATTCAGAAAACGTATACAGGGAGTCTACTTTCGCTATTCGCGGTAGTTACAGTCCTGAAAAGTACCGCGAACACCGAATCTTCAAATAAGTCTTTACATCACACATTGTTACAAGAGACATTGTTATAACAGATAACGCTACATTACATCAGACATTTTTACAATTTTGTAAGAAAAAATTAGAAACTCCGCGCTTTGTAATCAGTTACCATAGCATTCAAAGATATATTATCAGGTTTGAATTTGTTTGCATAATGTTTAATTCCATACACTTTTTTCCTTAATTGTGAAAACTTTTCTAATTGAATTTCCTCAATCCGACTTTATCCACAATTAAATTTCCTCAATCCGAAGTTATTGAATTGTAATTTTTCTGTAGTTTCGATTACACTTCAATATATCCCACAAAAGATTTCTGGTTTAATTTGATAGATCTCTGTACGTTTTCGAAATTTTCTTCAACGATTACATATTTTGGCTTTTAAACACATTTAGCGTATTTACGAATAATAACTTTTCGACCATCTTTAAAACGTAAGTCTGTACTTTTCCAAACCTTACTTACAAGACAAACTTCGATCACCTTAAACTTTTTGAAACATTTCAGATATTTGAATGGCTATTTTATTCAGTATGAAACAGAAATTAGTATTAACGCTTTGACCAATTTCTTAATTTTTTTCGGTCGATGCACAAATATCACTATCGCATACTAGCAGGTAAATAAGCTTATAATTGGTGAAATTCTATTAAAGTATATAAAGTTTCTCATGATAAAGATATTTAGAAAATAAAATATTATATCATCAGGTTGCGCTGTCTTTTATATTAGACCCGTCCGAGAATATACGAGACCTATGGTCTTATATCATCTATACTTTTATAAGTTACTCCTTTTAGATTGAGTTCAACAAAATAAAGTATTTTCGTACAAAATTTTTATTTGTTTACATAAATTCTATGTGCTCTATTTAGTCAAATCATTTTTTTCAACAAAAATTCACATATCTGAACTTATGCTACAGGCCCTCGCTCACACTGGCTCGGAGCTATATTTTAAAATAAAACTATTTAGAAAGATGACGTTTTTGAAATCAGGGCTCTAGTAATTTTATAAAATATCTAGACATTCCAAATGAATCCAGGCGAAGCGGCGACTTTTCAATTTTATTAAATTCTTTCACTTTCTCTTTACATTATTTCACAATTTTATTTAATTCACGTCGAGCCGAGCATAAGTATAGATATTATAAATTATGTCATTAATTTAAAAGGCAACTTATTAAATCATCTGGAAAGAAATGACTTCACAAAAAAAAATTTAGTAAGCCGCTTGACGAACTAGACTGAGGAGCTTGTATATAACTTATCTACGGTTTATTTTTAATACATTATATTCTACTCCAGCAAAAATAATGAAACTTAGATACCAATAACTCAAGAGTATATGCGAATTTTATAAATAATGAAAAGATTTATGTAAAGAAAGCCAACTTTTAGGATAAGATGAAATACGGAAAAATATTAGTTCTTCAAAAACGATCTCCTAGTTTTTTTTGGTGATAAATATAAGTATAAATAAAATTCATGCAAATTTTCAAAAGCATTGATTAGATAGAACCAAAGAAAATTAAACAAATGCAATTTTAAATCCTGATTCCTCCCGAATAAAAGCTCCAAAAAATTGGTTCAGTAATTTTCCTTGCTATAATAATCGTTTTAAAATTAAATTGATATTTTAATTTTGTAGGCAGTTTACCTAGAGCTATCCCCCTAAATTTTTGAACCCAACTTTCCAGCAAATTTAAATTTCCCTCTTCTACATTATTACACAAATATCGACTAAACTCTTTAGATATTAATATTAAAAATAATTTAGTAATTAAACTTACTAATTTACTATGAGCTCACAAAAGGTGACGCTTGTTATCGTATTAATGTCATAACACATATTGCCTAAAGAAATTTCTTTTTGAAAATAATAAAATTTTCGCACAACTAGGCTGCCGTGCTTTCATAATTTGAAAATATAACAACACTTGCTATCGGAGATACTATCCGAGATTAATCTTATATAACGCGTAGTTGAATTAATACATAACAGGACGCCGGTACGCGTATTTATTTTCAAACATATACGATAGGTTTCCAATATATCATTTATCAGGAATATTCATTGAAATTTCCATTTGTAGTGCTGTATTTGTGCATATTTAAGTTGTAATTTATCGCCTCTTATAATATTCCAGACTCATTTCCAAATTAGTTATATAATATGCATAACGTAAAACTCAATCCCGTTAGCTAGTTTGTTCAAACTAGTAGGAAATTTTTGAACAAAATTGAATTATAGATTGTGCTTGCAGGGATAGTGCAAAAATAATCAACATCCTTTTAAAACAGTTATATTTTTAATCCGCACGTAGATTTGAAAATAGAAAGCTTGCAGTTGAAATAGAACATAGCAAAGAACGTTCGTGTACATACCGTACGTCTTTTGCCTTGGCGTTCCCCGTTAGTCATGTAAAAATACAAATTATACCGCTGCCAGTTTCAAGAATTTTATTGTTCATAAAATAATTGATGTTGCCGATTCTATAAAATTTATGTGTCCTGGAAATGGGCATACGGTCATTTCAATGTCGTAAAATATATAAATCTAAAAACCTGCATCACTGGTATATTTTTAAAAACAAGCCGCTAAAAACCCTTAATTTTATTTAAGTATGAAAGGGCGAGATTATAAATGAATGAATATACCTTTTACAAATTTCTTGAAGTAAACTGCAAAATATAAGTTTGGATTAAATTGCGAATAAAAATGTATTGAAATAATGTGCAGGCTTAATGCATATGTATTTACAAAATTTTTATATGAATAAGTGCTGGTTCCTCATTCAGTCATAAAAAGAAGTTGCCTATTTTTTCACATTTTGAAAATATTCACGATCTATTTTTGCACAGACTGACGATATTTTCTGTGACCTTGAATAAAGTGGTAGTAAATTGTATACAATCAGATTACTGAGGTCTATTTATTGAGTTTGACGAAACTGCAATTAAGAAAAAAATATGACATTATTGGTAGACCAATAACGACTAACAATTTAAACATTATTATTACAATTTAACACAATTTGAATTCGATGTGGAACAAAAATTAGTATTTTTTGGTCTAACTCCAAATAATCCAAATAGTTATTATAACAACTTTTTATGACCAATTTCATATGACTAATTTCATATTGGTCAAATTTATTTCTTAAACTCTTGGTTTTGTGCTCAAAATTGCGGACCAATTGAAACGAGTAAACTTATTTTAATGCAAAGAAAACTGAAACGGCGAGTGATCTGAGTACAAGTAATTTCCTCATGCTGTGAATGAAAACGCAGTAATAAGATGAAAATGAGATAGCAGCACGTGGAAATATTATTTTTATTTTAGTTCTTTCAATATTTTAGAAAATTTATCAAATTTTTTCGGTGTACAAATAATATTTATCTTTATTGACCGTCTTATTAATTAAATTGTGGTTGATTTTACAGAAAGTTTTACACAACACCTTACGATTGCCTATATATTATAATGTAATCCAAAGTTTGAATATATTAAATTAGAATTTAATAAACAAGCTCTCCAAGTTCACGAAGTTATTTTATTTATTTTATATGAAATTAATAAAATCAATCTTTAATTATATAAGCACGATTTTTATTTAACACTTGTCGCCAGCGTGCATAAAAAGATACAATTCTCCAATCATAAGATAGTGCGGGTATTAAAATTTTTCATTGCGTTAATAATGAGATAGCGAACAAAATAGATGATAATATGAGGGAAAAAATGTCTGGAGAAAATAGTGGGTGGGGACGCACAGGCCATCCAAGTGAAATTATTACAAAGAGATGTTAGCAAAGAGTTCCCAAAAGTATGAAGTTATTTTGTTGCTGTCTAAGAGCATGTAAGTCTCTTCGATTGATGCTCATAACCTTTTTAATTTTTTAATATTTAATGTAGTAAGTAGTAGTGTAGTAAATTATTGTAGATTGATCTCTCCGAAAATTTCTTTTTTGAATCCTTAGAACATGTGTTTTACTGTGCCGTAGGGCAATACACCTTTAAAAATCATTGGCATGTATTTGCAAGCTGTTTTGCTCGCTTTTCATTCAATGAAAGAAAAACACTCCAATTCTCTTAGCATAATTTTCATATTTTGTTTGTTCTTTAGTCGGCGAAACTCAGTTGCTAACTCAACAGAAGGTGCTCTCCAAAAGTGATTTTCAGGAAGTATCTATAAATTCCCAAAAAGCACTTGGATAATGTGATGAGTGTTTTAGACATCAACCTAACATTTTACTTTATTATTATTACTGTAAAATAAATTTATAATATATCAACGTTATTTTTAAAATAACTTTTGGGTAGACTATTCTTATGAATTATGTGACTAACGGGTTACATGATGTCTAAAGTTTAAGGAACTGATCTTATTTAGTTCTGATGTAGATATGTGCGTGCAAAATAAGCATTAAATTTTAGAATTATTAATTAAAAGAAACCAAAATGTTACTTTTTAAACGTACAAATTTAACCACCTGATGTATATGTATACACATGTATAAAAGTAAATATTCTGAATTATTCATCAATTTTCGTACTGGCACGCATACTTTCATTTTGTTAGTACCTCACGAGCAAAAATAAAAATCTCATAAAATCTCCCACGTGTCATTCTTTCTACAAAGCAGCCAGATGTAGAAACTTGAAAATTGGCGGGTAATATAACATGTGATCCATCTGATTAACATAAGTCAACAGCTAACTCCCAAAAATATTTACATGGAAATTGTGGAGATTTGGGGGGACAAGTAAATTAAGTACTAGATCATTTTTTTTAATTCCCACTTAGTGTGAGGTATTGTTTCAAATGAGCTGATAATAAGACCTCAAAAATATTTTTCCGTTTTTCGTAATTTTAAGCAATATCGTCACAGTTATACTTAAAAATATGCAAAAAGAATATGTTTTTCCTTTATTTCTCAAACTATTCGACCTAAAATTATGAAAAGAATACAGTTTTTAGAAACCTGCGCAAAAGGTTGTAGGAAAACTATATCGATCATCGTAGATCTTATATTTTTTTTTAAATATGCACTATGTTTTTAAGCCTATGAAATATATAGTAGACAATGTAGTTCAGTTGTGAAAAATTAGTAGGTGTAAATAGTTTAATAGAAATTCTGTTCCCTTAAATGTATATACGGGATCCTCCTGAACGAGTTCCGCTCGTGTTTAACAGGATTTTTTATTTACACTGTCACGTAAAACGAAGCCAGACTGGAATATTATTAGTAATGGCTGACCAAAAACAAATATATGGTGTTACGTTAACAAACTTTAAAAGGTTTACATTAATACAGTAGTTAGGAAAATTATTTTTCAAAAAACTCTAAATAAGACTTTCGAATCGGATGTAGTTTGCGAGTCCCCTGAGTACAAATAAGTATTTTTCGTATTAAACCCATCCATTCCTGAAATACTTCACAAAACTATTTTCCAAAGCGGTGCATCCCCTCCCCTTCGACAAACTATTTCCCATTTGAAAATTTTATTCAGATAAAATTTTTCTACTGATGATTAACGTAAAACTTTTGACGATCCCGAGAGTTGTATCACATCTGCATCATAAATGAATTTACCCCTCATCAGTTTTGGACGACTTGCGATAAGAGGACCTATATCAAGTGTATCCTCATTCTTTTGTTATTTTATTACTACCTAAGAATCCTTATTTACATTTAGACATTTTATTATTCGCCCTTTAAACTTCCTCATTCAACTGTCTTAAAGAGAGTAATGTTTTTCTACAATAATATACCCATTCAATTCGCTCTTATGATAAATATTTGTCTATTAACAAATATTATATTTTCAAAGCTAAAGGTTTAAATAGAACATATCCGCTAGATACTGCATTTAATAAAGTACGAAATCTTTTGATATTCTCTTCATTTTTACCAGTGATACTGGCAGAAATATCCGCATTCTCGAAAAGTGTTTGGGTTTGTTTACGACTAATCCAAGTCACTCGTGTCAATTTATGTTTTTTTTCTTTTCCCCAAGTTTGGAACATTTTTTACTGTAATTTTTATGATACATTTAAAATATATGTAATTAATATAATCAAGGCACGAAGTATTGATTTGTCATATTCTAGTCTATTGCAGTATGAAACACTAAGAGATGTTGTAATAATTTTTGACAACTGTTTTCGCGGTTAATGTGCGAAAGTGCGTTGAAAAGTGCACCTCAATGCGGCGAAAGTGCGTCGAGGTGTTCTTTGAACGTAAAATTTAGGAAGGTACGTAAATATATTTTTGATATAAAATAATTATTACAACGGTTTTGAATTTGTTACGGAAATACTTACATTTGATACGTAAACAAATGTAAGTAGCATATTATGGAATGCTATATTTATTTAAACTTGCGTTTGCGCATCTATATATAAAAATATATATATATATATATATATATATATATATATATATATATACCACCAGACCATCTCCTCTTTAAATTCAAGACGAAATATGAGAATTCGTTATGAAGTTCCAATATTTTAGATTCAAGAAATTTGGTTCACTCTACTAGACGTTAATTTTAAAATAACATTTTATCCTCATGATTAATTTTGCTAGACTCATTCATTTTGTCGTGTAGGATTTTTCTTTGTCAGGAAAATGTCAGTACTGCCTGAACATAAAACAAATAAAAAAGTAAAAAAATATTAATTTTATTAATTAATTTGCTAATCCGCTTAAGAAATTATGTCGATAACGAACGTTTTACATAAATAGCTCAAATATGTGTAAGGTTTTTTGTTATGAGATAAAAGACTACCCTCTAATTAATAACAATCAACTATAAATGATACTAGGATAATCACCTAGTTCGGTTAAAACTTAATGACTGCAATGAAAAACGAGAAAGAAGTAGCTCGAGCAGATTGTTTATGAAAGATTTATTATAAACACGTATCACGTTACAAATTGATTTAAATTGATATATCGCCGCTTAAAGAGTTTTAAATCATTTTGATGACAAATATCTGCAAATATGTATTATTTCCTTGTGACATTTCTTTCGAGTTGTAACCTCAATTTTAGATTTGCACCGTTTTGTATCAACTCTATTGCCCCTTGGGTTGTGCATGAATATTACCGTACAATTTTTTTTATTCTGTCATCACATACTGAACTTTTTCTAAAGTATTTTACATTAACAAGACCTTTCCTAAAATTTATTTCTGACAGTTTTGCAATGTACTTGTTCCTTGGGATCCGATTGTATTAGTTGATGTCTTAGACCTTATTTGTAGATTATTTTACTTACGAGTTAGTTATTGGTCACCTGTTAGGATAGCCCCTTTTTATAATTTTTTTTTGCTATTCAGTGAAACTGATGTAAAGTAATACTTATTTATTTCACACCAATTTCACGGATGGTACTTACAATCTACTTCATAGAACAAACGATGTCGAGTCTTCTCATCATTTGGTTTCGGCGCTTCTTTGAATACTATATAATAAGTATTGATATTTTAATGGAAATATTGAATTTATCCTAAAGTTCTACATTCAAGGATATCAGTGGACAATCAGTCTCAGCGCTTGAATATTACAGTTTATGTCCCTCTGCCAGTCTTTCTCCACTAGTTTTCTTTAGATATTTATCAATCTCATAGTAAATTTAATCTATACAAAATATAATTTACATTCCTATGACTTCTAATATTATTAACAATATAAGCCCTTATGAGATTACTTCAATGTCCGTCTGTATGTCGATGAAGGTCTTTTTTTCAGGAACGCGTGAAGGTATCAAGCCGAAATTAATATCAAATAAAAAACCCGAAAAATACGACAATTTACGCTACATTTTTTGACTTTCTAATTAAATGTATTTGAATGCTTAAATGTATACGGAACCCTCAAAGTGTTAGTTTCACTCGTGCTTTTTTGCGTGTGCGTTTTTTACAGGAAAATCACAAAGCTTACGAATTGATCGACGACTCAACTGGTATTTTCAAGCATATGATGGCAGTCGTGAAATGTAAAAAGGTTTTGGATCGAATCTAAGTAATTCTCTCACTTCAAAACCAAATCCATATTTATAAAATGTTACTTCTGCATATACGTATATGTGTTATTTGTATGTGTTACAGACTGCTGGAGATTTGATAATACATTTTATTGGTGTTATGTCTATGTAAGACTTTGATTTAAATTGTTCGCATTTTAGAGATTACATACAAGCATTAAACAAATTTGATGATAGAAGAGATAGGTCTCTTAAAATTTGATGACTCAAAAAAACTTCAAGCAGTTAACCATCATAATTCACTACATTTAAATAGTAGTGTGAAAGGAAAAGAAGAAAATATTATATATACAGAAAATAATATACGCCTTGTCAGTCAAATCCATGCGATGTTAATTTCACGTAAAACTGGTTTAATAATATAAAAGCTCATATGCATATTCAAAATATTTTTCAAGATACGATAGAGTGATAGAGAATATTATGTTATATGCAATTTTGTTTATAATGAAAAGCCTCAAGAAGACTAAAATTAACTGAAAGCGACAAAACATATAAAGGTTTGGGGTATTTTTATAATAAATACTAAAGTGACTTAGGCTCAACACTGATAAATTTAGATTTTTTATCGTACCTTTATCTCTACACCTTTTTAAAATTACGAGAATACTAGTTAATTATGGAAGAACAAAGGAAGAATGCTAACGGAGGCACATAAATGTTTCTCAATCGATTAAGAAAGTACCCTACAGTTCTTTTGTTAGACAATTGTATAAAAGATATTGTTTTTGAAGTGACAAATTTCAATATGTGTGGTCCATTACACCCTAAGAAAGTAATGGAAGCCTGGACGTGCCTTTTGACCTGAGTAGATTTCGGAAAATACTATATTAGAGTCTCGATCTTTTTTGTGAGTTGAGTCTTTCAAGTGTATTGAAAATTCTTAACAAGATGAAGTAAATAAATATCCGTATTAACAGAGAAACAAATTTAAAGTTCGGCACAGTTATAAGAATGAGATGACCAAAATTTCTATACCCCATATTTTTTATGGTAGAAAGAATTTCTTTGGATACTTATACATATCATGAAGACCATCTTAATAAAAAAAGAATCATAAATTCTTAACCTTTCATTTACGCTAATGAAACTAATAAAGTTCATACATATTATCTCCAACTTTTCCTGAATACCATTGAAACATTTGAAATTTACTATTTTGTCGCAACATACTCTAAATAGTTATATACAATTCTAAATAGAGTTTGTAATTCCGTCAGAAACTTATGCGGTATTTACGCAAACATTTCTGAATCTGAATACCCAGTACAGTTAGTGCAGAAAACCTGATCCTCATTAAAAACAGTTACTTTTAAACTAGTGAAGCAGTGTTAATAGGAAGTGTTTTTTATATCCTGTGGCAGAGAGTAAAACTTCCAGAAGTGATAGATTTTTTTCGTTCCTTTTTTTTGTGGTACTTTTATGTAGTGAAAAAATGGCTAACCTTTTTTTTATTTATGGTGATTGAATTTTTAAAACGTCTTCATTTTCTTCCGAGGTATGGCAAATCGTGTACTTAGAAAGAAAAGTTTCTTTCAAAAAATAGAATATTTTTTAGGACTCATCTATAGTCGACAAGACGAATTAAATATAAGCAATAATATTAAACTCATTGAAGGCAATATATTTTTTTAAGTATTTGTGTTAATTATAATATAGAACGTGTCAATATATACTGTAAGTATTAAAATTAATTAAGGTATACATATTGTATAACGGGAATAATTTGAATTAATTTTCTAGTCTCCAGTCGATTATATTAGATATTGACTATAACGATATCACTTTAAAGTTAAAGTGTAACGGTACTGATAATGCACGTAGACGATAATACGATAATACACGTTCAAGTGTAACTACCGATAATACAGGTCTAATTTTTATTCTTGAATGTTTCCTCGGATCTGATTAGACTTTCTAAAAACTATATATGGTTTCTTTTAATAAGCCTCTTCTTCTTCTTGTAAGAACGTTGCAGTAAATGGGCGAGAATTGAAAGCTACCGACATATTTCTACAAAAAAACACTTAAATGAATTGTCTACACTTTTAATTTCATAAGCTCAAAAATGTCAGATTAGAATATGTGTTATGAAGTATTATTTTATTGTTTTATTTCAAACTTGGTTGAATTGAATGAAAATAATTAGATTGGTTTAAATATTTTTTGATTTGCATGTATGAAGTAAAGTTTAGAAAACTTTTATGTTAATGTCATAGTTAGTATTTTGTTAGCTTTAGCATACCAATATCTCTTCACATTACTAGTTATTTGTTTTTCATTATATTATGTTAAACATACACTACCTTTTGTGTAAAATTTAGACGTGATTATTCTCGTGGTATCATCCAGATACTCGTTTGAGCGAGAAATAATAATCGGTGATTAATCAGTGCAATTTGTGCAACATGTAATTCTAATCTAATTATTTAAAAACTAGTTTTGAAAACGTCTTGCTAATATAGAGTTGACATCCATACTACTTCAAAAATCTCTCTTATTTCCTGTCCTTATTTTCTAACATAAAACGAGAATTAATTAATATATTCACTCATCAATGGTCCTAATTGATTATTATATTGTAATTGGAGGTGAGACACCATGCTAAATATTCGGTCACCATGCAAAATATCCGGTCTCCAAAAGCTTGGAATTTATGAAAACCTAATTACAAAATTTTCCCCTAAATAAGGAATAAAGATTTAAAATTAAATAATTATACAAATACAAGACATTGTATAACATTTGTTTCATTTATATTGAAAATTCATATTCCTTTTTTTGCTACGATTTTAAAATCTTATTTATTTAATCGAGCTGTTCCAAATATTGCCTAGTTGCAGTGCTTAAAATTTGTTGAAGCATTGTATTATATAATGTACCAGTGGAATGAAATATATACTTTGCCTAGGTGCAAATTGCTTTTTTAGCTACCAGAAGTGAAGTTTGTCACGAACTTCAATATTTTATGTACTTATTTACTTTTATATCGTCTGGTATATGTGAATGAATATGTGAACACCGCTAGCCCTTTTTTATATTGACCAACTTTTTAACTAAAATTTAAACAAGATTAAATTATTTCTTTATTCATGCTAAATGCCAATATCAAATTAATAATTTCATATAGGTATTAGGATTTCAAAACGTAAGAGTCAAACATAAAATTTATTTTTATTTTATTTTATTGTGAAATTAAATATGTTGTCTAATTAGGGACACTTTTCCTCGTACTCGCCTCGTCGCCGGTTCGGTTAATGTAATCTAGCCATATATTCCGGAGGTACATGCTCGACATGAATATCTTAATAACAGTGAATTAATAATAAAAATTAAATTTCTCCCCGAGTAACTGAATTATTGATTTTATTCTTAAAATAAAACAAAGATTCCTTAGTTTATTTCTAATATCAAGCAAAATTTGTAAAGTATTCAGTACAAAAGCTGTTTCCATTAATACGACGTAAAATCGATATTTAAAACGCAGCCTAGTTAACACGTCCATTTTGAATTATTTCCGATATATTTTGCAAAGACTAGAGAACTCTCCTTATGATTCTTTAAAAATTCAAAAGATGTTTAACACATTGTATTTAACGCAATATATTAAAAATGTCTCCCATAAAATGGAGAAAAAAAGGAATTCCTCGACCTCCAGTCATTACCAATGTTATAACGATACTAGTACAAACGTATTTATAACCGAATTATTGAAGTTCAAGATTACTTCGACAGAAACTATCGCTCGTTTGGAGGCGATTCCGCCCCCACCCCGCCCCCCACACACTCATCCGGCATCGATATTAAAGACGTTTTGGCATCACAACTAAAGTTGAATGTCATTTCATATAGAATTACATGAATATTCATCAGTGATAGTGATAGTATGAATTGAAACGAGATTAGTGATAAATTATTTTTAAAAACTACAAATTTAAAATGCGATCCAACATGAAAGAAGGGAAACTTACCCATAATATTCCGTGTATACATTATGCATTTAGTGGTTACTATATATATAAATGGTTACTATATAATAAGACTCTCAGTTTCCTTTTTGGTAGATCTTTAATGGTTATATTTCATTTAAGAATATTTGGTATGAGAATCTATATTCGAAGATGATTAGGAATTAAAGTATGGTATGGATTTATACCGATAAACGCCGCCAACAGGGCGGCAACGTTACTCCGTACTTGCATCGTCCCAACAGCGTCTGTTGCAACGTTTATAAATGAAAAGTGGGTTAATATACATATATTAACACAAATTAATCTGTTTATTTCAAAAACTACACAAATTTTACAGATATGTGTAAAAAAATAATAATATTCAATATACACTGAGCGTGTAGTAAAAACTAAAAGTACTTTGCTAGAAATATGTACAAATAAATCCAATAGTTAATTTAACTTAGCGATCTTTACTATCAATATTGTATTATAGCATTTATATTCTATCTTTTTCTTTCATCTTTATATTTTTTTTGCTAATAACCCATTATAGGCTATCGTAAAACAATTTTAAAAATTAAACAATTTTAAATAACTAAATATTTATTGACAGTTAGGAGTAAGTATTGAACTTTGGTGTGACAAGTGTACACGAACACAATCAAAGTAAATGGCTCGAATAGCGATGAAGTCTCCTTGGAACTGATTTTCTGGTTGCCAATATCAATCCAACACTTAGATATATGTTGTATTTTGTAATACAGATAGTTGCAGGTCATTTGCACTAAAGTTGTTTTAGGGGTTTTGAAAATGTGAAAAAGGTAGAAAAGTTACTTAGGACATAAAATTGTTGAAGGATTATAAATAGACTTAAAATTAATATCCTCTTTGTTTTCTCAGATACTTTTACTTTCTTAAACTGTCACATAGTTACACTAAAGTTAAATCGAAATGTTACCAAAGGGTCTTCCAAGAAATTTCTTTAAATGAACTACTGTAAATATTTATTGATAATCAGTAAACTTGAACTGAACTTACGTATATAGTTTCATGTGCTATATAAATAAAATAGCATAAATTAAACAAATTGACGTGGATATCATAACAAAAAATCGTAGCTCTTATATACACTCATAATTATTTGTTTTCATTCTTTTGGCAAAATTATTTTCATCCAAACTGCCGTTTGCCGAATAAATGAATAAATTTCGACTTGCAAAAGACCTTTTGAAGGGACCTTATTGCTCCTCATGATGCGACGCTTGCGTTTTATGGTATCATAATCCTGAATAATAGACGTCAACTTTGAAAGCACCCGAGAAAAAAATTTTTGGGTGAAATGTGTTCGTCCGTTCTTTTATAATGAGTTATTATTAAACTGTTTTCCACGTTCAGATTGCGACATTTTACTTTTTACATTTCCTTTATTACCGTGTAAAATAAAATTATTTCCACCGATGGTGGTCGTTTATTGCGGTCATTATTTTTGAGCCCATTTTATTGTTCTCTGCTTTCTAAATGCTATCTGGGATTGCAGGTAGCAGGGAGTAATTACCTGGACGTCCCTGTATTAATGTTTGCTGCAACAGGGCAAGAGTTTTATTTGCTTTTATTCCTGGCAGTTCATTTGGTCTAATTTTGAAGTTTTATTTAACTTACTATCTAAGAAATAACCTTCTTAATTTTATTATTAAATAAAAGTGAGATAATTATAGTTATAAAACGTAAAATCATTTTTTACCTTAAACCTAAAAACATTTTTTAAAATTTTTTTGGGTTCCTTGTCTGAAAAGGCCCTTGTTAAACTTCGGGTGAAAACTTCTATATATCTAATACGGTAATATTTCACTGGATATGAATTTATAACTAGGCAGAAAACTTAGAGTTTAATCAAATTTTTACACCTATTTGAAGAAGAATTTTTAAGTTTTATGAACTTGTAACTTGTAATGTTCTATGATTCTACTTCTGTTTTAGGTGCCTTACATGGTTTTCATCCTTATATGTTTGAATGAAACTGTATAATTTGGGCTAAGGAAGCTAAGGAATACAATTGCCATATTATCCTCATAGATATTTTACGAAATGTATTTGAGTTAAAAGATATTTTTATCTGTTATTATTTCCCGCTGTATCTTATACCTACCGATAAACTTACTAGACATTGCGCATATAAACAGTTTACTTTAAACCTGCTGAAAAACACTTCTAGCAAATATTCTTCCCCACGAGATGGTTTAAAGTACAACTGTTTGTTTTAAAAAAAAATTACGTGAAGACATACGCAGAGAGTGATTTATGTTCAACTAGATTTTGTGCGAGTTTGTGTGCGCGGGCTATATTTAGATAACAAATGTATTAATTTGGGTTATAATTTATTTCTTTTTCATTTTGTTTTTAATTCATTTGCTTTCTGTACTGACATCGTGATCGAATTATAAAGGAAAGAAAAATTTTATATATTGTCACACTGGACTACGATAGAAATTCGAGATACAACTCATGAGTTAATACATACTAAAATTTTCTTTATTGGTAATATTACATGCTTCAACGACGAATAAAAATTTGATTTCAGCATGTTGAGAGACGAATATTTGGTTATCACGTATGAAAAATTTAAATGTGTATCTTTAAAGTTAAGCTATATTAGACGTCGAAAAATTATTAGTTTCATAGCTTTTCGACCCACTCTCACCAATATCATCAAAATTTATACATCATTTCCTAAAAAGCTAGAAATCTGGCAGCTATGTAGTATTTAGGGTATTCTAATAAAAATAAATTGATGATATTCCATGGTTTGGATTGAAAGATATAAAAACTACAATGATTTTGTTGACCGAATTTTGTTTAAGAAAGTGTTTGGTAAATTTTTAACACTGTAAAATAACACCTACTTTAGTATGATGAGAAAATATTTCCCTACAATGGATAGTTTTATTGATGAAGAAGCCGAGGTTTTAGATTTAGGCAATAGATAAGCTGTGGAATAATTAACAAGTCAGGCAATGGGTAATGTTTATTTTATGTCTGTATAAACAGTAAACCACTGGAAGTGCGTCAGGTTTACACTTGCGCCGAATGCGGTTAAAATTATCCTAACCGAAGTTTATAATCACGTCATGTTGGAGACGTCCATTTATAGATCCGTATATAAGTGAAGGCAGCGGGGACTTTATTCACATACAAGTTTGAAGTGTACGATGATCGTGTACTAAGTGGGCGATTTGATGATGATACTGCTGATCTTGTGAAACACCTGCCTTTCTCGGAGAGTGTCGTTAACTGGCATTATGACGTTTATGTGTCGTGCAAGTCCCATTTAAAATTGTTTGTATTATTGTCATGTAAAATAATTTTTAAAAATTAAGGTAAATAATGTTTTCAAGATAACTACGTCTATTTTTACGTCTATTCCAACTGTCTTGAAAATAATTTACTTTTGTTTTAACATGTACGTTTTATATTTAATTATAAGCTCTTTAATAGAGATATAACTAAAGCTACTGCTTTCCTTGCTGAGTAAAAAATATTATATCCTTTGTCGGAAAAGAAAATTTATTTCAAATCCACCCTAAAAATTTATCTATATTTTTATGCTACTACCTTTAAAAAATTCATCCTTACATTTTTAGTGTTAACGAGGAAAATAAAAATAAATGAAAACACTTAAGAGGTCGATTATCGTAAACATAGTCGTTTGTCTATAAAATGGTTAATCATTAATAATTTGGAAAATAATAATCGAGCTATTGGGATGACATTTCCAGAAAAGGTAGTTTTTAATATTCGAAAGTAATATAAAATAATATTATCTTAAGATACCCTGAAAAACATGCAAATCAAATGTCCCCCCCTCCCCTTTATTTCGGATCCTGTTCAACCCAAAATTATGAAAAAAATATGGGATTTTGAAGCCCACGCAAAAGTTTTGGGAAAACCGAAGATTGTAGATGTGATAATTTTTTAAATATCCACCGTATTTTTATGCTTATGAAGGATATAGCAGTTAATATATTTACAATTTTCTATATTCATAATCTATATTCATAATTTTTCTACGAAACCATGTGACAAAGAAGCTTAAAATTTGTCACAGTAATACGCCTTATAAACCAAAATATTTTGCAACCTTTTAAAAATATTCACGTAAGAAATGAATTTTTAATTTTTTTAAATTCATTAAACCTTAATTTTTTTATAACGTGTGCCTTTATTTGAAATGGCTCATTTTGGGGAATAGCGATATTATTTTCATTTTGTATTGCATATTTCAAGATATGCAAAAAAATAGGCAAAACGGGAGCATCTCTCTCATTCTTTTTAAAATTACTAAGCCAAAAAAATTTTAAAAAAAACGTGATGATGATAAAATAAGAATAGAAAATCATAGAAACGCTATAACGATTATTCCAGATTATATGATTTTAGAAATATACACCGTGTTTTTACGTTTCTGAAAGATATAAAAGGCAATCAATTTACCTCGTTAAAAATTAATATTTGCAAATGGTTTCTTACAAATTCTATACACCCTTATTTTTTTTATAAATGCCTAAATGTGTGGGGAACCACCATAGTGAGAGTTTTACTCGTACTTGACATGTTTTTAAGAAGAGTTATTTATGATGCCGAGAGTTTATAACTATTCTAGAATCGAAATCGATACGTACTAGATTAAATGTTAGCCATCTGGAGTGAATTTATATAGAAGATATGTGCAGAGGAGAAATTCATAAAGTTAAAATTATATTTAAATTTAGAATTAAAACTTCATCGATTTTTACTCTCTTATCAAATGCGTCCATAAAGAGTCCAGGTTATTAACAAACTAAAACCACTTGTAGATATTAACAGCAATTTATGGATACAATTAATGTTCATAAATGGGTTAATATCAGAGAAACTGATTATCCTATCCAAGTTAGCTTTGTTATTTTAAAAGTCATATAACAAAGCTAACTTGGATTCAAAATTTTCAAAAAAATTTCTCAATTTTCTTAAAATGTCGCAATATATGTAAGCAAAATACGACCATAATTACAAAATTTTAAAGACTGTGGCACCAATAACACCGGGCCCAGACCCAAAACCAATGCGCAGTACTGCCACAAATATAAAAAAAAAACAATTTGGCTAGGACTACCCGTTGGATGATGGTTGACGTTTCAACAAAAATAACTGTGACAGTGTTTAACACTACGAGTCCGTTTTTTTTAAATTGTTCTTAAGTCTATATCAAACAAAGAAACAAAGATTATTAACAAAAACAATACCGTTGATTTTAACGAGCGTTATCGTTAAATTGTGTCATTACAATAAAACAAAATTGTGGCAAAGTGGTCCATCCGTTTTTGTATTCACAAAATTTGCTAACAACAATATAAACTACAAATATTTTGCGAGTTTTTATATAATTCAAAAAGCTGTAAATATTAAGCACAAATTTATAGTTTATTTACACTGTGTTAATTACAAATTAGATAAAGAGCATAAAAACGTACACTTTAATACGAACTTTAATTTTAAAAATTAAGAATAAAAGACAATTTTATGAAAAAAGAAAACTATAAATCAGCATTATGTGAGTATTGCAGACAGTTCATACTATGTAACGAACTAAATTTCTTATCTAGATCACTCACATTCCTGTCCATCAATCACAGCCTTTTTTCTCTGAAATCGCTTAACATAGAAAATAGAAACTGAAGACTGAAATTTGGTATATAATAAAAACCCGCGTATATATCGATTGCTAAAATGGAAAAAAAATTGTAACCCGCGTATATATCGATTGCTAAAATGAAAAAAAAAATGTTCTTTCGGAAAATTTTGAGGCAAAATAAAAAACTCGATTTTGTTTTTATTCCGTATATATTGTGTCGCATAGTTTGAAAAGCTAGTTATAAAGGTCTCAAAAATATATTTAACGTAATTTTAGATAGTTGGAAATATATTGAAAAATATCCAACAAAAGTATATTTTTTCTAAAACTTATTTCCGAAACTACTCAACTTAAAATTACGAAAAAATTAGTGGTTTTTAGAAACCCGCGCAAAGGTAGTTGGAAAATTAAATTAGTCTTAATTTTTGAAACATACACCAAGTTATAGCAGGCAACCCATTTATATGTTTCTCTATCCGCAGACAGTTTTCTCAGTAAACACGGGATATAAAACTTAAAATTTGGCATAGTAATACATTTGATTAACCCGTATATTTTCTAGTTAGTTTCTAAAAATATTCATAAAAGAATTAAAAAGGGTGTAAATAAAGTTCTTACACGTTTTTCCTAATATTTCATATCATGGGGGATTTCATTTCAAAGGGGTTTGTAAGAGGAATACAAAAATATTTTTTAAAGCTTTAAACTGCATATTTAAAAATATATCTCAAAAAAATTTAAAAATGAAGAATTATTTACAATTAAATGGAACTATGTGATGTAGTATTATTTCTACTTTCTTTAAGTTCTTTACCACGACCTAGGTTTTGTTGTATTACAACATCTTCGGGCTATTAGCAAAGATTATCTTTGCTTAAGTAGAAATAATACTACATCACGTAGTTCCATTTAATTGTGAATAATGAATTTCTACAAAATTAACACCAAATATATTCAACAATGAAGAATTATCCCTATCTAAGCTACAGAGCTAAATGTGACTAAAGAGAACAGGGATTGTAAAGTCTGACTAGAAGTTTACGGGAACACATAACGAATGTAAAGCTATATCAAAGTCTTATTATGAAATACACTAAACAAAATTTGGTTGCAAATTGACGTAAACACACGAGTCATCCAACACCACGCTTGATGCGTAGTACTTAGGTCTAGATTGTGAATATAATCGAATTTCTTGGTTGAGGCTCCCTTATATATATATATATATATATATATTTTTTTTTTTTTCTTTCTTTTTTATTTTATAAGGATATTAAACTCAAATTAAAAATTTTATTTGACGCTTCCACACGATGTGTAGTGATTATTTTCAATTAAAATCCGATTAAAAGAAATCGTAACTTATTAAAGAAAACCTCATTAAACATGAGTAAAAGTCGCACTAAAAATGTCCCGTATGTGCATAGGCATATGTAGAGTATAATATTCCTGATAAAGTTTTTACAAATTAAATAATATTTATTAATATAATTTATGACCATGTAAGTATATTGCCTAGCATATATTTTACAGGAATAAAAATATTATGTTGATAATAGTTTACCCTGAATTTAGTAAACGACTCTGGTATAATCGTTTGAATTGTTTCAGATTTTGAAAGTTTTATAGTCATTGTTAAATGAGGTTAGCGGATTCCAAAATGTTGATAAACAGAGATTTTGAATATGACACTATACGATATTTCAAATACTTGTAAATAAAATTTAAATCGAGTTTCATTAACATGGCTCAACTGAGTTAATGGAAACTGAGCCAAAGGAAAAGTAATTTTTCTTTACCTCTGTTTTATCTTAACCTTTAAATACTGACGTGTGTGTCTCACAAACGGTCCCAAACAAAATTAAATATAGTTTTATCGGTGAAAATTGTCGATGATCTGAGGTATATTCGTATCACTTTAGACGGTACTTCAGTAATCGTACGTATTTTCTCAGTCTTAGAGACGTCTTCTAAACATTAATGATATATTTTTGAACAGCTCAACTGGGAACTTTCGCAATCAAGCAGAGCAAAACACGGAGGGTTCGTATAAAAAATTCAAACATGAAGATTTCATTTATGTATAAATGAGCAAATTAATTCGAGTGATCACTCCACGCAGTCGAAAGTCTAAAAGTTATGAAAAAAGGGTGAAGTTTAATTTTTGAAAATCACATGCATGATTTACAGGCAACGTTGGCTACGTGGAAGTACTTCAAGAACAAACAGTTGTATAATGTAATACGATCTGTAACGAATAATATTAACAACACTCTAACTAGTGACTAAAGCGATTATTGGAGCAGACAAAATATTGACGATGTATCTCGTAATATTGTGTTGGGCAACATGAGTGAATGAAAAATAGGTAAAGGCCGCTGAATATTAATGTGCGCTCTAGGCAGGTGAAATAAGCTTTGATATCGTCCCCTCATGATGACAGCCAGGAGCATAAAGCATCACTAAATTCAAGGTTGAGGGATTATGAACTTAATAACTTCATAATTTGATGATCAAAACCATTTCCGTCGGAGTTTAATGTAATTACGTACGACCAAGTTTATCATAAAGTGTCAAAGGAACGAGCCAGGATAATACCCATACCTTTGATAATACATACACTCGTTGAATGATTTTTTGTATTTTCTCCATGAGTGTATAGTGGCTTTATACTGAGACAAGATGACTGCATTCATTGCATGAATACTACGGGCTAAAGAATGAATAAAGTCACGATATATCAGGTGCCATGAAAAGAGTCGGAATGCCGTATGACAAATCGTAGTACTTCGTGGGCTTTTTGACAAGTTATCACAATATGACTGTAAAAAGTGATATTATTATCCATAATTACACCGATATCCAGCAAGGTTGAAAACCTTGTGAGTGTAGTCCTTTTAACTCATAAATGTGCATAAGGGAGATACGTAATTTGGAGTATGTCATCTCTACATATTTCCGCACTATAAATTGTAACTGATTGCTCAGACCATATTAGAATAGTGAGTCGTTATCATATTGGTACAACTTAATACCAGATTGGCTATTTTACACCTGAGATTGATTAATATAAGTGATTCGAAATATCCAAACTAGACTTACTGTTTACTTGCACGAAAGTGATTGACGTCAGATATTACTAGAGAAGAAGGTATTCTTGCCTCGAATAATTGGAGTAGTAGAATATCATTGTTGATTCTGTCAAAGGCCTTTCTAAAATTAAAATAGGCCACATCTACCTGCTAATCTCGATCCAACTACCTACATAATTCCCAGTATTACTGAGATTAGAGCCGGTCGAACGCTTTGAACGAAAACCATTCTGAGAATTTGTTAACTAGGATTGGGTTTGCAAATATATAAAAATGCAAAATAGTTTCGAGTATGTTAGCAAATGATAATAATACCATATCAAGTAGAGGTTTATAATATCTTAAAATAAATCTAGAAACAGATTTGGAGAAAATAAGTCAACGTACGGAGGTAAATCATGGAAGCTATTTTAATGGTAGTTTAATTTCAGTACAATTCACCTTACCGATATTCAAAAGAGATGAGCCTTCGTTAAAATCGACCCGTGCTGCCATCATAAACTACACAATTACATTGAATTTCACAACTCAGTTCTCCGTAGATCCAAAATATGTTAACGGTAAAATCCTATAATTTTTTGAGAATGAATGTGTTGTTATAGAGAGAAAGTTTTTATGCTACGTGTATTTCCAACTTCCTGACAGGACGCTTTCTATGATATTTTGCTCGAACTTTACTTTTATCACATACATAAGTTAAGCTTCGAGAACACACAACAACACAACTTCACTTTAAAACTTCATATTTCATTATACGGAAATCGTAGTGACGTACCTAATGGTTATCTGTGATTATAAGAATACGAAATACTATGTCAAATGATACCACTTTATATGAATATGTTGAAGTAGGATATTATAGGGTCAGATACCTCACATAAAATATTTGAATATCAGTCAAGAGTCTATATTTCAAATAGCAGACAATACATTTGTCAAATTATGCTTAAGAAGCCCACTAAATATTACTTACAAAATAAATTAGATAAATTAGACAAAAAATTAATAGTTATTTTTATGAAGGGCGTGTTAGCATCAGTATTTATATCGATGCTGAAAATAAAAAAAAACATTTCGTTGTATTTCTAGAGGTACAAAAGCTATTAGATGCCTATAAATAAACAAAGTATGGACTATAACTAATATTATAGTATGTACTGGGAAATCATATCTTAAGAATGTAATTTTTAGGAAAACAATATTTATTTTACGCCCAACGGTATGTTCAAAATACGAAATTACAACACACAGCTAATTATTTGGATAGTAGTTAGTGTGTAAATTAGCACTAACCATTAACATTATAAGTTTTATTTCGTATTTATGATCATTTTAAGATTTGTGAATTTCCTACATGCTATGGTTCTTATTGTTCATATAAAGATAGTTGGTTTCACTAATTTTCGTTTGATATTTTAAAAAAATTGTTTAATAGTTCAATTTTCTGTAGAGTACCTTAGTACATTTTTTATTTCTTCATATAGAAAATATAGATTTGAATACATCGAGTATACTCTATTAATCACTTTCTTCTTTTTGACATTTGATTGTTGTGCTCTGTTAACACTATCTCAGAAGAAAAGATTAGGGACTACAAATATATAGAAGTTATTTTTGAATTATCTAAATTTATTTTAATGTTTTACACATACACAAATTACATTGTTTTGGAATTGCTTAACGTTACTTTAATAAATTTTTACCAAGTTTCAAAGTCAGTTGTGTTCAGTGGTTTAAAAAGAGTAAAATATTATCTAGGGTTGATGATACTAGTTATTTCGAAGATATTATATTGGCAACAAGCAACAATTGTATCACTTGAAGTCATAAGTATAAAATGAAATGGTTCTTCTAACGGAATGTCAAATCTACGGGCATAAAATCGAGGCCTGAAAGGATATTTGTTTATATTAGAAGTGTAAATACCTGTGCATTTGAATCCTGACACCGCAATTCTAGCCGAGCTATTTTAGTGAACGCTTTTTTGAGTCAACAATGCCATAAACGGTTATTCCTGCATCATCTTTTTTTCTCATTAATATATTTTATTTTTGGTGATGAGCATTTATAAACGGTTTCATAAATGTCCTATCATGGGTATTGAAGTTTTTGGGTTGTATGAGATAATAAACTAATTAAACCCATGAATGTGATTTTCCCAAAAAAAAAGATGACATTTAATCTTTTGTGGCTGAAATGACAGTCCAGTAGAAGCTGTACATATTTTTTTTAGTACGTGAGGATTTTTGAAAATGCTTCATTTACTGGGTAAAAAACTCGCTATTCGACGAATCAGTTGGTTGGGACATGCCTATGCTTTAAGCTGGAGCATTGATAATTATTGTGTCATTCATTCTTTGACGAGAAACTATGAAGAAACGAGATATAAAAAATATACCGTTGACGTTCATTTAAAATTTTACTGTTATGTTTTTTCCTCTTTACGTATGTTAGATGATGAAAAATTGTGACGAGTCATAAAATTTTCATGATTTGTGTAATGCAGATTCACTCATGGTGCTTATATCCTAAAAATAGCGTCATACATGTAGACTCTGACATTGTCAACTGTAGCTGAGGATATGAGTAATTGAATTATTTACTATGAGGAACAACTTTCTCACAACTGGAGGAATGTAGGCTCTTCAAAGTCCTTGCAAAATCATAAGCCAAATTCTGAAACTATTTTTTCATAAGTAGCGTACATAAAATAGGTAAATATTCTACTTGTTTCTACTTCTTCATACCCACAAAATTCAATTTCTTCATACCCACGGAAAATTGTTTTAGTGAACATATCAATGTAACTTCTTTTCCATAATGTAAATACTGTGGTTTTGTCATACAGAGTGCATTGGGAGTAGTTTTACATCTCAGTGAAGCTTCTCTTAAACTTTTTCCTTATATCTTCTATAGTGTAATAGTCGATTTTTATCATCTGAGAATAATATTTGAAACTAAAAATAAAAACAAACACCAAACGTCAATATGTTCACTGTCAAGTTTTACAGTACTGTCAAGTTTTAGAGTATTCCTGTATGGTGAGTTTTTAAAGGCATGTACTTAACTAATTAAGAGTCTCAATCAAATGATATATTCATTTGATTTACGAATTTTTAAAAATAACTAGCGTGGCATTTTATAGAATTTACTTCAATTAAGTGAACACAGGAAGCATACACTCACTTCGATATCATCCGATGGCGTTTTTCCACAAGCAGTGACTCTTTACTACACCTATGTTGCTAGGCTCCCCGCACTCTTTTCCCAGTGTCCTTGCAACAATCATGTATCGACTGGCTCAGATAGTAGTTTATGTAAAAGTAGTGCTTATATGCTAGTGTGTTTGGCGTTAGATGCCGTTTGGTGTTAAAATAACTGCCCCTATTTTAATAATAAACAATACAAAATAGTTACATGGAAATTTTCAAATGGCAAACGATGCACTCAAAAGTTTATTTTGTTTAATTTGCATGTGTTGTTTGGGAAATAATTGAAAAAAAAAGCGATTTACAGGCATGCCAAAAGACTTTATCGTTTCAGAATTTATATATTTTTTATACAGAATTTATATATTGAGGAAAACTGGAATATGACCTAAATTAATTCTAAGTTTAATAAGTTTTAAAATAACACGATATTCGCATGCATGGGAAAAATATACTTTGTAATAAATTTACATTATTTAAAACAATATTAATTTTTGTAACTAATTTAATAGAAATATTATATATCCTTAAATATTTATATTTGTCTACATTGTACGGAATGTTTGCGTGTGGTGATAATATTGTTTTCTTGTGGTCATGGTATATGGCACAAAAAAGGGTAATTCACCTAAATAATTTCTTAAGTAATTGGAACGGTAAGTAATTCATAAATATAACAGTATATTCAAACACAGAATGATGTGTTATATATGTTTATGGGTTTATATCGATACTAGCAATTAGCGTTAGAACTAGGATAAAATAAGTAGAAAAATCTTAATTCAAAAAACTGCGAAAATGAATAAGATTACTTACAAATAAGCGGAAATTGCTTTTTAATAAACCTACTGCAATTAACTTATACCAATAAGTCACGAAGAGTTTATTACAAATATATATAACTAAAAACCTTATATTTAATATTGAGGAAGAGAATATTTTTGGAAATTAAAGATATAAAGAATAAATTGGAGGCTTTTTAAAATTTTGCCTGTATCTGCTTCTCTTTTCATTTCTTTGCATGTTTGTATTCGACAGACATAAACATAACTACGAAAATTGCAATGTAATTCTGTGTCATTTAAGGTATGGAAAAGACATAGAAGTACTCTTCATGTCGACAATATATTGAATAGTTTCTTCTATTTGAACCTTATGTGAAGAAAATGCAAAAAATCTATACAAATCATTTTTTTTATACCTATAGTGTATTTTCACTACATGTAAATCTGTTGTCAGGTATTTCGGCGTCAACTTTTATTAGAAACTGACATTCCGTTCTCGTTAAGATCACATTGCTCATAAATGTATCCAACTTCTAAGTTTAATTTTTCGTTCTCAGAGTGATTTTAAAACCGTTATTCTTTTATATATTTATATTGTTTACATGCTGCAAATTACATAGCGAGAGGATTGAAGGTTATAAAATAAATTCATGAATAGTCTTTACAACTTGCTTGCTCTTAGTAATATTTAGTAATAAGTTCACTAATATAATTAGATTTAGAAATTTATATATAAATATTCCAAAACATTTTGTGCATTCCGATAATGATTTATTTTTACAGTCTTCTCTTTTTGCCATAAGTTTAATTGACTATAACTTGTTTTTTAAGTTTTGAATAAGTTAATAAATTAAATAAATAATGCCATCTTTTCATATATAAGGATGTATCGACCCCTATAATTCCATATTATTTTTCACATGCCTTTTTTACGTAATGCAATTCCTTTGTCTTTCTCTGAATACCTTTTTCGTAAAGTAAGATCGTCATGAAATATCAATAGCTTGTACTATTTAGGAACAAGTGCGCTTGGATACCCTAGCACGTACATGTCATAAAATATATTGAACAACTATCTATATTAATAACAAACAATTGAACCGTCGTATTTGGACAATTGCAACAAAATTTACTAATAAATATTTTATTGTTAGGCGAGGGTGCGTCGAGTAGATACGTCGTTTTGGAGATATGGACTTTTTCAAATATTTTTCTCGAGATACGCGACACTATAAATTCGCTTAATAACAGAAGATATAAATTTGTACTGTAAACTAACATTTTTAATTTTACCCACGATGATCTTATTATTTTGATTACATTTTCTTCCAACTAACAATACGTAGTTTGAGAATAATGTTGGGGATAAATTGAAAAATAATGCTTGGTGTCAATTGCTTCTGTCATAATACACATGAAGAAATGAAGTAAAACCCTAATACAGGCGTAATTTATAAAATAATATTTGTATTAATTGCGAATGATCAATGATATGTGGTTGCACATTGAGCCATTTGCACTATAGTGGTGGCCTAATGAGAAAGAAAAATCTTTAGTATGGGGCTAATAAAAATATACTATTATATCTATTCCATAATTTTATTTATCTTAAGCAGCCTTTAAAAACTTCTAATATCTTGGTTTAAGGTTCTCTACTCAAATCGTGAAAGTTGTATTTTTATAATTTTGTATTATCATCAGTCTCTCTGCCGTCTGTATCTCTCTGTCGCAGCATCATACCTCTTTCACTTTTAGACCGATATTGGTAAAACTTTATAAAAAGACGTATTTACGTTAGGTTAAGATAAACTATATTTGAAATATTTTTTGGAACGTACATCTATGATGTATTTTCGCCACAAACTCCGTCGAGAGTGGTAGGTTATTGATGAAGTCTTTTAAAATGCAATAATATTTTTATAGTAAAATGATCTGTCTTTTTTGCAAAATATGAGTTTTCAGAGTAGTTTAGTTTTTTTTCTGTGTAACTCCTCTTTTAAATTTTTAGTCAAGACATTTGGTGGATATCCCAAATCAAATTATTATCAAATACATTATTTTGGCAGCGTGCGTTGATGAATTGAGGACCTAAATGATAGGAAGAAAGTTATTCATATTACCTTTGTGAAAGATTAATTATCTTCATATGATAAAAAATTACAACATTATTTATATACTGTTTAAAACAAATACTAACTATATTTTCAGTTCGAATGTCTATATACCTAAGTATATAGGAAATGCGCGTAGTACCGGGTCTGCTTGTACTTAAGTGACTTTTTATTATTGTCTATAAAACTTCGATTTATTTCACACGTTATGTTTTGACTGATTCGAACTGCAGTTTGGATTGTGATTATGAATAATCGTTAGTTATTTAACGGCCATTAAATTATTTGAAAACTGCTGTATTTTGTTTCAATTTATTGAGCGTAATGCGGCTGTAATTCTCATAAATACTAAGTTGTGTTGACTAAAATAAACGTGAATTTCGTCGTTGATGAATGGTTGCAAATATGAGCTTTTGGGCTTTCGATTGGAATGAAAAAGTTATAATAGTTACAAATAACATAAAGGCAATATTTATGTTTTGGCTTATAACATTAATACAATACAACATTTATAAATTTCACGGCCGTCATATTTCAATTTATATTACCATCTAACAAGATTATTATCAGTTACATTTAATAGGGAAAATTAAATTATTTGCTTAATTATTTAAAGACTAAATAATTCACAATATTGATAGAATATAACCCTTGAATTTTAGGAATATTAAGAATTTATTATTAGGAAAAATGCCGTTTTTGATATGAATTGGTGATGATGAATGAAAACTTTGCGTTGTTACGTGGAGACCGACTATTCGAATGGTAAGTTGCGTTAAGAGCCCTAAAGTGGAATGAGACTGAATTTGAGTCTCATTTTAGGAAAATTGAATTTAAAACTTTGTAGTTAAAATAACTATCCGTATATAATACATGAAAATTTACCTAATTTACTTAAAAAAATTTCTATCAATGGAAGTATTACCAATTTTATTAAACTTAATTAAAATGGTTATTTGATGCAAGGACAAGATCATTTTTGGGGGTTCATTCTTCTACATTGGTTTTTATATTTAAATATTATTTGTCGTAAGATTAGATATAATCAAATGATTGAACAGCAAATACGTAAATATAAAACCTTAGTACCGATATATTACTGAAATCCTTTCATTCATTTGTAACTATTTCAACACGATAAATATTTTTCTACGTAATTTTTCGAAAAAGCATCAAAATTGGGGCTCGTTTAGGTCATAAGATACAATTATGATAACAGTTTGCTACTAGCATCTACAACAATATTTCACTGTTATTTCATATATACATCTAAGTTGTTGTTTCTCTTACAATTTTCTTTCTATCATTTTTGTCAATATTTATAACAAAAATGTAGAGAAGGTACATTTAATGTTTTTTTTGCTAATTTAATCGGTGAAAGGTGGGCTTGCTTGTAGCTTTGTCTTGTGGGTAGTCTTTTTATTTATTTAATTATTTTTTTGTTCTACAAGATGATCTAAATCATGGCATTTTATATAATTTATGAATTGCTGTGAATATGCTCAGTGAAAGTAAACAAAAATAATGGAACGGTAATAGACACATCCAACCTTTACGACACCCGACGCTCTGAAAATTCAGTTTCGAATTTGATCTGCTTCTTGAAAAAAGGTAAAATATTTATCATCAGAGTAAATATACTTATATTACGTATTTCTTGAAAATGAAAATAATTTGCTATATTAGAATAGGAAGTTGGGGCAAAAAAAAATTAGAAACGTATGCTCAAACACATCTCGTTTTTGTCCTATGGCATTTTTGACTGAAACATTTAAAATAATATATTTAAAAAAGTTTAGTTTAATCTTTGTACTGAAATTTCTTGTCTTTTCTCTATAACCAATAACTATGAGCGGTTTTAAAACCGTAATAATTTTTATTGGTTGTAGTAGATGTGTCTAATGTTTAGCATTGGACACGTTTTTCGAAATATGAAAGAGTGAAATATTAACGGTTCATCATACAAACATTTTACATTATGATCTATTTGGATTAATCTATCGATTCCTTATAACAAACAAGTTTGTTTCAAGAAACTAAAAATTTTATTATACATACACCATCTAATCTCGCGTATTTACTACGTTTCATCCTTAGCAAAATTTATGTTTTGTCCTCTTCGTCGAATTAAATTAGGTAAGACGACAAAAACTCAAATATGGAATAATTGAGTTTTAAACTGTTCTTGGGGTGATATCTTTGATTGAAATTTGAATGTAAATGATTATATTTGAAGAAGTATTTAAAATAATCAGTATAGTAATATTGTATTAGATCAGCTTACTGCTTTATATCTTCGTACATACCTGTATATATTTGTTAATCTACCTACCTGGCTAAACACATAAAAAAATTATAGATTGTAAAAACATTATAGATTGTCATTACACCAATATCCAAACGATTATGGTACCTGTGCTTTCACATTCATTATCTATGGTCAAATTCTAACCAAATGTAAATGGAACCAAACTGGGAGCATCCTCTTCCAAATAAAAAAAAATAAAAAGCAAAGCTGTTAAAAAATGCCGGACACGTAAGGTAACATGAACAGAAGAAGTTACTTAATTCCTTTATGTGTATTCGAATATATTTATTTACTTTGTTAGTTTCTTGCTTACATCAAGATAAGTCTTACGAAATTGAACTAGATGAGTTTACTCCTCGTGACTGAAGAGCATCTCATCACCTTCCATGAGACTCGCAAAAGATGATGACACTATAGACTTGAATCATGTTTATATGGACAATAAATATACAGAAATATTCACAAAAACCTTACCTGGAACAAAATTTGAATTCATAAAAGATTGAAATGTCAAAGTTAAGCACAACTGATTGTACTAAAGCAGGCTCACTAAATGTAGTAATTTTTAAATCAATGGTAAAAGCCTGTCAGTATTTAACTTATTTTATAAGATAAAGTGATGAATTCCTCTATCAAATACATTTTCTTACTTATAAATATTAGCAGCTGTTAATTATGGTCTATATCCCTATATATAAGAAATCCGTCGTCTGAACTGCCAATGTCTTATATGCGTATCAATAGTAACTTTGGTGCTAAGACTTCACTTCTATTCTTAATTCTTCCTTTACACACACACACACATATACACATACACACATACTTATGTAGATATAAAATAAGAGCTACTCTATAACTCTTTTTCATGTAAATCCATACTGGATACGTAAAAATTGCAAACTCATTTCATGGGTAATAAAAAATGATATAAAAACACATAGAATAATGATTGTCGCGTAATTTTAATGTACAAGTGTAAATTGCAAAAGGGTAAAATGCAAAATTACATTTAAAATGTAAACGTAAGTAAACTAAGACATACCCTTGTAAATTTTGGGTGATAAAATGTAAAGTACAAAATGTGAAAGGTACATTTAAAACGTAATCTTTAAAAATATGATATATATATCTTTGTAAATTTGATTTTGTAGCTTATCTCATTTTGTAGCTTATCTCATATTGGAAACCTACATCTGTCAAAATTTCTCTAATTGAAAGAATGTAATTTGGACATTGATGTATTTTTAGAAGGTATTAATGTGGTATAATTACGTTAACGGATAGCGCCTAGCGGCATTTAAAATACATAGTGTGCAAAATGTCAATTAAGGGGAAATTAAATAATTATCTGTTATAAACCTAGAATAGAGCTCACCGTGTAAGCCTAACCGGTAATTAAGGAGCAGTGTTAAAATATTTATTTTATAGTAATATCACCCCTTCCTGTATAATCCGTGTAGTCATAATGGTGTAGGGTATATAAATTCTAACTTCGTCAGCGCACTTCATCTTTAACTTATTCTGCTCAGTCACATTTAGGACTGTGCTTGCTATTTGTCCGGATTCCTCCTCAAGAACTATCTCGACAATTATCCACGCGATTCCACCAACTCAACATTAATTCAATACTCCAAGTAGATAGTCTCTGAAAAGATTCGTTTTATTTAGTATCTAGTTCGAGATATTGAAAACATAAACAAGGAACTCAATCGATATTTTAACAAATAAGTGCACTTTACACGGGTTCACATAACCGCCATGTTAGCAACAAAGCCACAAAGCTTTTTGCGAGTTTAAATTTAAACGAAATGACGATACGCCTGAGCGACCCTCTTCAAAAAGATTGTTCTTTTATATAATTTTTGTATTAATTGCTTTATAAATTGACTAAATCTTACTTTAAAATGTAGTGTTATTAAAAATTTGGTTGAGTATTCGAACGTAAATTAAAGATTAAGTTTTTTTAATACTAAATATTAATGCATTTGCAAATAAATAATTTTTCTATTGAATGTAAATTACTTGTTTAATTAGTAGAATATAAATATCATGCTAAAGATTAAAGTTACTACTTTGCATTGGAACTAGTTATAGTAAATATTTCATGGAGATTATTTTTGTATCACATAAAACAACATATTTTTCACTATAATATGCAGACCTAACAGAACAAGGCAGACCATATTTCGTTCTGTTTTCACTTCGTGTGGCTTTATTTCTACTATAAGTGTTATTAACATAAGAAAAATGAATATCGCAAAGAGGGGAACATTTCTTAAAAGTCATCAAAAATGAATAAAAAATGCAAACTAAATTAAACACAAAATTAAAAAGTAAACTTTGAACACATTCAGTTAACATAATAACCTTGAATGTAATCTTATTAAGTCATTTATGACATACTGGCAACAAGCTCAGTATGTAAGCTTGCTTGAGATGCAAGCAATAATGTTTTAAGACGAGTTCTAGCTTGAATTGAACTTCGGAAAAGGCTTTGTGGCTTTGTTGTTAACATGACGGTTATGTGAGCCCGTGCAAAGTGCACTTATTTGTTAAAATATCGATTGAATTCCTTGTTTATGTTTTCAATATGTCGAAAGAGCTACGAAATAAAACTTATGGTTAGGTCACAGCGAAGTGCGATAATAACTAAAATCGCCCTCTATCTACCAAAAATATTTTAAAATAAAAGAAAAAAGAAAAGGAATTGCCATCTGGACGAATCTTTTCAGAGACTATCTACTTGGAGTATTGAATTAATGTTGAGTTGGTGGAATCGCGTGGATAATTGTCGAGATAGTTCTTGAGGAGGAATCCGGACAAATAGCCAGCACAGTCCTAAATGTCACTGAGCAGAATAAGTTAAAGATGAAGTGCGCTGATAGAGTAAGAGTTTATATACCCTACACCATTATGACTACACGGATTATACAGGAAGGGGTGATATTACTATAAAATAAATATTTTAACACTCCCCCTTAATTAACGGTTAAGCTTAAACGGTGAGCTCTATTCTAGGTTTCGAACAGCTTTGTTTTTAATTTCACCTTAAATGACATTTTACACACTATATATTTTAAATGCTACTAGGCGCTATATGGTAATGTAATTATATCACATTAATACCTTCTAAAAAAATCTTCAATGTCCAAATTACATTCTTTCAATTAGAGAAATTTTGATAGATGTAGGTTTCCAATATGAGATACGCTACAATAATATCACGTGTCTATCAAAAGTTACAACTTTGCATCAATTTTCAATCCAAATTTACAAAGATGTGCATATCATGTTTCTAAAGATTACGTTTTAAATGTACCTTTCACATTTTATACTCTACATTTTATCACCCACAATTTACAAAGGTAAATTTTACTTACGGGTCTTATTTTACTTACGTTTACATTTTAATTGTAATTTTGTATTTTACCCTTTCACAATTTACACTTGTAAATTGAAATCACGCTACAATCATTATTCTGTTTTTTTCTATTGTTTTTTATTGCAAACTCATTTCATGAGTTTGAAATTTTTATGTATCCAGTGTGGACTAACATGAAAAAGAGTTATAAAGTGGCTCTTATCTACATTGGTATGTGTGTATGTGTGTGTGTCTGTAAAGGAAGAATTAACAATAGAAGTGAAGTCTTAGCACCAAAGTTACTATTGATATGCGTATAAGACATTGGCAGTTCAGAAGACGGATTACTTATATATAGGGACATAGACCATAATTAACAGCTGCTAATATTTATAAGTAAGAAAATGTATTTAATAGAAGAATTCATCACTTTATAAGATTAAATACTGACAGGTTGTTACCATTAAATTAAAAATTACTACATTTAGTGAGCCTGCTTTAGTACAGCAAGTCTATAGTGTCATCATCTTTTGCGAGTCTCATGGAAGGTGATGAGATGCTCTTCAGTCACGACGAGTAAACTCATCTAGTTTAATTTCGTCAGACTTATCTTGATGTAAGCAAGAAACTAACAAAATAAATAAATATATTCGAATACACATAAAGGCATTAAGTAACTTCTTCTGTTCATGTTACCTTACGTGTCCGGCATTTTTAACAGCTTTGCTGATTATTTTTTTTTATTTGGAAGAGTATGCTCCCAGTACAGTTCCGTGAAAATTAGATTAGAATTTGACCTTAATAATTGAACGTGCAAAGCACAGGTACCATAATCATTTGAATATTGATCTTATGAAAATCTATAATGTTTTTGCAAAACTAAGAGTGAAATAAATCGGAATTTTAATAAAATCAAGCCGCATTGATGGAGTCAGAAGGTGGTGGTAATTCTTCAGTGATAGTAACCTCATCGAATTTTGACTCCTTTGACTTGTCTTGACGTCAGCAAAAAAGAAACAAAATAATTAGGTAGATAAGTACATAAAGGCGTGGATCAGCTAAGTAAGTCGTAAAACGTGTGTATTAGTATATATTATATATATATATGTAGGTATAAACTAATTAAAAAATAATTAAAACTTTAGTAGCCAGGTAGGTAGATTAATAAATGTATACAGGTATGTACAAAGATATAAAGCAACGTGAATAGGTAGGCAAGTAAGTATGTACAGATATATAAGGTATCATGAAATAACTAGGATATTAGAGAGCAAGCAGTCAGTATACAGATGTATGTATAAATCACAAAGCCAAAAGAGGGAATGTAGTTCATATGTCCGAAAGTATATACGCTTCTGTTATGGTACAGTCTCAAGCAATGAAGGTAGGTACGTCACACTCGGTGAAAATATATGTAATTTGTGTATATCCTAGAGCAGCTAATGATTATGTTATCCTCAAGTGAACAATTTTCATTTTAATTTCATTTGGTCCTAATTTTTTCATTATACAAAATTCCAAAAGCGGCTTTCACTATTGTCTACCGGACATCGAAGTTTCGTACCTCTCTGCAGCTATGTCCTGTTCATTTTTACACCTGCATGTACTCGTATAAAAATGTTTTACCTGATTGTCGTGAAAGTTTAACTATTGTATAGATTATAGTATCGAGATGGACGTTATGGATGTTATTTATCCAAGTAAGTAACATCGTAACAATAACGATTTTTAGGCAAGGAAAGTTGAAACATAAAGGGAGTATTTTTGTGTTAAATTCTTAATTTCGAGTCTCTGTCTAATAGGTTTTTTCAATTCCTATTTTCAATAGAGTAGTAAGTTTTTACGCTATAAAATGGATCTTCAAATAATCTGATGTTTTCATCTGTTATCCGAAAGATGTCATATACTGACGTATCATCAATTCGTTACAAAATCTTTACGTTACTTTTTGTGATACATAACCAGACTACAAAAAATTCACTCCAAAAGAAAAAGAAAAAATAAATCGCCTAGAAAGCAACAACTCTTTGTCAAATGTGATCAGAATTCTAAAATTTCAGAAGTTTCCCACAAAGTCAGCTTTGAACATGAATCAGAAAGCTTCAGAGAAATATTAAGTCACCAAAATGCTACCGGTCTGATTTCAATATTTGACTGAGAAAAATATTTCAAAATTTACTTGCGGAATATTTAACAAAGAATATTAAAGTAAAGGTATACCATCCATCTATTCATTGCTGTTTACTAAGAGGATTGTCCTTTTATAAATATATAAGATCGAGGTTTTTGTGTAAGACTCCCTGCAGTTTGTTAAGTCTAATTTATTATTTACGCTCTAATGCAAGATAGTTGATAAAACTTAGTTTGTGCAAGTTTTGGTTTTTAAAAGCATATTTTCATTTACTCTAGTTACTTGACAGTTATTGAGAGTCTTCATATGATAAATAAGTTGTTTTTCTTTAAGTTTCAGACTGATATTTCATAATTTTGATGTATTTCACAATTCCTTTAAATTCTTAAATTAAACATATTTTTAACATTTTTGCATGTATTTAAAAAAGGTGAATTTATCACCATTTACGTAGTTGAAGACGATTATTTAATAATCACTTGAAGAGATCAATACGATAAGCGCATTTTTGAGTAATAAAATTGGTATCACTACAAATAATTGTCCCATTTTATTCCACAAATTGCAATAAATATATTTCCTTCTTCATATCAATACTCAATAACGCCGTAATTTATGTTATTTAAATTCTAAAAAGATACCCAAAAGTAGATATTTTCAAAAAATTAAATCAACATTTAAAAAAGTTGTACACATCCCAAAAGAATTATAAAGAACTATTTAATACCTGTAAGAATTCATTACATTAAACGTATCACTGAACTAAATGACGCATAACAATTCAACTGCCTACATGTAGTGCAGCAAACCAATTTACCCTTCTCATCATAGGAACTAACATCAAGTGCACTTGACATTTTTTCACAGTCAAGAGAAATTTAGAGGTTTTAAGTATAATGAAAGAATGGAGATTATTACGTACACTCAACAGAAATATTTTCAAAATAGTTTAAGCAGGAAAATTTTAGAAGTAATCAGTTAAAATCAAGAAAAGTAATTAATGAAATGACAATTCAAACTAAATTTTTAATACTACATATTTAAGCGAGAGGTTTCCTATTGTAGTCTCTTATAAGTCGATCGGAATACGTCCAAAATGTAAGTTTCTTCAATTTTTCTATTCGTCCCCGCTCTGCTATGTAAGAGTTATTTTTAAATTTTTATACAACCGACAAAATACGACGGCCAACCTTTTATTGACATTTACGGAGCTTTACTTCCTCTTATGGCTTTACAAATAAATATTTCTATTTAGGTTTAGAAGGCAATTTGTCTGTAAATATTACAAGTTTTTGTTTGGGCTCTTTTTACTTTTAAAGCTATCCTTCTTTACGAGAAGGGTATCAACTTGAGGGCAAAAACAGATAATTAATAGAATACTTTCCTAACACAGATTAATAAGAAAATACATGAAATTAAATTACATTCAAATTAATATTATCTCCGTAATTGTGACATACTAGAGATTGTGATAAGTTGGCTTAGCTAATTATTAGGTCAAGTTAAAGGAAAATAGTCAATTAATAATCGGGTATTTTTAAATGTCTTATTCATATAACATCGTAAGACATTTATTAGTAAATTTGGCGACCATATTCTTGTGGCGGTACAAATTAATTTCAATTATTTTACTTTGCTTTATCGTTTCGTTTTAAGCTTATTTTTTTATTTCACACCTTTAAATAATGTACCGTTTGTATCTTAATCCACAGATACCTTCAAATTTATGGCAATGTATTTAATAAAAAGCGATTTTTTTCTTTATTTGTCAATAGAATATGCCACATGTATAAAAATACTTTTTATCTCCGTTTTTACTTGGAAACGATTTAATTTAGGTATCGTTGATAAAAGTAAAGAAAATATTTTCCAGGCTCACATATAATGGAAAAATTTAAATAGCCCTAAATGAGAGGGAGCGATTAATGCTTCATAAATTAATAAAAAGACGATTACACACATTTTTTTATTTTAATAATAAATAGTTTTATTAGCAATTTTATGTGAAAGCTTTTGGTACGATCCTGAAATATATATACACACACATATATATATATATATATATATATATATATATATATATATATATATATATATATATATATATATATATATATAATACATCTTAAAAATGTTACCGCTTACTTATTACTATACTAATATATTTTCATTTATTTGGATTGTTTAAACAATCTTTTTTACTATCAGTTTTATTTTTTCAACGGGACACAAATCGAACCATCTTCCGGACTTTTCTACAATTTTATTAAAATTAATAATATTTAGAAGTTTGAGATTATAGAGCATTCTCATCAAGATTACAATAATATTAGAATTCCGATTATAATTTTCCAAGTATCTCCGTCGAAAAATGTTGAGTATCAAGATCAAAAATAAAATGTGGTATTTTGTTGAAAATGAATAAAGTTGATTATCTTTAAGGATCTTTTAACTAGGAATTACATTTTTTTCATATTTTTTTTTCAAAAAGTGCAATAAGTACAATAATAACACCTCCAATTTAAAATATTGTAAATATTTAGTAATTTTGAATTACAATTTTATTTTCGGTACCATTTATTTCCTTAGCAGATTATCTAATTGCATAACTTGTAAGTATTTTTGCAAAAATTCTGTTCTTTTGTACGAACTTTTCAAAATTTGTTAAGCTATCTTATAAAATGCAAAAAAATGAGTTAAAATCTGTTTAGAAGTACCGATAATAAAACTCAAATTCTTTTGAAGCGACAACGGCTTTCAAGTGAGATTGGATGATATATTTCATCAGCTCCATTTTACAAAAGCTTTCATTAAAGAGCAATTTATACTTTTGCATAAAAAGATTGTAGTTTCTAATGTTCGTTTAACAATTATTTTTTACACTAGTTTCCAGTGTCTTATTTTGGAGTAAATTATTTGATTGTTTATAATATCAGCTTTAATAGTTAATTGACGCTTTATTGATTTTCCTTAATTGCATTTATAATTTCTTAAATATAACTATAGAAATTAAATGAAATTTGCATATAAAATTTATTCATTAAAATTTATATTATTATGTTGTATGAAACAAAAATTAATAACAGAAAAATAATAGTCACGCCAATTTTACATTCTTTTAAATAAAACGTTATAAAGACTCGATTAAGACTTAATAGTAGATAAAAGTCATATTTAGTTAATATGGTACAATATGTGTAGAAAACTATTTGAGATATTTGACCCGGAAAAAAATTCAAGCTAAACAATGTTATAAACTGATAAATATTTGACATGAAATAAAAAATAAGATTTTTATAAATTATATAAGTAGTAACATTGTTCATTAGATGTACCAAGAGATACTTAACGTGAAGAAATATACAAAATTGAAAATAGCTAAACGGGCATAATTTCTACTAAAATAACAAGAAACAGAGTATATTTATAAAATAATATATAGTCGAATGTTTTATATATATATATATATATATATATATATATATATATATATATATATATATATATATATATATATATATATATATATATATATATATATATATATATATATATATATATATATATATATATATATATATATATATATATATATATATATACATGTTTATATCTAATTTATGTATTGTATTAAGTTATAGAATTCATTGCAACAGTAAAATATTTAAATAATTTAGTAGTTATAACGACCATATTCTGTCTATTAATGCAATTCAAGTACATCGCTATGTTTATATGGGTATTTTAGGTCATTGATTGCCATATAAGAGAATTTTCCGATATGTAAAATTTGTTATTTAGTTTAATTACAATTTCCAGTTGTATCACCCATATATGTGATTTATTACCATAGTGAATTGACATATCTCACGTAATTAGGACAATTTTGACGAAAGCCTGAAAATGTAAACGTACATGTGTCACCAAGATAAATATGAGAATGGAGCTTGTTAATAAGAATCCAACGATGAGCTTGATCCAGGATTTATAATTTTTCAAATAATGATCAAAAGAGTGAAAAAAGGAGGCATATATATCTATACTATTAAACATAAGAAAACAACTTTAGCTGTTAAACCTCACATTTCTTTAATCATCTTTTCAAAACAAATAAACAATCATTTTATTGTTTGGTTTCATTAGGAAATCATTAACATTATTACTACTTAGTTATAATGTAAATAAATTATTTGTTTAAAAATCCACACTATGATTATATTCCGGTACATAATAGAGTTTTAAGTTACTTTTTCCGTTGTCAAAATATACACTAATAAAATAGTTTATACAACCGTATTGAATTAAATAATAAAATAATTTGTGAAACTTCAACCTATTTTTTACAAGTAACTAATGCATACGTTATAGTTTTGTACTACTGAAGCTTAAAACATATTCTATTGCACGTAAAAAAAAACATGATATTAAAATTTGATATAAAATTATACATATCAATCAAGAGGGCATTCATAAAGTCCTAAATGTAAGCTTCATTATCCAAAAGTAAGTAAATATAAACCGGTATTTGATATTTATAGATTTGTTGTTCGTTTAATTACACCGAAATGGAAAAGATACAACTAAGACAAAAATACCTTCCGAGTTAAATATTATGATTTCTATTTTCATTATTTCTAGAGTTTGCCGTTCTTCGCCGTCCCCGGGAGTCATGTAAAACTAAAAATTTTCTGTTTTGGGCATATATGCGTAAGACGTTTTATAACATGCCGGTTATTTTTTTTATATAGTTAGCGTCTAAAGTGAATTTTTTTTCATTAATCAAGAGACCAAATAATATATACTGCGAAAGACCTATTTAGCTACTGCTAAATAATTCATAAATTTTATAAAAAGAAAACATCTTTTTAAAAAAAATATGTTGTACATGTATTCTCACCAAGGATATATGTATATATATATATATATATATATACACATATGTATTCCATAACTTTATGTAGAGAGTTACAGCAAATAAGTAAATCTTTTTTAATATAATTTGGAATGAAAAAAATAATGTCATATATTCAGCAAGTAATAATACGTATATCATTCAAATACGTCTACTTATTCAATGCTGATTAAGTGATTTTGCACTAATTTCTTAGAGTGAATCGTTAAATAGTCTATTGACCTAACGTCAGCGACTCGTAATATTGAATATGAATATTGGTGGAGCCGTCATTATTATTGTTGTTGTTTTTCTAGTTTGGAAGAAATATTGAAATATAAATTATCTTTTTATTTAATTTAGACACAAAACCTATTTACACAAATGCATGGAGAGTCACTTAATTGAATTAATATACATCGTTTAATATATTTTTGACACCTTGCCTGAGATATTGAGGATCTACACGTTTATTTACGATTTTATATGTACCCAATCGATCTTTATGTGATTTATTATTGGTCAGTCGATTAGTCATGATGGTTGTAGTTTATTTTGAGGATATAATTTATAAAACAAATATAATAAATATAAAACTGTATTTTTTGACAGAAATATAAGAATGACTCAATATTATATATGAAAATATTTTCAGTCACTCCCAGCATAACTGTTAGCGTTCTTGTAGAGTAGTTTACACTAATGTACGAGATAAATTCACGATGGAAATATATTTTTCTTATTCATATGATTATTTTTTAATATCTCATACTTCATTAAACATACATTGTTTTGTCTGAATTAGTCATTCACGTAATCCATAATTAAGGAGTATTATTCGTGGACGTTTTAATTCCGTTGCATTATAAATCTTTTCTGAACTATTTTTATTACTGATTTTACATTCCAATAGTACAAAAAACAAAAAAGTGACACTGAAAAATCTAGCTGTGGAAAATTATACATGCAAATAATGTAACTTGCCTATATGAATTTCTTTTATATTTTTATAACTTGATTGTAATAAAATAAAGAAATATAGGATTTTTGAAGACAAGTGAAGACGTAAAAATCTTAGTAATCAGGAGTATACAGATTATATAATCAGTTCTTTGTTAATCTAAATTCGACGAATGAAGCTTTTACTAAATGTAAATATCATAAATACCTTTTAGACATAAAAAAATGTTTCCTGAGGTCCTTATGTATAAAATATAAAGTCGTCGAGTACTTTACTACAATGTAAAACTCATTTCATTTACTTAAATTATTTTTGAAGAAGAGGAATGTTTTTGTACTTATGAACTTGGATCGTTTACCTGCTCCATCCTCATTTATAGATGTCAATGCTCACACCTCCGTCTCTTACGTTGAAATATCGAACTGGAAGAGATTAATTGCTAACACGACACTGGAGCTTCGAATTGAAATGAATAATAGCATAATTCTTCACGTAACTCACGAGATGGCTCGTGATTTGGAGACAGAAAATAATTTTTTTTCTCCATATTTATTAATGATTTATAATCAGACGTCAGTAGTAAATTAGTTACTTAGGCTGGCGAGAGCTGTCCTCGTAAAAAAATGGTCTGATTTGAGAGAAGGTGGTAAAATATATATCAAGTATAATGGTAAATAGATACGTAAAGTAAAGACTGTTGCCAAACGCAACGACTCGTGAATCGGTTTCAGTGAGATTTAATAAAAACATTAAATAAAACTAATGTGAGAATTGTGAGTAATTCATTAAATCTTTCACCTACTGTTTCGTTCTAAAAAACTAGCCAAATGAGAGTGTGGTTCGTGTACCAAATTTCGTAAATCCGTTCAAAGTGAATTTATTTGTAGTAAGTCACCACTAATGTGGACTTTCTAGTACGATTAATATTTAATAATACCTAATTAAGTAGCGGGAATATCTAAATTAACTGAAGCGCGCCATTTGAATAATTTAATTAATGATGTGAAACCTGATGAAACGTTTCATTTAAGTAAGTCATCTAATTTATGTAATAAATAAAGTTTAAATTGTAAATGTAAATTTGTGACATTTTGCCATGGTAAAACATCATTTAACTCTTAGGAAAAAACTAAAATAAAAAAGTAAAGTCCATTCTTATTTACCTTACCATAGTGTAAAATTATAATAAGTAGTAAATTAAACTGAGATAGAGATCCCCTTAATTCAATACATTTGGTTCTAATTATATTTTTATTACGCACTCTCTTGATCTTCAGTCGTTTAGTCCGTATTTAAGTTTACAGGTATTTCATTTCGTGAAATCAATATTCGTATTGAAAAAATAGATTTTACACGCCTACAATAATTGAAATTATAATAAAGTGAAATAAAATTGTTTACATGTATTAACAATATCAGTATATATATATATATATATAATCTATATATATATATATATATATATATATAATCTATATATATATATATATATATATATATATATATATATATATATATATATATATATATAGTGTCATCTAAAATTAACAATCCGCAAACGCTAGTTCAAATAAACCAGTTCGGCGATATTGTTATTATATAGCATTCCATAATATTCAGCTACTTACATTTGTTTAAGTATCAAATGTAAGAAGTATTTCCCTAACAAATTCAAAACCGTTGTAATAATTATTTTATATCAAAAATATATTTACGTACCTTCCTAAATTTTGCGTTCAAAGAACACCTCAACGCACTTTCGTAACCGACGACAATAACTGGTGTAATATCTTTTCATTATATTCATCATATTCAAATATTTACTCACACTAAAAATGAACACATTTTTACTAATTGTACTCGTTCAAGAATGTATTGAAAAAATTAAAAACTTTCTCTGGCACGCGCTCCCTAGTATATACGAATTAACAGCCGACATAAACGATTATGTTTTACGTCGTAAATAACAAGTCTGAATATTTAATATTTTTCAAAAAGATTCTAACATTTTAACTGGTTTATTTACGACTTTCGCGTTATTTTAAAAATAATGAAATATCGCGTGATAATTTTAGCGATATGTCGTTTAAAGTCGCTTTTATTTTATCGGGCATCAAAATATCCATAATTATTTTCCAAAATTTAATAAAAATTTTACCATATGGGTAAAATGTATAAATACCTAAAATGCATAAATATTACGTGAACAATTGTTTTTATTACATTAACTCTTTTTATTGTAATTGCTATTAAGATAAGTTGCAAATATTCTTTTTAGATAAAGATTAATTCGAGATATAATCATCAAAGTGTTTGATGAAAATATTATTTCATTACTCTTTCCGATTATTTTAGGAAGTAAGAATTTTATTAATCAATGAAGAGACAATTGACAAATTACACTAAATTTTAAATAGTACTTATTTATCTACAGATATTTAAGTCGCGACTTGCTAACACTGTATGTCCTAACTTCGTCTCTAACATCAGCAGGGTCCCGTTCAGTTGTCATCCACCCAAACGGCAGTATTTTTGGAGAGGTTTATTAATCGTAAATCTAAATTTCATTTACTTATAATTGATATCGAATTAGGGTTGTGATTGGATTTATGTCACATGATGGATATTTTGTACTAATATGAAATAAACAACCTAATATGATAAATTTCCTATAGCTTTCATAAAAAAACTTTAAATCCCCATTCCCCAGTTTCAATTCAAGCGATTGTATTATTAAGCCATAATGGCAATTTCTTTACAATTTAGGTATTATATTATTTATTTTGTTGTCTTATTAAATATTATTTTTCCATTTCACCTAGAGAGATTATTTTTCACCACCCTCATGTCTCACTCTTTACTTTTTCCTAAATACACGGATATGAATTATAAAATCTATTTTTTGACATGAAAACATCTATTTGGCGGTTAAGTAGAATGATAGCCGATCGAAATTTCTTGTGCCTCTTATCTATACGTATAGACCAGAGTAGGTGCATGCGCGGGATTCTTGTGAATTGACGTTATTTAAAATTATAAATTAGTGCAACATGACAACACGTGTAGCTGGGATGTCGATTTGGAAATCGTTATAAAAAGCTTGTGGAGCCCTACTGGACTCAAAGTCAGACAGTAAAAATTTTCAACGGAATGAAGAAATTGGTATTAAAAGAAAAATTCCAAAAAAATTAAAGGTATCGTCTCATATGAGTTGCAAATATGCCCGAAATTATAGAAAAGACAAATTAGAGGAAAGTTTGCTCAAATATAATCCAAAAAATTTAAAAATTCTAAGATTGAGCAAATTCAAGAATCGAAGAGAAAATGAAAAAAAACGACGCAATGCGATTACATAGTCAGCCCATTGGGCATGCAGCATTCAGAGACAATCCCCGTTATACTAATATATGTAACCATTTTGTCAGAATTAAATTACATATTAATACGAAACACCGGTTATGATTTTATCCCGATTTTTTCACGAAAAATTTATGGCGCGGACCCAAACTGTATGTTTTGTTTTTCATTTTCCAAAACCAATTGCGTTAAAATTTGTCATGTGTACATAATATATTTGACAATAATAATTGAAAATGAAGGAAGCTTTTTGTATATCATGATCTGATTGGACTGGAAATTAATACCAATAGATATTAGCTGCTACACATTGATGACAATTTGGAAACTAAACGAATTTTAATCGAAATTGAAATTATATAAAGAAGAACATTAAAAATATTTGATTTTAGGAAGGAGAAATAATTTTTTTATGTGTGAGATATAAAAAAAAGACTCCATTTGTAAAATGCAAGGTATAAGTAAAAGAAGCGAGTCAGTAAAATAGTTTATATTAATATTTATCCAATATTCTTGATGGGAATGTTTAACTCCATTTAATGTTTTTGGTTATCTTTTTCTAGGAACCATTGTTTTGGAGATGTATTGCAATCTACTCATTATGCTCTATCACTTATTGAAGTGGCGCATTTGAGTTAATTTAAATACTGCATATTAATATGAATATCTTAAAAATAATAACATCTTTATCGTCATCATTGCTTTCCGAGAACTTTTGCGTATGTTTTCTAAGTTTTGTAAATTTAGGTTTAGAACTTTCAGAAGTAGAGAGATGAGGTGGGGTGAAGTGAGGGGTGAGGTTTTGGTTGCATATTATTTCTATGAAGCTGTATTACATAAATTTATTGTAATGAAAATATAACAAGCCCTTTCAAAAAGTAATTCATTCATTACATGGAACCAAAAATAAATATGACATTTTATTTTTCACAATTTAAATATATTGTCCGCTACATTATTCACATGTGTAAAAACAAAAGAATCATAAAATTGTATAATTCCACATAGAATTAGAAATCATTGATTTTTGACATAAGACCTCATATTATGCTGACGCTTAGAGCTTAGGTGTACTCTATAGATTTTAATGATCTGTGAGTTAGACTACTGCACGAACAAAAAAATGCGCTTTATAGGGCTATATTTTCATGTTCCATGCACTAAAAAAAAATGAACCAAAAATATACCAATATAAACCTTTATTATGTGATAATAATTTAATATTACAAGTCATTTTTGAGAAAAATGGCTTTGATAGATAGATGGACGGACAGACTGACAACTTTGTGTTAAGATCACGTAAGAGTTCTTTTTTCATTTTGAGGGAAGAAACTTCAAAAATGGTTAAAATTTGGTCAACGAGGAAGCTTTAGTCATACGTAAATAGGTTAGTAATAATATTAATGAAATCTGCATAATACACTTAACCACTTTGCATAAGGAAGTGACACTACTTTAGTTTTATATTGCAATTTAAATAACAAGAAACTAGAAAAGTGGGTAGGGTGAGTTCCACAGTCGACAGACAGTAAGGAATTTAGGTAATTTCTTCTTTCTGAAATTATTTATATACAATTGTTTTAAGTTTATCGCGAAAGGAATAATGTGCTATCGTTTCCCATCAAACATAAAATGTAAGCGTTTCCCATCAAACGTAAATTTAATAGTGTTTGGTCATAAATAAATATATTATAGCTATTAGAACACACTACACTTTACATGTGACTTACGACTTATGAAGGTACTCATTTTGAGGCTCTAGAATTTATTTAAATGTTCATCGTTTACTACAGAACGTGAAAAGTCTCCATAGATAACTAAATGCAATAGAAGTGTCTAAAAAGATGGATTTTTGTTTTAAGAAATGGCACATTTACAGAACAAGAAACTAATAATTCACTAACTTATATTATTTCATTGAGGTTATTACATAAGCTTTTGGTTGTTCATCATTAAACCATTTATGAGTCGAGTAATTTTATTTCAATAAAGAAGTCTTTTCTTAAAAATTATAACTTGAGACTTGAGTAAAAATCCAGGTTGAGAAGTCATCGCTAGATTAATAAGACGTAAAGGAAAAAATAATTATAAGCAAAGTAAAAACATTTAGCTACTGCAGATTAAAGTTATGTTATCTTGTAAAATACAACATCTTAATTGCAGTCAGTAAAAAGTAACACTTCGTAAACGCTTTATAAATATAAGGTCACAAGCGGCAATCTTCCCAAGGAATTTAATTACCCAACAAAAAAGCAAATCTCCCTCTCTCTCTCTTTTATCCCCTTCAAATAATTCCAACATTCATTCAAATAATTGAATTAAAGAAAAGTATTCGTTTCTAATCAAATTTTACAAAGTCTCCTCGCTGGCAGAATAACAAGCGGTCTCTTGGACATTAACATTGGCGACGCGACGCTTAAACACAGTTAGCTAACTAGGAAAAAATGCTCTTGTAAGTTACGATATTTAATTATATTAGTGCGCTCTCGCAGTTTTCTTGGGAGCCTTACAGTGTTGAGGGTGTTGATAAATATCCTTGTGGTTTCACGTTAAATATTAACGCTGGTGTGAGCGCCTTTTTTGTTGAGTATGTATTACGGTACAAAGCGAGAAAAACGGTAATTAAAATAAATTTTGTTAGATTACTTTTTCATTTTGTAAATATTTTTCCAGCCACCGCTTCTAGAAATCTCGTACCTTTTGCTCCAAATTAAATTTTGATATATAGATATTTAATTCTTTATTTAATTTTTAATATAACCTCAATATAATATAAATCCTCCCCCCCACCCTTTATATAATATAATTGACCTTATATTATATAAAAGGTTTTACGGAGTTTTAGTTTTTGCTGACTGTAATTAAGGTGTTGTATTTTTCAAAATCGTATAACTTTAATCTGCAGTAGCTAAATATATTTACTTTACTTAGAATGATTTCTATTTATACATCTTATTACTGCAGCGATTAACCATATAGTAATATTTTTCTACTGTCGAGGTACATGTTGCAGATTCCACCACATCCCGCTACCACCCTTAATAAAATTGCATTTTCAAAATGGTGTAGCTGAATATAGATATAAAAAGGCCATTAATTCAAACAATGTTTAGGAGTGCTTGATGATGGAGTCTTTGATATAAATAAATCGTGCAAAAATTTATTTCAGATAAAAAATAAAAAGTTGGAGTTATTAACTTGTGCCAATATGTATTTTTTTAAATTGTATAAAAATTCAAAGAATATTTATCATTGTCATCGCACTAAATGAAAGTAGAGGTAGAACTCCATCCAGATGAAGATAGATAATGTCATTTATTCTTTATATTATCTATAACCTCGGAGTCATCCTAAGCTTCATTGTAGGGTAAAATTGGGATAGTAAAAAAATGAATAAGTAAAACGTTAGAGTTTGAACACAAAGAATATTTTAATATCATTTCATTATATAAGTAACGAACAGACGCAGTCGCGAAGTAACATCGATATTTTGTTCCCTTTCGCGTAGCGAAGAAAATATTTTTTTTTAAATTGAAGTCTGTCATTTAATATTATGAATTTATGAAGTTGGAACCAAGAAAGGCAATATCATATTCCTTTAAAGATTGATTTGATAGTCATAATTCACTCTTCTTTTCTGAAACGACTGCTTAAAAATTGAAAATAATTTTATCAAAAATTAAACCAACGACGTTGAGTAAACCAAGGTCTAAATTTCTAATTGCCAAGTTCAATATCGTTTGGATAAAGTCGAACTAAATGTAACTTTAATTAGTATATCATTGAGTGAGAGATTTTAAGATCCATCAAATAATGCTGCAATCGCAGCAAAGTTTTGGGAACATCTGTGAAATATTTGAAAATTAAGCCTGTAATGGCGTTTACAAAAATTAAAAGATATTTTAAGACGAAGCCTCGCGCAAATAATTCTATATTGATTTTTACCAATTCATGGTATAGGATTTATATTTTTGATGTTTTATTTGCACTTCAAAAATTTAAGAACATAGTTAACTTCTTTTTCGTTGTTTGGATCTATTGGCTTTCTGCGTTCAATTCACATTACCATTAAATTTGAAATGAAGTCTTAACCCTAATTTTGGCCTGTATAAGTACAAAGTACTCTTAATAGGAACTATTTAAAAATTATTTACCTCTGTGTACATATATACTTTATCTCGTTTTGTTTTTAGCTACATTAATTAAATTAATGACTAAAGTATTCTTTCATATGCAAAGAGAAAAAATTATAACTTTTTATAATGATGTAACGCTCTTAATAGAAACTACTTTTTTACATTTATGAAAACTAAAAAAGACTACCCACTTCAAGATTCAATGCAAATTAGTACCCATTTAATGACAAATAAGAATTAAATCATTTAAAGGCATCTGCTATTTCCATTAAATTAATAAATTCGTATTTTCGAGTTTTGGACTTTTGATAGATAGGCTGTCAAAAACGCCATAATATTTTATGAGAACAAATTAAAAGCTTAAATAAGATGAAGTGTACTTGACAAATAACAATTAGCGCCAGGCCGTCAAATGCATTATATTTAAGAAAATGCATTCAAATCGACACCAAGTATGGATTTTTTTATTTTGTACAATCTGCCTCTTTCACAATGCGAAAATCGTCACAAAAATATACAAATGGAATGAATGATAATCAACGGTGTTCTGAGGGACTGCGAAAAACTCATTAAGCAATGTTCGAGAATGAGGACTAGGAAAATGAAGATGAAGACCGTTCCAAGAGCGCTGTGGATGTGAAACGAATGCGGTACTTAACTGAATAAAATTCTTGGCTAACTACTAATTGATTTAATAAAAGCACATTGAAGCATAAATTAAGAAAGTTCCAAAATACGGTATTTGGGTACGCCCAAATACAAATAAAGATTAAAGTCGGATTAGCAGGTCTAATATTGCATATATTAATATTAATGGGTAATTATGGCAGTATATATTTTAGAGACATAGGAAAAACTATTCAATTGCCATTATCTCTTTAATTTAATTCTGTAATTGACCGAAATAATATTCCTTACTGTTATCTTGTTGACAAAATTATCTTACTGTGATTTTTTCCAAATTGGAATGTACGGTATTAAAAATTAAGCAAGTGAAACGAGACACTGTCAAACTTTTTGGATACTCTTATCTTGCAAAAGAGGTGCAATATTAAAAACAATATGTTACCAGGCATTTTACATTCAATTTAAAAAAATCTGTTCAATAACACCTTACACTATGGAGCCTGTGAGACAAAAATTCATTCCCCAAGTTAATGTTTATGTATAAGGTAATAAAGGTACTTAATAAAATTGTTTTTATTTCTATGTATTCACATATTTACCTAAGTTAGAAACGTATGATTAAATATTTTACTGAAAGACATATAAATACAACTCAAATGTCTCACAAAAACCCTTATGTAAACCTATCTGGCTAATTTTATTTTGTTTAAGGGGAATTGTAAGGACTTATTTAATTCCTTAATAATTTAATGCATTGATCTATGACGAGATGCATAATTTAAACTATTGAGGAATTGTTTAAAGTCACATTCATTAAAGGAACAACTGAACGCTTATGACATCACACATGTTTCTGTCCGTCTCTCCATCAGTTTTTTTTAGAAATCGCTTGACGTATTAACTTGAAATTTGGCCAAGTAGTAAAACATATTAACTTGCACATCGAACAATACATTATAGATAAAACTTAAAAAAGATTTATTTGGAAATTTTACTAATAAGTAAATTATTGTGAAATGTATATTTTTGATTCCATTTGCCGTGTGGGATTTCGTCTGAAAGTGTTAGTTATAAGGACCATAAAAATATTTTTTATTCATTTTAGGTATTATACCTTCAGAGGTGTATTGCAAAATACGCAAAAAAATATGTTCTCTCCTTTCTTCGAAACTACCAACCAAACATTTTCAAAGAATCATTGATTTTCATAAGCACACTTAGAGGTTTTATTAAAAATTTAGCCTTGATTCTAGATATCATGAATTTAAAAGATTCATTGCGTTTTTACGCCTATGAAGAATCCAGTAGGCAATATATTTTCGTTCTTCTATATTCACAGCCGATTTTCTCAGTCATCATGAGTTTTTGGTACAGTAATATATCTTATTATTCAACATATTTTCACTAGCTGACTTTTTTAAAATGCTCATATAAGAATTAAACGGGGGTTAATAAAGGTTTTAAATTTTTTATAAATTGTTTATCCCATGTGGAATATAAAAGGGCTTATTATAAAAATATAAATACATTTTTTCCATAATTTCAAATTTCATTTTGGTGATTTTTTGAACAAATTAAATTGGAAATGTCAAAGGTAATATAAATATTTTTTTTTTCAGTAGACATTATGTGAGCCGTTTTTATTTTGCAATAGTACCCAAATAATTGCTTTTGATTTACATATTAAATATATAGAAGCTCCTACGCCACATAGAAAGGTCATATTAATAAACTAGTTTCGACCTCCCATAAGAAATAATCGTTTCTAAAATCCAAGATTTAATTTCCGATACATATGAATTGGACACGAAGTCAAAATAATTCAAGAAATATGAAAACCGAAACACTAACTGAACATAAGTAGAAAATATTTTAATTCGTTATAAAAACAACTAATGAGCGTAAATCATGTAACGAACTCTGTATTTTCTTTTTGTCGCTTAGTAATAAAAATTTCTCATTTCGAAGTCGAAGTTTAATACTCAGTATTACGACAGCATAAAGCGAGCATTAAGTCACGAAAAATAATTTAGAAACTTTAAAAGGTCACCTTATTTGTGGAAATGTCGCTTTAGACAACAGAAATAATGTCGTCAGAGAATTTAAATGAAAAATTCGAAGACACAAACGAAATTAAGTATTATCATTCTGGTTATAGAATTGATTATTATTATGCAATTTTAGAAGACCTGATTGTAGTCCTAGATATAATGTAAATCCTATTTTCAATTTTAAGTATTGCCATTCGAATTCATTTTCATGATTTTAATGAGTTAAATCTTCCCTATGTAGGTTTGTTCTAATAAGTTATTTTGAGAATAACTCAAACGCGTTAAAATATGACAAACAAAATAAATTAAAAATACCAGTAATTTTTGCATTTTAATGTAATAGAGGTTTACTTAGCTTTACGATTTCCAATTCAATCAATGAAAATTTAATAATTAAAAGCTTAATTATTTTTGTTCGCGAGTTCTTCTTTTAAGTTTTATTGACTATATTACGCACGAAATTCTTTGATTGTGTTTTAAGTATTACAACATTTTGATTAAATGTCTATGTCTACACGAGTATCGGAAAATCTGTATAAAATGGTTCAGTAGTTGTCCCATCTCTTGAAATTTTAAGTAAATCTAAGTAATCTTGATTGAATCTTCCAATAATGTTTTTCAAACCAACTATTAATAAATTGGAGGAAAGTGGACACATTGCAAACCTATTTAAAGCTTATAATATTGCAAAGGGCTTAAAAATAAAAAAGACGTTTAAAAAACCTCAACTTCAGTGTAAAATACCTTGTTACTTTATTATCCAATGGAGTGCGATAAAAGTTTAACTTAATTTCTTTTTATATTTTGTTAAATATCGATTGAGGTTCTTATCTATAGCAGTTAATTTCGGGCTCGTAGGTATAAAGAACAGGTTGAAATTATAAGGTTCCTTCCCATTAAACCAAAGATTCTATTATTGGTAAACCTATAAGATTTAAAAACATCAATTCATAAAATATTATTTAAAAAATATTCTACACGGAATTTCTTAAATATTATAGTTTTGCCTTATTATCTTACGTTCATCATGGATGCTCGGGCATCACAGATGCCTGCATTTCAATCGGACTGCGTATCAAACGTTTAAACCAAATTGATTAAATAATAAAAACCTCTGACTACCTTTTATTAGTCCACTTTTTTCATAGCTTCAAAATTTCGGTTTGAAAAGATATATACTTAAAAACATTTATAATTACTGCAGAATTCCCACATTATTTATCATTAAAAACTAATATTCACACTACACATATCTTAATAAATATGAAACTTGTTATGCGCGTTTATTTGTTATCGTATCCTCTCGAATTATATTGTTCAGTTAGTTTTCTACAAATTTTCTTTTTTATTTTCATCTCTTATATACAAGTACTTAGTTTATGTTAAACTCACGATATCATCACAGATAAATAATTCAACATCTCATTTTATATTTTTGCAATACTAATTTCCCCAAATTTTCACTGAAAATTATTTTCGTAATTCCAATAATTTTGTGATCTCATTAATTTTGTTTTAGACAAAGAATATTTTTAATGCTTGGTTCTCACTTCACATAAGGCGTTATGGAAAACGTAATAGGTCAAATTTTTGTTACTTCCTCCTTTTCTCATAATAATGTGAATCAATTTGCCCTAGATGTATTGTTATATCGCTGATCCACCAGATTCTTGATTTTTTCAAACTTTCAACGTGGTTCTTTATTAAAAAGCAAATTTTCTTTGAATTATTGCTTAAGCGTTAAATTCTGGAAATAGCATGAACATTTTTTAGTATCTATTCTATGCACCAACAAAATCAATTGAATAATTTTAGAGAAAAAAAGACTATATATTTCAGCTTCATTATTTTTAATACAATTTATTCGTTCACATAAATTTTTGACGCACTTATCAGCTAAACATTTTCTTATCAATTAAACAAAATACATAGAGAATTTAATGTTGTTTAACTGGAAACATGGGAAAGCATCTATTTAATTTGATGAGGAATTATAAATAAGATATGATTTCAATGACTTCAATATCTTAATGACAAATTTTGATATTACTTCCTTGACAGTACTTTACATGAAAGTAAAACAGTCAAGTTTAGACAATTTTAAAACCCATATATAATAATTAAATTTTTTAAAGTCAATGTATAAAGAATAGGCCAACTGTTAACTACCTCGATTAAAATTTTCTATCATTTTTTTAAAGTTGTGATAATTAAAAAGAGACAAAATTGGCATAATTACCTAACATGGTAGTGGGACTATCATGAAATTTTGTTATAGTTCAGAAATGTGTAAAGCCTATATGGTATATTGTACCGTTGCCAATCTTATAAGAGATGACGTAGATACACAAATATATTTAATGGTGTGCGTTACCGGTTTTGTCCATATTTAGGTTTACGTACCATAAAATTAAAAAATAAGATCCCGGTAACATCATTAATCTCCACATTCGTTTATCTGTTATTGACAATTTTCGCAGAAACATGAAATTTGGTATAGGTATGGATATCATTGACTTGCATGTTTCATAACTGTAAGAATCTAAAAATTGTTTTTGTGAAGTTCGGTACAAAAATATTTTTATTTTGCTGTTGCTTCTATCATTCATCAATTGAAAGCGCTAGTTATGAAGCTTCCAAGACAATTTTTTTTTAATTTTTGTAAATCCAACCTTCTCCCCTAAAGTTAAAATTGTGTAAAAATTAGCAAAAAATTTTCAGAAAAATACGCAAATGAAACAGACCTTAATTACTTGTAAAATTAATTATAATTTCACGACTGTGAAATATATACAAAGCGATATTCTGACACCGTATAAAGTAATATCTATAGTTATAAATACTTTAACAGGAATGCTATGTACCTTTAAATGTATACATTTTTGTAAGTACTTAAATATAAACGGTATCGCCGTACCGAGTTTATATATTGTTACGAATATCTTGCTGCAAAATATTTTCGCTGTATAACAACATCTTCAGGTTAATTAGTTAGGATTGTAAAGATAACAATCTTTGTTAATTGCCCACCTAAGGATGTGGTAATACAACGATACCTAGGTCTTGGTAAACAATTTAAATAAAGTAGAAATAGTACTATATCACGTATTATCATTTCATTTTTAATTAAAGTTACTTCATTGGAAAACTAGTACAAAAATATTCAACAAAAACTTATCTGAGGGTAAAAAATATTAGATTAGAATGCCTCAAAAATAGAGCGAAAGTTAAAAATGTATCCGAATTATAACTGTTAAACAATGTATCTATAACATGTATGCAGCATAAGCTATATGCACCTGATAGTTCTAACATATTTTACGGAAATGAAATTGCAAACTTAACCTCGAAATATCGAGACTTGTCTCACCCATTGTTATCACCGAAGTGTCATCGAGTGGTAGTTTTCGTTTGAAATACTAAATTTACATAAAAGTTTAAATTATAGAGTAAATAATGACCATTCGTCGCAAACTCTGGTAAAGTAAGGTAAATTAGTAACAATAGTATAACATTCACAAAATATAAAAATTTGTAACAATATTTAAGTTAATATGATGCTTCCAGAAATAAAAAAAAATTTCACTGAAAGTTTTGGCAAGAGTCAGTAATTTTATACATAATCCCATACTTACTAATATATTAAATTATATAGATACGTGTCTATAAATATAAACAAATTACTGAATGTAAATGAACAAGTGTAAATAAATATATTCCGGTATTTATACTTTAAGTATTTAATCTGAACATTCAAATGATTAATTCCATAAATATAATTTCGCATTTTTAAGAGTAAACCACAGTTATTTAAGTACAAGCCTATAGAATAAATTTGGAAAAATATTTTTGAAACTGAAATTTTCCATGAAATACGTTTTTATTATTGAAATTTATTAATCATAACAGTTTATGTGCACTAATCGTATTATAATACCAATTATTTTCTACACTTCTTTCGGACAACCCGTTTCTTTCTTAATGTACTAATTTATTAAACGTGTAATCTCTTGTTAAATTACATCTAATTTATTTGTTTATTTAATTATTTATCCACCTTAATGTATCTAATTGATATATATGATGGAATTATTGCTACGAGATCAATCTCTTACAGCCAACCAAAATACCAGTCCATACTCGCTTGGCGAGTGGCCGGGAATCGAAGCCGGGTTCCAGCGGTGCGCCGCATCGCTAAAGGCCGTATACCTTGTGATTAATTCAACAAGCTACGGCGACGACTTATCGCAACTATACTTACGGGCAATCCCGTAACTTATTACTTTTTATAAAAAATATAATTAAAAAATATTTATTTAGTAAGTATATGAACGAGACACATGCTCTGATATTGATGATCAGCAATTAACAACTTAGTTAAACAATTTAATTCAAAGGGCGGACACTTTATTTTAATGAGAAGTTGCGAAATCCTCTTACTTATGCTCAACACTGACCATAATAACATAAAATATAACCTTTGATACATAAATGGAAGTATTATTTTTAAATAGTCATAACTGGTCACTAAATAAATGATAAAGGTAATATGCCGCAATGATATTGGAAACAATCTTTCATCCGCAAATAAAAACTTACATAACGTGTACTTATCATTTGTTCATCAATAGTTTTGTAGAGATACAAAGAGATGAAGAAAATAACGTTTAAAATCAATGATATCCAGCTAAAATATATGTTCGAAATTATTCATGATTGAACAGAAAAATTACTAAGGTTACAATTCATTCCGTCGCAATCGACGGCTAAGCAGACAAACTTTTTTTTCGACCTCATCCGTGCATAGCAAGTGAAAGTTACTTTACGTCTACGTACTAGACGAGTTCGCACTGTATCAATTGTAGTCACGTTACTTTGAAGTTAGACCAAATGAATCTGAATGTGAAACTGAGATTCAGGTGGAGTTTATACGAGAGTTTAATGACTACTGTTTGTTGGGAAAGTTTAATGGTACTACTTTAAGCTCTGAGTTATTCTGGGCAGTGGAGTCGATAATTTATCTTATTCTTGACACTATAAACGTTGTAATTTTGTAACCCGTGTCATTTTTAATTATGTTACTACTTAATACGTTTTGGTTAGAGCTCTGGATACATTTTTGCTTTAATCACTTTTTTAGTGATGGAAGACTAATGGTGATCGTATTATCGATGTCATCATTGAAAAAATATGATTAGTCTAATTTTATTAAAACAACGATTACGAAATTTCCATACTCATTTCAAAACATGGACAAGTTTTAAATCTTCCTTACTCAGGATTTATAACAGGATTCATATATATAGGTCGATATTACTATCAAACTGCAATGTTGTAAAATGAAGAAATATAAAGAAGAAATATAATCGAGGAGGAAAAGAATGAAAAAATAAAATGTAGTGTTTAGCAAACAGAATATTTAAATAATAATTAATTATAAATCTAATTTTTCTTATAGTATTTTTCTTATGACCATGAAGACTTGATTTTTTTAAGTTGAAATTCTTTATTCATTTCTTGTTGTAATATCTCAAAACTCCATTTGAGGCGGAATAACACCTATTTTGCCACTTGAAATTTATTTTTTTTTAAATGCAGACCAAACCAATAAAATGATTTTGTTGGAATTGAAAAAAATAACTCAAAAAGTCGAATATAAGAACAAAATGGTGTATTAAGATGGACAATAAAAAGTAGCGAAGAATTATTGAAGATTATTCAGAATTATTAAATGAAAAAAATAAATTATTATCGGCACTAATATTGTAAAGAAAGAAAAGAATAAAAACAAAATGTATTTTGCGGTTATTTGTATATCCTACAGTGTTTATATATATATATATATATATATATATATATATATATATTAAAAAAAAAATATATATATATATATGAATTAAAAAAAAAAATATATATATATATACATTTTTATCAAACGTAAATTTAAATTTCAGTTACTTAAAACTGATGTCGATTTAGGTTTGTGGTTGGATTTATGGTATATATTTAATATTTTGTAAAAAAATGAAATAAACGACCTAGCACAATTGAGTGTTTTTGGCGATTTTAGCATTAGGCTACAAAGCCAATTTCTTTACAATTTTGGTATTAAGTCATTCATTTCTTTGTCTTTTTGAATATTTCTTTCCATCTCATCTAGAGAAATCATTTTTTACCCCACTTTTTTCACTAGAGAAATTATTTTCAGCGCCTTACGCTTCAGTTTTCCGTATACAACTATACCTAGATTTAAATTATAAAATCTATTTTTTTGACATTAAAACGTCTCCTCGCTTGTTAAGTACAATAATAGCCGGTTGAACTTACTTGTCTTAGAAAATACAAATTCTAAAATGCAAATTGTAATCGCTAATAACTACGAAACTAAAAATGCTTTAATAATTATTGAATCCACAACGAATAGAGTATGTCTATCTATATTCGATTTGCCTGTGACGTCATCGGACTGGTGTAGGTGCATGCGTATGTTTGTAATGAATTAGCATTGAGTAAAGTTATAAATTCGTATAGCGTGGAAACGTATTTAGCTAGGATGTTGATGTCATTGTAAAGAGCTACAGAGCGCTACTAGGAATAAAATGAAACAATAAAAAGTTTTGCCGCAATGTAAGTAAAAATTGGTATAAATTACAAAATATTAGGGATGTCGTCTCATTTAAAACGTAAAAATGCTAGAAATTAGTGAAAATGCAAATCAGAGGAAAACTCGTGTCAAAAGGAATCCAATAAATTTAAATGTCCAGGATCGAGAAAAGGCGAGCTACAACAGTGTCAAAAAAAAATTAAAAAACGATGGAAAACGATTACATGGCTGACTCATCGGGCACATAGCATCCAGTGACAATCCCCGTTACACTACTCTATGTAACGATTATGTTAAAGATACTGGTCATTAAATTACATTTTAATACGAAACAGTACATCTTTCAGTAAATATATATTTTCACTTTCCTAAAACCGATAGTTAAAACTTGTCATGTGTACATGTTATATATGTTCAGAGAATTGGACAATAATAATTAAAAATGAGGAGGCTTTTTGCTAGTCATAATTTGATTTAACTGGAAATTAGTACCTACATATAATATAGGAGGACACTATAAAGGATGGAAGGAGGATTTACTATATAGATACTAAACAACTTTAAATTTATGAAATGCCGGGTATGAAAAACAAACGAAACATGTCTGTAAAATAGTGAAATGTGTATTCAATATTCTTGAGGGGAATCATTAATTCTATTAATTATTATTTTTATTTTTCTGTAAACAACTGTTTTAGAAATGTCAAATTCGTTTTCTAAATGGCATTGTGAATTACCGATAACTAATCTTGTCTACTTACGTTATTTAACCCTATTTTACGATAAAAACATGTCTGTAAAATAGTGAAATGTGTATTCAATATTCTTGAGGGGAATCATTAATTCTATTAATTATTATTTTTATTTTTCTGTAAACAACTGTTTTAGAAATGTCAAATTCGTTTTTTAAATGGCATTGTGAATTACCGATAACTAATCTTGTCTACTTTACGATATTTAATCTTATTTTACGATAAATACGTGTATTGAAATACTCTCTTGATGTACTATTACAGATTAACGTGGTGCTCTTGAGTTAATTTCTGTATTGCGTATTATTATGATAACCTCAAAAATAATAACATCTATATTCATCATTGCAGTTTGCCTACAACTTTTGCGAAATTTTCTAAAAATTACAATTTCAATTCAGCGCTCTTAGAGTAGAGGAGAAAGTGGAGAATTTAGTTGGATATTAGTTCGTATACCTATGAAGATGAATTACCTAAATTTAAGAAAAAAGCATTTTTTAATGAAAATGTAACAAGCCCTTTCAAAGGATGATTCATTGCATAGATGGAATTAAAAATAAATATCACTTTTTTTTATGTGGACATATCGCTGGCTACATCAGTTCCAGGCGTAAAAAAAGAACTATAAGTATGTATGAATACTATTTTTTGTGTTTTTACCTTTCTTGTGCTATAAGAAGAATTAGGGTTTTCATGTATGCTATGGGTTTTAATGATAGTGAGTTAGACTACTGTATGAATAAAAAAATGCTCTTTGAAGATCCTATATTTTTATTGAATGACCCAAAAAATGAAGCAAAAGTACACCAGTATAAGGCTACAGATGACACGAGCTGGACTGGGAAGTTTCAGATGATTTTGAAAAAGATTTATTGACGATAAATTTGTGGTATCAAGATCTAGTTGATCCCTGAAATAATTAACCTAGAAAATCTTATTTTATTTTCATGAAAAAAAAAAAATGTGTTTGGTCATAAATAAATATATCACAGTTAGTGTAAAAAAACATGAGTATGGAAAATCAGTATCAATCACAAATCGTCAATCACTTGAAATGTAACTATAGAGTTATGTAGTACTCATTTAAGGCACTATAATTTATTCAAATGTACATCGTTGGCACATATCTTTATAGTTTGTTAAAGTAACAGAAGTATCTAACAAAGAGAATTTTTGTTTTAAGAAATCGAATATTTTGGAGAAAAAGAAACTAGCAATGAAATAGCTTATATAATTCCTTTGGGGCTATTAAATGAGATTTCGACTGTTCAATAAGTTCAGGTTCTTATCAAAGTTTGAATATGTTACAGTTTGGTGAATAAGTTATTTAGGTATTGAATATATTTGGCGTTAATTTTGTAGAAATTCATTATTCACAATTAAATGAAACTACGTGATGTAGTATTATTTCTACTTTTTTAATTTCTTTACCATGACCTAGGTTTCGTTGTATTACAACATCTTCAGGTGGGATATTAGCAAAGATCTTAGGAATAACAAAACAGCATTTCTATGTTTCAAACACAATAGCGGAAGCCTGGTTTGTGCGGATTTTTCTATTGCTTATGTTAGTGAGTTTATTGCAGGGGCTCAGTGTCAACATCCTTGGTCCCATAAGTTAGCAGCCTTCCATTCCATGATTCACAGAGCTTTAACCATCCCTCTAGAAAAACCTAATCTAAGTCAAGAAATAAAAACTATAAAACAAATCGCAATAAATAATAACTATGTCCCATCAATTGTCACAAAACTGTACCATAATAAATTAAGAAAAATACTAATACAAGAAATATACCCAGTCATACCAAATAATAACAATGTTTACTATAAATCTATCCCATACATAGGTAATGTATGACTCAAAGTAGGAAAACTCTTAACTAATAATAAAAATATAAATTATATAACATGTACGTATAGTACTTTAAATAATTTGGGTAAAACCCTTATTAATAATAAAGAAAAAATAGATAAACATAAAAAGAGTGGTATCTATAAACTGAAATGTAACGACTGTAATAGGAAGAGATTTTAATATAAGATATAAAGAACACATTGCCAGCTGGCGAAATAATAAACCAGACACATCTCACTTTGCTAAACATCTCATTAAAAATTACCATCACCCCCATACTGATAATGCCCCCTATATATTACAAATAAATACAAAAGGTAATAAACTTAATATCCTAGAAACATTGGAAATAAACAGACATAAAAAAGATACCAAGGTTAATATATTAAATGAACAACTAAATATAATATCATCACGCATTCTTTATATCTTCTAGATATAATATAAATATACAACATTGATACTACAGGATCCTGGAAATTGTTTCAGCACAAATACACATATAAATATAAGTATACACAATAAAAAAAAATTAAAAGAGGTAAATAAATAAATATATGAATACACAAAACCGGAGATATGTAGAATAAGTGTATTACCTTGTCCTTACTTTCAAATACCCTTGCTTTTGTATAAATATATTACCGATAATCATTTTCATTTAATTTTATTACTTACACCGTAAAGTTTGCATTGTACAACCTCACATAATAACGATTGAATTTATTACCCTCACTAAAATACTGGTATATTGTATAACTCTCGGAAATATAATAAAACCTACACTGCGATAAACTCACTAACATAAGCAATGGAAAAATCCGTACAAACCAGGCTTCCGCTATTGTGTTTGAAACATATAAATGCTGTTTGTTATTCCTAAGAGTTAATCTTTGCTAATATCCCATCTGAAGAGGTTGTAATATAACGAAACCTAAGTCGTGGTAAAGAAAGTAGAAATAATACTACGTCATATAGTTTCATTTAATCGTGAAGTTATTTAGGCTTATTATTTTGAGACGTATTAAAATCATTTGAACTAGCAAAATCTTTAACTGGAGTTTTAGTATCAGTCAAAGACCAGTGACCTTAATAGGTGTAGTCGATCTTCCAAAATAAATTTTGAAAGCGGATAATAGCAGATTGAGTGATTTGTGAGGTTTCAGTAAAAGTGGTTCAGTCAAATTGAATCAAACATTTTAAAGTTGGGTTGGAAATATATTTTTGGACAGAAGAATGATACAAGCATTTTAGTTGCAATTAAAATACAGCGATGGCTTTAAATATGCGAAATATGTCAATGATGACGGAGGTTATGGTGTACTCATACGTAATTGAATATAGAATTTCATTTCCAGAAAATTACTTGTAACTACGTATTCGCAAGTAATGGGTTAGTAAATTAGTATCATTGGAAAAATGTAAAAGTCTAACACTAACCAAAGCATTAAAACTTTACAGCTAAATCAACCAAAAATATGGCAGATATTGTGGTAATTTGGCAAAAATATGTTTGGTAGTTGAAGATTTCATAAATGATAATTATTCGAACAAAAGGGACACTTACTAATATCCAGAGAATCCGTTAATTTTCTTATGTTCAAAGAAGGTGTTAGAATCACATACATAGACTCTGGTGTTTTTAAAATTTGTCTAGTTGCGAATAATGCTCTCTAACACTGTAAAGTATTGAATTTTTTTAACATAATCTACTTCATACCTCGTTTTGGAAAAAAAATTGTTTGGCTCTATGTTATTATAAGATAGTTTAACTCCTATATGTTTGACTCATTTACAAGCAGTGTAAGTTGATGATACGATTGTTGCTACTAATTCATAAAAAGTTTTATGAAATAAAATAATATACGGTTTGATCCGAATTGCATTAGTCCAATAAACCTATTAAGTATTTTTGAACAAATATGCAATACAGATAGGAAACTCGATGGATGATATTCCTGAAAAGTCTTTAGGAAGAATGAATATGGTTATCATATAATAATTATTTTATAACAGCATTTTATGGTACAATTACACACACACACACACACACACACACACACATATATATATATATATATATATATATATATATATATATATATATCACGTACCCACTTACAAAAAAACGTATGTTGAACAGATAAACCAATTTCATCACATAAATCTATGTTACACATATCAATAAGCCACTAAGACAGAAATTTATAAATATGTAGAGAGTGATACAATTTTAAGCATAAAATAAAATTCTGAATATGTTTAAAATAACTTTTCGGCTTAGAACAATTATGTGGTCATTCCCTAATATATCCCTAATATTCTTTGAATATACTGTTGTGTAGTGGGGCTGCTAATATTGAATCCGAATTCATTTTGTTAAAGAGAGCAATTTGTTCAATGTATAACATATTTTTTCGAGATTCGCTCAGAGAACTCTTCTTTGTCTCCAATTTTTTTTAATTATCATTAATTTATTTAATAGTTTTTTATTATATTTTTCACTTATTCCTTTCGAAATATGCTTAACACTCATTTTGCCAACTTCTTAAGGAAGTAATTAAATTCTTTGTAATTAAAAACTTCTTCGCCACCTACATTCTTCCATGAGTTATATATGATTCTCTGTACTCTTCTAAAATATTTGATATATCTTAGAATTTATTTCCACAGTAATTTTTTTAGTATTTCCTAAATTACTAAATATGTCATAGCTTTTCAATCCTAACCAAATAAATTTCATTTTCCTTGGGTTTATATAAAACAGATGGCTTAACTTATAAAGAAATACTTTGGTAACCTAGATTAAGTTTCATCGGTATAGAAATGAATATATTCACTCAATTACTTTATTAGTAACCACCGTATAAATTAATGTCATACACATGAACAAATATTATTGATCATTCACAGTCAGGGAGATATATATTCGTTTCAATATCTTCTCAGACAATTTTATTTCGGTCATGTTTATTTAATTACATTCTTGGTTTTTCGCTCAAAAAAAGGAAGCTCTTTTAAAACGAGTAAATTTATTTTAATGCAAAGTTAACTGAAATGGCGAGTGATCTGGGTATAAGTAATTACTTCATGCCGTGAATGAAAATTTAGTAAGAAGATAAAAGTGAGATGGTGGCACGTGGAAATTTTAATGTTATTATAGTTCTCTAAATATTTTAGATTATTTAGCAATTTTTTTAGGATCTAAATAATGTTTATCTTTATTGCCTTTCCTATTAATTGTAATAGTGGTTTTACAAAATGTTTTACGGAGCTTATACCTTATATAATTCAAAGTTAGAATATATTTGGTTAGTATCTCATTAACGAGCTGTCTCAGTGCAAGAAATTATTTTATTTATTTTTTATGAAATTAATGAAATCAATCTTTAGTTATATAAGCACAATTTTCAACGATTTTTATCTAACACTTGTCGCCAACGTGCATACAGAGATAAAATTTTCCAATCTTAAGATAGTAGTATTATAGTTGCGTAAATAATGAGACAGCGTGCAAAATAAACGATAATCAGAGCAGACAAAATATCTGGCGAAAACAGTGAATATGAAGGCACAGACCATCCAATTGAAATTATTGTATTATGAAGAGATGTTAGCAAAGTCTTTCCCAAAAGATAAAGTTATTCCGTTGCTGTCTAAGAGCATGAGAGTCGCCCCGATTGAGTCATAACTTAACCTTTTTAATTTTTTAATGTTTAGTAGGGGAAGTCGCCCTTAATGAGAATTATCGGAGAGATCAAAAATTCTTTTTTTGAATATTTAGACCATGTGTTTTTCTGTGCCGTAGGAGAATACACCATCACGAATTGTTAGCATGTATTTGCACGCTGTTCATATCGTATAATTTTCACATTTTGTTTGTTCTTTAGTCGCCGAAACTCAGTTGCTAACTCAGTAGAAGGTGCTCTCTAACAGAGATTTCTGTGAAATTTCTATAAATTCACAAAAATTGCTGGGAAAAAATGATGAAATTTTCATATACCACCTGATAGTTTACCTTATTATTATAGATATAAAGTAAAGGTATAATATAGCAAGGTTATTTACAAAATAACTTTTGGGTAGCCTATTCTTGTCAATTTTGTTCCTCAAATATGATGGACGACGGGTTTTATGATGTTTATAATTAAAATAACTAACCTTATTTGGGTTTGATCTGAACATGTGTGTACAAAACAACCATTATATGGTTGAATAATTACTTAAAAGATAACTTTACCAAAAATTTTGCACTTTTTCAACTTTATTACCTGACATATATATATACTCAAGTGTAAAAGTGAATTTTATGAATTATTTATCAATATTTATTCTGATACGCATATATTCAATTTTTTAGGATCTTACGAGGAAAAATGAAACCCTTGTAAAATCTTCCATGTATCAGTTGGTCTCTTTGTCACAGCTATTTTTCCATGAAACCGCCAGATTTAGAAATTTAAAATTTGGCGTTGTAATATGATATATGACCCATCTGATTTACGTAACTCAATAGATTGCTCCCAAAAATATTTACATGGAAATTTGAGGGGAGGGGTTCCCTTATTTTTGGGGGCAGGTACTAGATAATTTTTTAAATCCCTAGTTAGTTTGAGGTATGGTTTTAAGGTGCTAATGGTAAAGACCTCAAGAATATTTTTCAGTTATTCATCGTCACAGTTATACTGAAAAATATGCAAAAAGTATTTGTTGTCCCCCTTATTTCTCAAACTACACCACCTAAAATAATACAGTTTTTAGAACCATGTGTAAGTTTGTACAAAAACTATACCGATTATCCTAGATCTTATAATTTTTAAAATTACACACCATATTTTTCCAGCTATGAAAGATATAATAGACAATGTAGTTTTCTATGCATCCTTAAATTTATATACAGGATCTTCCTGAACGAGTTCTACTTCTGGTATTTAACAGGTATTTTTATTTACACTGTCACGTAAAACGAAACCATACTTGAATACTATTAGTACTGCCTGACCAAAAACAAACAGATGGTGATACGTAAACAAAGCCTAACAGGTATACGTTAATACAGTAGTTAGAGAAATTATTTTCCCATACAATCCAAATAATATTTTCGAATCGGAGGTAGTCTGTGAGTCCCTTTGAGTACAAATAAATATTTTTTGCGTAAATAAATCCCTTACCGAAATACTTCATAAAACCATTTTCCAAAACGGCGCCTGAAATACCCTTTCCTCTAACAAACTATTTTCCATTTGAAAATTATATTGGGAATACATTGAATTACAGAAACGTAAAAACGTCTTCCTGATTATGCTCTTTTTGATTTATCGACCAAAAACACATTATTTTTGAAATCCATTTGCCATAAATTATTAAATATTGATAAAAAACGTATGGAAGTAAATTTATATTAATTTTAAGTTATAAAAAACTATTTTCAATTATAAAAAACAAAACTTTTGGTTGAATTTACTTCACTTATTGCATGGCGATATAAATATGAAGACAGGAACATTTCCTGCAAATAAAACATTTTGGTTATGTAGGAACACTGAACTTAATTTCACATATAAATTATTAAACAATTCTATAAAAATATTAAACAATATTAAACAATTCCAAAATAATGCTGCTAAGTATGAATGTTGTATGTAAGAATTGTTGTTTAGAAATAACAAAATCATAGATTAACATGACAACTTGAACCTCTGTAGAATTTGTATTATTCTATCGGTCAACAGTGGTTACGACACACTGTATTTTATTAGGTTATGTGTCCAGTCCTACTTTCATTTATAATTTTAGTTAAAAAGACAATGAATTTGTTTTTTTAATATGTCGACAAACTACCTAACTAGCATCTTGAAATTGAAAAGCCGTGAGAATTACGACGTTTGGTCTTTTGCGGCGAAAAATGTGCTCATGTTGGTGGGAATGGTGGACGCCGTTAACTAACCATTACAAGCGACGGCTGTTGCAAGTCAGCAAGCAGAAAGTTTGAAAGCTAAAGCAAAACTAATCATCTAGTCATCTGTGAATGTCAGTAAAAGTGACACAACACGAAAGATAATAATTCGCTGTTATAGATGAAAGCAAATTGGACATTTCAGAAATCAATGTCCGTGTGCAGAAAAAAAAAGCTAAATGCATTTAGTGCTGTTCTTCTTACTGAGATGTTCAATCAAATCGATTGGCATACAGATTCGGGCTGCAGCACTTATTTAGTTTCGAATATTAACATGTTGTCTAAGAAAATTATTGTGGCAAATCAAACGATTGTTCAAGTTTTATGCGCAAGTGACTTATTTGTGTGGGGGATAAAGAGTTTGTTATAAATATAAACAATGTTTTGTTTGTGCTTAACTTCACTACGAACTTACTGTGAGTGAGTAGAATTATTGCGAAGAGTAACAGAGTGATATTTAGTCAGGATGAATACTCAATTTACAATTCACAGAATGAATGTATTGGAGAGGCAAACTTAGAAAATGGCGTATACAGATTAAACATTGTGAAGTCTGATCACTCCTTAGAAGCAGCAGTTAAAACTTCATATATGACTTGGCACAGGCGGCTAGGTCATTTAAATGCGAAAGACATGAATCAATTGAAAAATGGAGCAGTTGAAGGGGTTAGATTTGATGCAAAAGGTAATATCAAGGCCAGTTGCACAGTATGTTGTGAAGGAAACCAAAAAAAACTTCAATTTCCTCAGAGTGCAAGCAAAAGTCGGGAGGTCCTAGAACTGGTCCACACACATTTATATGGGTCAATGGAAAATCATTCACTTGTTAAAGCTAGATATTACCTATAATTACTTGTGGATGACTTCAGCAAGATGTGCTTTGTATATTTAATGCAGTCCAAGAATGAAACCTTCAAGTTTTTCAAGCAATATAAAGAAATTGTTGAGAATCAGCAGTCTAAGGAGATAAAAATATTAAATGATAAATAATTTGAGACAATGCGGTGTAGTTCGTCAGAAAATAATTTGTTATACCCCGGATAAAAATGGGATGTGTGAGAGGAATAATAAGTCAATAGTTGGGAATGCTCGTTGTCACCTGTTTGATGCCAAATTTGAGTAACCTCTTTGGGCAGAGGCCGTGAACACAGATATATATATAAAAAACCGTTTACCAGTAGCAGGTATAGATCAAAATACTACTCCTTAAGAACTATGGACAGGCAGATAGCAAAATATAAATTATTTACGAATTTTTTGGCAGCCCAGCAATGGTTCATGTCTCGAGAGAAAATCGCAGAAAGATGAGATATGAAAACAAATAAAATGTACATAGCTGGATATTCCTAAAATAGCAAGGTTTTTCCCTTATGTGATCCTGTGCCACATGAAGTTACTATAGGCAGAGATATAGTAGTCATGGAGGATATAGATGACAGTTTAATAAAGACAATTATGCTAGAAGAGAAACAGCGGCCAGAAGGCGCAGCTGAAGAGGAGGTTCCTGTGAACAAGAGCAGTTTAAATGAAGAAAAAGGACATCAAAAACATGAGATCCTTGTCATTCCTGAGATTCTTGATCAAACATCAAGTGATACAGATTATGGTTTTTCGTTTCCTTGTCCTTCCCAGAAGACAAGAGTCTCAACTCTAGGTAGTGTGACGTCAATCTACCAGATAAGCGTGCGTAGAAGAGGTATCAGCTGAGCAGATTACTTTTTGTGATGCGATGACTGAATCTGAAAAAGTACAGCGGCAGTGCGCGATGAGGGTTCCTCATTTGAATACAATATTTTCCGCATTAAAGTCTTCTCGTGAAAACAACACATGGGAGCTAGTAGACGGGCGGAAAGACTGTACAGTAGTAATAATAAATGAGTATTTAAAAAGAAACATAACAGTGAAGAAGATATGTCTTATAGAGCAAGGCTTGTCGCTAAGGGCTTCACCCTGAAGAAAGGGATAGACTTTAATGAAACTTTCTCACTAGTTTTAAGATATCCAACTCTGAGATTATTGATAGCTTTAAGTATTAAACGAGGCCTAAATATTAAACACCTTGATATCCCTTCTGCATTTCTGAATGGTTTTCTTAAAAAGGTTCGTTTTTTAAGCTTCATTCGTAAATGATTTCTTTGTTTTCTATAATTGTCAAAGTACATACGAAGAACTGAAAATTGGGCTAGTAGCAAAATTTGGGGTAAACTATTTAGGTCAGATCAAATAGTGTTTGGGTATTCGTGCGAATATTTATAAAGATTGTATTACTGTTAATCAAAAGCAATTTTTAGATACTATTCTAAAAAAATTATATATGTCATACTATTATATGATGACAGTTTAACAAAGTTAAATGTAATATGACATTCATAGACATCGATGGAAGTTAATTTAGAATTAAAAAAAGGTGTAAACAATACATTTAATAAGAAATATTCTTATTAGCAATTCATTGGAAGTTTGATGTATTTATCTGTAATGATCCGGATCATTATCAGATATTTCTTACAGCGTAAGTTTTAGCGTAAGTATGTGTAATAATAATTGTTTGGATGATACTCATTGGAAACATTTGAAATGTTTGTTAAGATACTTAAAGAAAACTAAAAATTATGGTTCAGTTTAAAGGAAGACTGCATGTAATTTGTTGATGCTGATTAGACATATTGTTCTTGGGATAGTAGGTCATTTACTGGGTTTTGTTTTATTGGATTTTGTATTTAGGTAAAATTCTAAAATCATAATCATAAATTCATAATTTAGACATAAAGCATCCCTTAATTTATTTATGGTCGCTAGACCCATCGTTTAATAACCATAATTAATAAAGCCAGTCTAGAGCGAAGCGTTTTTTCCACGTTTTTCAAAAAAATTACGAAAAAAAGAAAAAAAAATTAAGTATATATTAATTTGCACTACTTTTTTGTATCCGATTTTTTTATTGTTTGAATGATATATTACAAATATTAATTTTCATATTATTAACATCGCATGTAAGGCGATCGATTGAATGAAAATAATTTTGAGTCAGTTTTACGTTTCAGAAAAGATCACCAAAATAGAAAATAATTTTAAATTTTAAAATACTCAAATAATCACTGCAGTGATAGCATTTAGCTGGAATACTCGTCAATATCTTATACCTCATTATTACTCTTCGACGAAGATTGATGATATACTTAAATCTATTGATGATATACTTAAATCATAAAAACCTTACCTTAAGAGTTGTATCACATCAGCGTCATAAATTGATTTACCGATGAGATCCGATGAGGTCATCGTTTATATATAATTTAGGTATAAAACCGACGAGTAACTAAGATGAGTACTCGTGATAAGAGAACCTGATGATGTCTATAACCAATCAAGTGTATCCTTATTCGTTTGTTCTCGAAAAACTTACTTTTTTATGCTATAACTTTACTTTTTTTAGTTTTAAACATTTTATTCTCCGCCTTTTAAACTTCCTCACTCAGGTATCCTGAAGAAAGTAAATTAAAGTGCCTTTGCTACAGTAATATACCCAATCAATTGGTCTTTACTATATATATATATATATATCTGTAAACAAATATTAAGTTTTCAAAGTTTAAGCTTTAAATGGAACATATGCGCCAGATACATCCCTTAGTATAGTACAAAATATTTTGTTAATCTATCCGTCTATACTCGGCACATTTTCAATAGTAATACGTAATGAATATAAAACAAAAAGGTGTACAAAAATATTGATTTTATCAATTAGAAAATTCTCGTTGATATATTATGTTGAATGTGAATATTTTACATAAATACAGATAATAAATTAAATTCGAATAAGTAAATTTTTTTATTAAAAATTTGTAGTTTAACAAATATAACATTCGCTCAGTTAATTTGTAAATGCCTGTTATCTGTATAAAGCATAATTTCGGGTTGGCTTTGCTATGTAGCATGACATACATATTGCTAATTCAAAAACAATTCTATGTAGCCAGTATATTTACTCTTCATTTAAACATAATCAAATAACAAATAGTAAATAAGATTTTTTTATGTATTCGTGCCACCGTGTAGGTCGTGTAAAATTTCTTCATTACTGGTTGATATAAAAATGCGTTTCAAATAAAATCATAAAAATTAAACGACGTCCTAATAAAGATACGGTGTCTTCCTTGCAGGCAGGTATTAGTTAATTCCAAAAAAAATTCAATCTTAGTCTCCAATTTTAG